>OX377619.1:166155706-166702685 GCA_947397865.1 Polietes domitor | reverse complement strand
TATATTTTAATTAGGGTTTGCATCCCGGGATTTCCCGCGTGAAATTTCCCGGGAATTCGCACATTTTTCATTTCCCGTATCCCGGGAAATTCGTACGGGAATCCCGCGGGAATTCAGAAGAAAATTTTACATATTTCTTCGCATATTTTTTCCATCATTTCCACAATAAAATTAAAAATGTTGTATAAAAATTTAGATTACCTCGCTTTTAATCAGGTATGTCAAATATTGCAGTTGGATGACAAAATATTTTTAAGCTGCGTGCGGACATATACTCAAAATACTATTTTTCGGATTTTTCCTGTCAAGCTCCATATGAAAAATTGATAATCCGGCAAAAGTAGATTTTAGGCGTGTATCCGAACGCCAAAAATAAAGAATTTTAAGTTTTCGAAGCGACAGGACAAATAACATGAATTCTTTAACAGGTTCGTTGTGAAATATATATTTATATTATTTTAATAAAATGTGAATGTTTCATTGGAAAAAATAAGCTTAACTCATGGTAAACAGTATGTTGACGATTTCCCGTACTGTCCCGGGATCCCGGGAAATTGCAAAAATAATTCCCGTTTCCCGGGAAATAAAAAGTACGGGAAAATGCAAACCCTAATTTTAATCGATTTTCTTCAAAATTTTCACATCACTTATACTACACCATTTCCAATTGAAATTGAGAAAATTCCACTTGTACTTGAGAATTTCCATTTCATGCTGAGAAAATTCCATTTGAAATTAAGAATTTTCATTTCAAATTGAGAAAATTCCAATTGAAATTGAGAATTTCCATTTCATATTGAGAAAATTCCAATTGAAATTAAGAATTTTCATTTCATATGGAGAAATTTTCAAATGAAAATAATAATTTACGTTTCAAATTGAGAAATTTTCAAATGAAAATGAGAAAATTCCATTTGAAAATGGAACTGTAAACTGAAACTGGACAGCTGGAAACATACATTGTGAAAGGAGGTTACATCGGCTCATGATCGTTCGTTTGATTTCACATTTTTCTCCGAATTCAATTGTAATGGGGTAGAAAGTGGAGGGTATCATATAGTCAGCTTCGCTAGACTTTATCCTTACTTGTTTTATTATAGTTTTCGAGTTTAGATAGCTAAAATACAAAATTGGCGAATATCTCAAGATGTACTTTTTTTAAATTGCCAACGAAAATGAATTCGATAAAATTTGTATTGTTTTTTTTTTATTTCATTCATTGAACATTATTTCACAAGCAGACGTTTAATCTAAATATGTACGTTAAAATAAATAAATCTAAATAATTGATTTGATCGTTTTAATAAAATCGACACTTTTTCGCCGGATTCATTTTGCTGCCCACGGGACAGTGGTAGGCCTCAGCAAACTCCTCCATATTCATAACAATCTGATGCAAACGCACCGCATCATCATCGTGCGTTGGATTGCTAAACTCCTCCTTGTTGCAGAAAAACTGGGCTAGATTTCGGAAAAATAATTGCATCGTTGGGATAGGGGTGAAGTCCAGTGGTCCACAATTATATGCGCAATTATATGCACGGAGGGCAACACGTGCACCAACCAAATCGCAGACGCGTTCATTCAGACTAACTGAGGGATGCTGTTCCTGCATGCACTCGATAGCTGCCTCGGCCTGGGGCAACGAGATAATCCCTTCAAATGACTGTTGCGCGGATAACTCCACTAGGTCGACAATATGAGTGGATTCGTGGGCCAACAGGAAGCCCATCAAAGAAACGGTGAATATGTCGTCGACATTGTGGTGGAAAATGGGCGGTCTAAGTGTGGCGAAGGGAAACGATACCAGCGATCCCAATGAGAAGGGAGAAACTAAATAGTTGGAGCCACAAGCCATATTGTCGTAGCAGAGCAGAGGTTCCAGTGTCTGGTGCTGCAGTAGCCACAAACTATTGCGGTGGTAGCTGTTAGCGTCCAGATCTGGAATGTCACGATAGAACTCTTCCACCATGTGCTGTGTAACATGTGCGGGTAAATTTCCGAAATTTATAACCATGTGGAGTAATTTTTGCCTGATTTGTTGGCTCTGCTCGGGGGTCATATTCAAGTGATTCTCATCGATAACCTCCAACATATATTTACGTATAAGGCCGGACAGTCGGGAGAGGACCCTGTTGCGTTGCTCAGCCTCGTGCAGATACATGCTCCTGTAGTACATATAGTGCACGGCCAATGGCATTTTCGTCCATAATTCTGTGAAACATGTGTCCGAGTCGTCTTCATCGTCTGGCATTTGGTGGCCGAGAAAATTGACTATTAAATAATTGCACAACTGTTGGCTTTCGGCCCATGTCCACTCTTTTGCGGCCAGGGCCTCCACATACCGAAGATCGCTGATGTGAACCGTGTCCACGGGTCCCCTATGGTGCGACGTGAAACTTCGAACAAGTTGTGCTAGACGAGGGTTGACTTTCTTCAGGTCATCATAGGCTATTATTGCGGAACCCTGCTCAAGTCCGTGGTATTCATTCTGCCAATATTCGTTCAATTGTGCCATGTCCTCGAAGTACTCGTCTTGGACGGCCCTAGGCAGCTGTGTACTGTTCAGTACGCTGGCTATGCTATAAGTGTCCAGTTCAGTGTCTTTCGGCCGCCGTAGCCGCACCGAGACACTGCCATTGCCTTCAAGTTTCATTTCTGCTTCCAACAGCGCATTGGGGTTGCCATAGCTGAGCATTTGACCCAATAGAGCGAGTGCATGGAATTGTTGCGGTAGCCAGCGTTTGGGGGTAAATGTCCTGTCCTGTCTTTGGTGGGCCCTCATTGCCTCCAGCAGGGGCCATTGTAAGCCCCGGCCCAATTCGATTTCTTCCATATATTTAAATATATTCGCGCTGTCAGCGCTGTCGCGGCACGAATCGTAAAAGGTTAAAGCTTTTGTTATGAAGCTTTGTTCCGGCCGATATTTCGCAAATACCACTTCCACCATAACTTGCTGAAAGTGTTGGGCTTGTAGGGTTAACATTTCCGTATAATCGCCCTGGGCATGATATTTTGCCCAATTGCCACAGGCATAGCCATGGAAATTTTCACAAGGATCTTCAGTAATATTAGCCGATTTGCGGACGTTCCTTAATCTTTCACGAGTTTCCAGACTGGCATACTGCAAGGATAGTCCCGTTAAGCATGACACAGCAAGAATAACGCTGGTAACAATGTCAAAATTCAAATTATGCAACATTGTTGTTGCTGTTGTTATTTTATTATTTTTATTTTAATTTGTTTTGAGTTTTCTCTTTCGTGATTGGATCCGCTTGGATCTGTCGGTATTGAGCACTGACCATTTATGGAAAAAACTGTGATTGAACTGTCCCAGCAATATTCTAATTATTTGCTGCTTCGAACTGTTAGCAAGTGATAAGACGTTTGTGCTGCTCATTATTCTGCCCGCGATAACCTTTGCGAAAATCAAAAGCGATAACTTGTACAAAGTTGCCAAGTTTTAATATATGCACACCACTCACCATTAGGGGAATTTTAGGAGTTCGATTTGGATATGCTGGAACTCGTAATTTGTGAGATTCATGGGGGGTGGTGGGGTGAGTGTAAAACGGCGCTCATCTGGGTCAACGTTTAAGAAAAGGGGGTAAAAATACACAAAAAGCTCCAAAACTGCCCTGAGTCGCCCCTATCTAGGTCAAACATAAGACCGACCACCATTAATTCTTCTTCCCCAACATTTTTTTCGAACACACATACCCCCTATCTTCACTCGTTAGAGGAGCTCCCATATAAAAATTAAATTTTATTTATTTTTTTTTAATTTAATCCCACCGCTCTTACTGCCCCAAAGAGGCCTCTAGTGGAGTTAAATGTGTGAAAAAACCCAATATTTTGGCAACCCTTACATTTTCTCTTATCGTCAACCCTTAGGGTGGTCCCCATACTATTTTTTTTATTTTTTATAATTTTTCTTATGATAGTAAGGCCCAAAACTGCCCTGGAGTCGCCTCTAGCTGGGTTAAATGTCAAACCGCACTCCATTAATTTTCCCTCCCCAACTTTTTTTCCGAACAAACTTAACCCCTATACCTACTCCTTAATGGAGCTCCCATACAAAAAGTATTTTTTATAAAATTTGCTCCGTCCACTCTAACTGCCCCAAGGAGGCCCCTAAAGGGTTGGTCAAATGTGTGACCAACCCACAATATTTTTTCAACACCAATATTTTCTCAGAACTTACCTACCCTCTATCTTCAATTCTTAAAGTGGTCCCCACACATTAATTATTTTTTTTTTTTCAATTTTTTGGTCAAATGTGTGACCAACCTACAATATTTTTTCAACTTCAATATTTTCTCAGAACTTACCTACCCTCTATCTTCAATCCTTCAATTGGCCCCCACACATTTTTCTTTTTTTCAATTTTTTATATATTTTAATGAAGGAAAAGCTCAAGACTGCCACCTAGGGAAGAGAAACTGGAAGGGGAACGGACGATATCGGCACAGAGGGAAACTTTTTCCTAACAATAACAGATAGTACTCCCAATCTGAAAAACCAAAAAAAAAACAATCTAAACGTTCCCGTTCAGGGGATTGAGGATTTATGGTTATATAAAGGGTCCGCCATCTAACGTTTTTTTTCAACTATTCAACCGTTGGACTATTATTTGTGGGGTGCCCGAGGCAGTCATTTGAATGAATTTATTTTCCATTATTAACCGGAAGGATTGTACTTTAAAATAAAAAAAGAAATTTGAGACAATATTCAGTAGTTTTTTTATAGCATTTTCAAAAAAAAAAAAACAAGTAAGGAAAGGCTAAAGTCGGGCGGAGCCGACTATATGATACACTCCACTTTCAAACCGAATACAATTCATCTCGGTAAAAAAGTGAAAACAGGAAGAATTTTTGTATGTTTCCGAATCATAGGCTAATATGACCTGGTTCGATTTGTCAAATCGATAAGAAATACAAATATTCTTATCGATTTGACGGTTCTATATCCAAACATGGAAAAATGTGACTAACATTCACAATAAGTTCTTCCAGTTCAAATATAAGGTGTTATGCTCACTTTGAGGAAATTCGGTGAAAATTCGTGGTTTCTGGGGCGGAAAAAGTTAAATCAGGAGCGAAATTTGTATGGGAGCTATATATAAATCTGAACCGATCTAACACATTTTTACCGCAGGTGTTTAAATACAAGATGTTTTGCCAATTTTGAAGAAAATCTCTTGTAATATATGGTATCTAGAGTGAAAAGAGTCAAATCGGGAGTGAAATTTGGTCACATCGGTTCAGATTATATATAGTTCCCGATTTGATTTTTTCCGCTCTAGAAACCATATATTTAACACTCCATAAAATTTGGGATATCATCTAATATTTCAACTAGAAAACCTTTGCTAAACATGGGTCAGATCGGTTCAGATTTGTATATAGCTCGCATTCATAGTTTGTGTTCAAATTTTCTTACAAATACAGATTGAAGTAGGGAATTTGTAGTATATTCTCTTCCTATAGCTTCATCGTATACCACCCGCCACGCATAAGGCCTAATTAAAATTTTTATTTTTTAAAATTTTCGAAATTTTTTTATAAAAATTATTTTTTTGTTTTTTAATCGACGACAATCGGCTATGACAACTTTATAAAAAAAACTTAAAATATTACATGCGCTCGCATGCCATAAAATCATACATCCCTAAGGTATGCTTTAAATAAATTTTCCAAAACACATTAACAGAGAACAATGAAGCCATATATGGCTTAGAAGGTTTAACCATTTCTGTAATTAAATCGAAGCAGAATATTCTTTTTAAAATGAATAACTAAGACAATAGTTTAACAATATTCGTAAATGCCGAGGCATTGGTTGGGCTTGCGAATATAGTGTTATACTGTAGAAAATTAACAATACTAAATAAATACATCCTTCAGGTACTGCTCACTGTCTGAAAAGGAAAGTAAAAACGTAATTACACTTTTTATACACTCCACGAGAGTATTATGGCTTTGTGCATTTGTTTGTAACACCCAAAAGGAAGCGGGATAGACCCATTGTTAAGCATACCGATCGACTTAGAATCACTTTCTGAGTCGATTTAGCAATGTCCGTCTGTCCGTCTGTCTGTCTGTCTGTCTGTCTGTCCGTCTGTCTGTCTGTCCATCTATTGTTGTAATCAAACTACAGGTCGCAATTATAGTCCGATCTTAACAAAAATTGGCACAAGTAAGTTTTGTGGATCAAGGACGAACGCTATTTAATTTGAGGCAAATCGGTTCAGATTTAGATATAGCCCCCATACAAATGTCGCTCCCGATTTGACATTTTCCGCTCTATAAACCACATATTGTACCCAATTTTCTTTAAATTTGGCACAAACTCTTATAACCCAACTAGAAACACCTATGCAAAAATTGGATAAGATCGGTTCAGATTTAGATATAGCCCCCATACAAATGTCGCTCCTGAATTTACATTTTCCGCTCTAGAAACGACATATTGTACCCGATTTTCTTTAAATTTGACACAACATCTTACAACCCAACTAGAAACACCTATGCCGAAATTCGGTAAGATCGGTTCAGATTTAGATATAGCCCCCATACAAATGTCGCTCCCGATTTTACATTTTCCGCTCTATAAACCACATATTGTACCTAATTTTCTTTAAATTTGGCACAACATCTTACAATCCGACTAGAAACACCTATGCCGATTTTCTTTAAATTTTGCACAACATCTTATAATCCAAATAGAAACACCTATGAAGAAAGTGAGTAAGATCGGTTCAGATTTAGATATAGCCCTCATACAAATGTCGCTCCAGATTTGACATTTTCCGCTCTAGAAACCACATATTGTACCCGATTTTCTTTAAATTTGGCACAACATCTTACAATCCAACTAAAAACACATATGCAAAAATTGGGTAAGATCGGTTCAGATTTAGATATAGCCCCCAAACAAATGTCGCTCCCGATTTGACTTTTGTCGCTTTAGAAACCACATATTGTACTCGATTTTCTTTAAATTTGGCACAACAGCTTATAATCCAAGTAAAAAACCTATGGTGTAAGTGGCTAAGATCGGTTCAGATTTAGATATAGCACAAATACAAATGTTGCTCCCAAATGTTTAACCGATTTTTGCCAAACTATACATATTATATTTCACCTATTTCGTTCCAAATTTCAATATACCCCCATACAAATGTCCTTTCCGATTTAAAATTTTTTGTAAAACACATACATACAGGATACAAAAATCCTTCCCGTTTTCACAATTTCACCGAATTAAATTGTATTCGGATTGAAAGTGGAGTGTATCATAGAGTCGGCCCCGCCCGACTTTAGCCTTTCCTTACTTGTTTTAAATACAAAATGGCACATCAGTAGCTCCTATTTTCGACATACTAAACGAACTTACAATACGATACATGGTTTTCGAGATACATCCCAATAAAATAACCTCTCTTATGATGAAGTTTTCAACTATTTTAGCAGTTATGAACTTTAAATGCATCCACAGCTAAATTTAGCCGCGATATTGGCAAAATCTTTTAGAATATGCTTATTGGGAATGTTCTTTGCAAAATTCAATCAGTAGGGACGAGATTTGGGCACATGTAATTTGGAGTTTTCGTAATGAGTCTTTAATGTAAACTGTAAGAAATTTATGTGGACCATTTTCGAGAAGAGATCGGCCTTCAGTTCAGCCTCCATTTCATCTCGGTGGCTATGTCAAAAAGCAAAATTGCCGCATATGGGGTTCAGAGAACCCACACGGGACTATTGAGAAGCCATTGTTTGTATTTTGGGCTGTACTGAAAAATTGGATTGATCGGATGAGGTACTGCGGAGCCAGTCGTGATAGTCATATGAATGACTTTGTGTTCCATTATTAAATGACAAAGTTCAACCTTTCCAATACAACCACAAATTTGAAACATAATCAGTACTTTCCTTTTGTATCCCACCCTATGAAAGAAAAAATTCTTCCGCGATGTAGAATCAAACAGAAAACCCCTCAATGTTTATCAATTGCAATCAAATGCATATTTTCTATTCAGGAAATTCATACATGCCAGTGAAATTATCTTTTTCCCCCGTCCAATAATCTATAGTAATAAGTAACTATTCATTATTATTTTCATATTTCATTATTATTATTATTAGTTTTGAGCAGCAAACAAATTTACTTTGTTTTTACATTGTGCAGAGCAAACAATTTAATACTGTGGCCACAAAACGAAACAAAATATTCAATTTAAAATTAAATGTTACAACCAGCGGGTGGTGAAAACACAGCGACAAACAATTATGATAATATTTTGATTATATGTAGTTGGCAGCTGGATTTATTTATGTCGAACGTGGCAGGGGGCAAGGTTAGTTTCACAGAAATGTTATTATAAATGAATATTTCAATATTAGCTGAATTTTAATTTTATTTTTACAAAATCCATTCCATTATTGTTTGCTCGGCAACGTCAACACACACACGCGTGCTCACCGTAAGAGGGCGGCACTCTGTTTTCAAATTAAATTTAAATATTATTCCAGACAAATATTTTAAAAGCAATAAAAACCTAAACATATTTTTAAGTACATATGCACATGCATGTGTGCTTGTACGATGCTGAATATAATAATATTGCTAACCGAAAAACTACCAAAAAAAATGTGCTGACATCTGGCTAAGAGGATGGGTATGATAGGTTTGGGACAACAACAAAAAAACTTGGCAATATAATCAGTGAAGAAAAAAGAATGTGATGACATACCTTAAAACTTAAATGTCTTGGTTTTGGCTTGACACATTAATTCGATATTTGCCATGATCGCTCAAATACCCGAAACATAATATAAATACAAATATTTCCAAGCATATCCCATCAGAAACCAGGGCAACAACGAACTCATTGTCATTGCAAGTCAAAAACCATGACATTAATTGTTAAGTAAATCAAGTAAATGATTCTTGTATATACAGTCAAATGAATTTCATGATTTCATGAACTTCAGCGGTTTGGTTGGTACCATTTGTATCACTCGTTTTCAAGTGTATCCCTTAAAAGTACAAATATTAAAAAATCCTTTTATTTTAGAGGTGCACACTGGTCCCAAATCCATTTTTTATGGCATAAAGCCGAAAAATAAACATACAGTCTTGTAATTTTGCACATTTGCTAGACATATCATACGCAAAAAATAAAAATAAAATTGGGCTGATCGGACCACGCCCACTACCACCTCCCATATAAACTCAATATATACCCAATGTAAATATCACCCTGTATTGGTACAGGGTGACCAAAAACAACATTTTATCAAAGCTTAAAAGAATGAAGAGTTGTTTATTTTGACGAAATCTAATTCCTAAATATTATTACAAAAGCAAAATATAGCATACAAATAGTATACTTTAAACTTCAATTTAAATAATTATTTCAAGAAATAAAGTAAAATGTATACATGTGTACAAAAACGTGAATGATGTTGTATACCATTTTAAAGGTACTTTCAATACCTTTTAAATGAAATATTGATGGGTCTCGTACACAAAACTAGTTCAGAGATATAATCATATATATGTCTATGGCTAATCAAAAACTGTGCTAAAATAAAATGACAATTTTTGGAGTTTGCCGAAAAATGCTGACGAGATATTAATCCCACCGTAAACTACAACCTCAGACGAACACTTTCACATTTACACTTTGAGTCAAGTTGAGTCATACATATAACTTTTGGTCCACGACATTTATAGTTCTCTACAAATCACAAAATTACAATACCTATGAATACTTACAAGGCCACAATAATCATAAAATGTTAAATATAATTTTTCAACTACTAACTCTTGCCGTCAATTTTGATAATATAGTCACTTTATTATTTTCTTTTTAAGTCTTGATTTTAATTAATTTGTAAAACTGCTTTATATCAAAATTAATCCCACTTTTTTTGAACCGCAAAGTTTAAGTACCATTTAGGCTTGTGGTGTTGCCACCTAATTTTCTCCAGTATATTTTCTTGATTGCTGGGAGTGTTGCCATAAAGAAAATATATACACATTTACCACTTTCCAATTTTATTTTTTTTGAATTTCTGCCAAAAAAAATGGATTTGGGACATACCGAATTTCACGATTCTAGCTCTTGGTACCATTTTTATCCCTTTTCGTCCCAAAAGTACGAATTTTGAAAAAAAACCCTCTATTTTTCGTGTCTACGCAGCTAGAGAAATGTACACATTGAATTTCATGATTCTAGCTGTTGTCGTATCATTGGTACTATTTTTATCCCTTTTCGTCCCAAAAGTACGAATTTTAAAAAATCCTTTTATTTCACATGTGTACCCAATTAGAGGGATGTAAATACCGAATTTCATATTTCTAGCTGTTGTGCTATCATTGGTACCTTGTTTATCCCTTTTCTTCCCAAAAGTACGAATTTTGAAAAATCCTTCTATTTTACGTGTATACGCAATTAGAGGAATATACATATCGAATTCATGATTCTAGCTGTTGTCGTATAATGGGTACCATTTCTATCCCTTTTCGTCCCAAAAGTACGAATTTTAAAAAATCCCTCTATTTGACATGTCTACGCAATTAGAGGAATGTACACACCGAATTACGTGATTCTAGCTTTTGTTGTATTATTGGTACCATTTATATCCCTTTTTGTCCCATTTCGCCCGTTAAATTTTTTATTAGCTTTTTGGTGCTTTCAGGCTACATGAGGAATGTACGCAACAAATTTCCAGTGCATATACATCAGAAATTTTCAAACAAAATTGCATAAATAATCTAAAACCAAGTAAAAAAGGCTTTAAGTTCGGCCGGGCCGAACTTTATATACCCTCCACCATGGATTGCATTCCACAGATGATGTCGATTTTCGTAGAAGTGCAGTAATATTACAGGAAAATATATATTTTTTTAATATAGCCAAACAAAAACAAATAAAAATATTGAAAAAAAAAATTTAATAAATAAATATAATATTTTTATTATTTCAAGACACGCTTATAAGGCAAGGCTAGCAATACGTGTACATTATATATATATATCGAAACAATACTTCAAGCTATTCAAAAAATAAATATTCTTTTATTTATATTTTCAAAAAAGGCTTAAATAACATAAATATTGGTAGGTAGTGGGTGCTACGGTTTCTATTTTAATTCCACAAGTACAGATTTTGAAAATCCATTATCTCACGTACATAATGCAAAATAACTTATCGCCACGACTCAGCCAATTTTTGTCGTAAAAGTACGAATTCGGATTTTTTATTTTGCGTGTCTATACAGTCAGAGGAATGTATACACCGAATTCCATGATTCTAGCTGCGGCCATTTGGTTGGTACCATTTTGATCCCCCTTTTTCCAATTTTACCCCCTCAAGAGCACAACTATCTAAAACCTGTTTATTATACATGTCTACGCAATTAGAGGGATGTACACACCGAATTTCATCATTCTAGCTGTATTCGTTTAGTTGGTACTATTTTTATCCCTCTGTACCCATTATAGCCCTTGAAAGTACGAATTTGAAAAAAAAACTTTTATTTTTCGTGTCTACGCAGTCAGAGGAATGTATACTCCGAATTTCACAACTCTAGCTGCGGTCATTTGGTTGGTACCATTTGTATCCCCTTTTTGCATTTTAACCCCAAAAAGTACGAATTTCGAAAAATTCTTCTATTTACGTGTCTACGTAATCACAGGAGTGTATACACCGCATTTCATTATTCCAGGTATAGCCGTTTGGTTGGTACCATTTTTATCCCTCTATTCCCATTTTATCCCTTAAAAGTACGAATTTGTAAAAAAATATTTCACATTATGTACCTACGCAATTAGAGGAATGTACACAGCGAATTTCCTGTTTCTAGCTGTTGTCGTTTGATAGGTACCATTTTTATCCCTCTTTGCCCCATTTCGCCCTCTACGAAAAAAATGAGTCTATGGAGCACGTTTTTGTTATAGGGGAAATGCGCATAGCCAATATCAAGTAAGTACTATTATTCTAATCGCAAGTAAGTACAAGCAGACATATTGGAACTAGTAAATCAAAAAAAAATTTTTTTCAAATCCATGCTTTATGCAAGCAGAATTCTATTGGGCCTAGAAATTCTTTTTTAGTTATCTTTTGTAGAAGGAAAAATTACTGCGTTATCAGGAGCAGAAATAATAGATTTTTAATTTGTGGTTTGTATGGGAGGTACCACGCCCACTTTTGCATTACAGCCCATTTTAGGCGCAACTACGCACATTGATGCTAGATGCACTTACACAAAATTTGAGCACTATACGTGTCATAGAACTGACACTATTCGATAATATATTTTAACTTCGTATGGGAGGTGGTACGCCCACTATTCCAATACCGCCCATTTTTGGCAGAACTACGCACATTGATGGTAGATGCACTTACACAAAATTTCAGCACTCTAGGTGTCATAGAACTGACAATATTCAATAATAGGTTTTAACTTCGTATGGGAGGTGCCACGCCCACTTTTCCAATACCGCCCCTTTTTGGCACAACTATGCGAATTGATGCTAGATGCACTTACACAAAATTTCAGCACTCTAGGTGTCATAGAACTGACAATATTCAATAATAGGTTTTAACTTCGTATGGGAGATGCCACGCCCACTTTTCCAATACCGCCCATTTTTGGCACAACTATGCGAATTGATGCTAGATGCACTTACACAAAATTACAGCACTCTAGGTGTCATAGAACTGACAATATTCGATAATAGGTTTTAACTTCGTATGGGAGGTGCCACGCCCACTTTTCCAATACCGCCCCTTTTTGGCACAACTATGCACATTGATGGTATATGCACTTACACAAAATTTCAGCACTCTAGGTGTCATAGAACTGACAATATTCAATAATAGGTTTTAACTTCGTATGGGAGATGCCACGCCCACTTTTCCAATACCGCCCATTTTTGGCACAACTATGCGAATTGATGCTAGATGCACTTACACAAAATTTCAGCATTCTAGGTGTCATAGAACTGACAATATTCAATAATAGGTTTTAACTTCGTATGGGAGGTTCCACGCCCACTTTTCCAATACCGCCCATTTTTGGCACAGCTATGCACATTGATGCTAGATGCACTTAAACAAAATTTCAGCACTCTAGGTGTCATAGAACTGACAATATTCAATAATAGGTTTTAACTTTGTATGGGAGGTGCCACGCCCCTTTGTCCAATTGGTCAAATTTTTCCATTTCCTTGTATTGTCATCGAAAATGATTAAGTGTGCAAAATTTGAGCAAAATTGGTTGAGAAAAAAGCTTTCAAAAATTGATTTCAAATTTTGTGGCACACATAGAAAGTAACCTTATATAAAGCATGGAAAAATATGCTTAAATACTCTAAAATTTTAGGGGTTTTTATGGTTTTTTTCAGTCCTTGTGAGGAAAAAAAAATTCCCTTTGGGCCGATTTCACCCAGTTTCAATTCCAACCGATCTACGACTATAAGACGTATTTATGCAAATTTTGGACCATCTAGCTCCTTTCGTTTAGATGCTAGCGTGCTTTCTACAGACGGACGGATATGGCTAGATCGTCTTAGGATTTTAAGACGATCAAGAATATATATACTTTATAGGGTCTTACGTCGATATTTCAGGGTGTTACAAACGGAATGACAATGTTAGTATACCCCATCCTGGAGGTGGAGGGTATAATTAGAGGTATTTTCAGTCCTTGTTAGGGATAAAGTTTTCCCTCTGGACCATTTTCAATCCCAATCGATCTTAAACTATTGGACGTATTCTTGCAAATTTTGTGGTTATTTTCTGTCCTTGTTAGGGATAATTTTTTCCTCTCTGGACCATTTTCATTCCCAATCGATATAAAGCTATTCGTTTAGATACTAGCGTGCTTTCCACAGACGGGCGGACAGACATGGCTATATCGTCTTAGAATTTTATGACGATCAAGAATATATATACTTTATACGGCCCCAGGTCGATATTTCAAGGTGGTTCGAACGGAATGACAAAGTTAGTATACCCCATATAATAAAAATTCATAAACATTTTTTTGGTATACCTTAAATACACACCAAAAATATTTTTTTAGGTCTCGGGTACAGAATTTTTTATTTTGTTGTTGCACAGTGTTAGTGGAAGTTGGCAGAGACCTCATACAGGACTATATCTGCATTCTTAAGACTCAAAAGTGAAAATTTGAAAATTTCCCTAAGAGTCACCCTTTCTTAGATCGGTCCTGTGAACCAACCTCGTTTCAATATTATTCAGTTTTAGTGAATTGCAGAATGTATGACTAGCATTTAACACGAAATTTACGGTCAGCAGCTGCATGTAACTGTGTTCGTGTTCCAGCTCCAATGTCATGATATTTATGCGAGAGTCTATGTGTGTCTGTGTGTTAGTACTAATGTTAGAGTTTCTACTCGGGGAATGCACTTCTGTCATTCTGTGTGCGTATGAGTGGGACCAGTTGGACACTGGCACGTACTATGTCCGAGCCTTTTTTAATGTCATCAAAATAATTGAATTTAATAAATTGCCTCATTATGCTGAATTTAGCAGAAATGGCCAGCAAAAAGGCAACCACGACCAAAAAGTTATGGGCAAATTAAAAATTATGTGAGAGTAGACAAACACCAACGCAACGCAACAATGGCCAACACGTATTTGTAGTGGCTGCAAAAAAAGAGGGAAAGCTCTGGGGAAAACCATACAGAGCACACAGCCGCCCAAAAATCAACCGAATGCAATTTTGGCCACCCTCTCTCTCACACACACGAGCGCTTGCACATGCACACAATAAACATAATACCCACTTCACACACAATACAAAACCGGTCATTTTTCAAGCTTTTCCGTTTCCGCATCCGCTTCTGTGTCATGGTGTCGAGAGACTCAACACCACAGCCACAACACTACAGCAAAAGTGGCTATCTTCGCTGCGGTATGGGGGGCTGGGTGTGGAAACACCCATAAAAAATCACACATGCTTTAAAGTACATTTACGTTGTCAGCATTAAAATGCATTCATACATCCAGACAGATGTGGATGTGTGTCTGTCAGACTGCTGCTCTGTCCGTTTAAATTTCCTCAGAAAAAATTGCTCAAATCAGCAGAATCTCGCCATAAGCTTATGCATATGTATTAAATGTGTGTTCACATATTCACCTGGGTGCAGTTTTCGGTGTTACCTCGCAAAAGGATTGTTTCGAAAAAACATTTTCACGGATTTAATGCCTTTAAATACTAAATATGTCCCAGAACTGAAAAATAACTCTTCTTGATGGACCATAACGCCACGTAAAATGTGGAAGCTAATTATGAACTGTCTAAGCCACACGAAGCTAATATGAGAAAAGCACTAACCAGAGTTTGAAGTCTACGAATGAATATTGAACGTGGTAAGTAGTAGGGTTTGCATCCCGGGATTTCCCGCGGGAAAATTCGCACATTTTTTCATTTTTCATTTCCCGTATCCCGGGAAATTCGTACGGGAATCACGCGGGAATTTAGTAGAAATTTTTACATATTTCTTCGCATATTTTTGTCCATCATTTCCACTATAAAGTTAGCTTTTAATCAGGTATGTCTAATATTGCAGTTGGATGACAAAATATTTTTAAGCTGCGATCGGATGTAGACTCAAAATCCAGTTTTTCGGATTTTTCCTGAAAAAAATTAAAATCTGGGAAAAATAGATTTTGGGCGTGTATCCGAACGCCAAGAACAAACATAAAGTTTTCGAAGAACAAGCATTTAATTTAATGCTCTACTTACTATTAATGTGAACGATAGTTCTCCGCGTCCACATTATCCAATAAAATAAGAAGTATTTGATCTTTAATTAATTTTAAAACAAGGTTTGAATTGATCTCACATTGCGCTTTATTATATGGATTCTGTAACAGGTTCGTTGTGAAATATATATTTATTTTACTTTAATTAAATGTGAATTTTTCATTGGAAAAAATAAGCTTAACTCATGGTAAACAGTATGTTGACGATTTCCCGTTCTGTCCCGGGATCCGGGAAAATGAAAAAATAATTCCCGTTTCCCGGGAAATAAAAAGTACGGGAAAATGCAAACCCTAGTAAGTAGTTAGTCTATTATTATTTTTCGATTAGGCTAAAGAAAAAATAGCTTACAACCATTTTGTCGAATCGGCATCAAATTAAAAAGAAGAAAAATATATATAAAAATAAATATCTGATAAAAATACTTCAAATTTCATGCATCTATTTATATAAGTTTAGCATTAATAACCATATTAAATTTTACTCGTAAAATTAAAAACAAGTAAAAACGGTGTTAACTTTATATACCCTCCACCATGAATTCATGCATGCCACAGAGGCTATCGATTTTCGTAGAAATGCAGTAACATTACACGAAAATGTTAATTTTAAACATATACTAACCAAAACAAATAAAAATATTGAAAAAATAATTTTATAATAATTATAATTTTTTTATTATTTTAAACCACGTTTATAAGGCAAAGCTGCCAATATGTTTATACTATATACATATCAAAACAATACTTCACGTACACACTGCAAGATAACCTAACTTCATAATTCTACCCATTTTTGCCATAAAAGTAAAAATATTTTTATCTTGCGAGTCTATGCAGTCACAGGAATGTCTACACCGAATTCAATGATTCAAGCTGAGGCCATGTGGTTGGTACCATTTTTCCCCCTTTTCCCATTTACCCCTTAAAAATACAACTTTCGAAAACCTGTATACACCAAATTTCATTATTTCATCCGGTTGGTACTATTTTTATCCCATCTATTCGCATTTTACCCCTTAATAGCACGAATTTGGAAAAACCATTTTATTTTTCGTGTCTACGCAGTCAGAGGAATGTATACTCCGAGTTTCGTGACTCTAGCTACAGCCATTTGGTTGGTACCATTTGTAATCCCTTTTTCCCATTTAACCCCATAATAGTACGAATTTTGAAAAATCCATTTTATATTACGTGTCTATACAATCAGAGAAATCGAATTTAATTATTTTAGGTGCAGCCGTCTGGTTGGTACCATTTTTATCTCTCTATTCCCATTTTACCCCTTAAAAGTGCGAATTTGGAAAAAATATTTATACACTCCACGAGAGTATTATGTCTTTGTGCATTTGTTTGTAACACCCAAAAGGAAGCGAGATAGACACATTGTTAAGTATACCGATCGACTTAGAATCAGATATTCAAATATTCTTCTCGATTTGACTAAATGGGTCATGTCATATAAGCCTATCGTTCCCATTTTCTATTTTTTACCGAATTATGTATAATGTAGTCGGCCCCGCCCGGCTTTAACCTTTCCTTACTTGTTTTATATTATACTAGCAGTACCCGCTGCTTCGCACGCGAAAGAGCAAGTTATTCGTTAATTTTATCCGTCTCTGTTTTTGGATAGTATTTATTTAATTTTCATTTGGTGGATATAGATAAATCTAAAATAGTAATTTGGAAACCTCCTATTAGCTAGCACTCACACACAGTCAAAGGAATGTGCTTGTCGATATGCACTATTTTAGCTGAACTACTTCGTATGTATAGTTTTCTACCAAGTTTTGAACAAAAAATTACAACCATTTATATCCTCGATCTCATGTTTCTAGATTCAGCCAGCCAGTTTATAACTTTTTGCACCTCTTTCCCAAAAAGTACACATTTTGAAAAATCAATATAGGTAACGTGTGTTTTTGCTCCCCTAAAAATATGTACTTTATTTGGTAACACAGGATTGTACAGCATTTTTATCCCTTTTCGTCCCGCGCACCCTTAGAAGTACAAATTTCTAAAAATCCAATTTTACCTCGTTTCTATATGGTCAGAGGAATTTACATACCAAATTTCACGTTTCTAGCTGTAATACTTTAGTTGGTACCATTTTTATCCTTTTTTGTCCCGCTCGTCCCTCAAAAGTACAAATTTCGAAAAATCCAATTTTACTTCGTTACTATATGGTCAGAGGAATTTACATACCAAAATTCACGTTTCTAGCTGTAATACCTTAGTTGGTACCATTATTATCCCTTTTTGTCCCGCTCGTCCCTTAAAAGTACAAATTTCGTAAAATCCCATTTTACTTCGTTACTATATGGTCAGAGGATTTTACATACCAAATTTCACGTTTCTAACTGTAATACTTTAGTTGGTACCATTTTTATCCCTTTTTGTCCCGCTCGTCCCTTAAAAGTAAAAATTTCTAAAAAATTCAATTTTACTTCGTTTCTATATGGTCAGAGGAATTTACATACCAAATTTCACGTTTCTAGCTGTAATACTTTAGTTGGTACCATTTTTATCCCTTTTGTCCCGCTCGTCCCTTAAAAGTACAAATTTCGAAAAATCCAATTTTACTTCGTTACTATATGGTCAGAGGAATTTACATACCAAAATTCACGTTTCTAGCTGTAATACCTTAGTTGGTACCATTTTTATCCCTTTTTGTCCCGTTCGTCCCTTAAAAGTACAAATTTCGTAAAATCCCATTTTACTTCGTTACTATATGGTCAGAGGAATTTACATACCAAATTTCACGTTTCTAGCTGTAATACTTTAGTTGGTACCATTTTTATCCCTTTTTGTCCCGCTCGTCCCTTAAAAGTACAAATTTGGAAAAATCCAATTTTACCTCGTTTCTATATTGTCAGAGGAATTTACATACCAAATTTCACGTTTCTAGCTGTAATACCTTAGTTGGTACCATTTTTATCCCTTTTTGTCCCGCTCGTCCCATAAAAGTACAAATTTCGAAAAATCCAATTTTACTTCGTTACTATATGGTCAGAGGAATTTACATACCAAATTTCACGTATCTAGCTGTAATACTTTAGTTGGTACCATTTTTATCCCTTTTGTCCCGTTCGTCCCTTAAAAGTGCAAATTTCGAAAAATCCAATTTTACTTTGTTTCTATATGGTCAGAGGAATCTACATACCAAATTTCACGTTTCTAGCTGTAATACTTTAGTTGGTACCATTTTTATCCCTTTTTGTCCCGCTCGTCCCTTAAAAGTACAAATTTCGAAAAATCCCTATTTGTAGCTCGTCTGCTTGGTCATTGCAAGGAACGAATTTCGTAAAACCCTTTCTTAGTCGACGTCTACGTCATATTTGGGAACTACCCTGAAAATTTCATGACCCTGGCTTCAGCCGTTTGGTCTGGGGGCTGGTCAATGATAAGTCAGTCAGTCAGTAACGCTACTCTTTTATATATATAGAGGAGTATATACACGGAATTTTGTTTCTAGCTGTTTTCCCTTGATATGTACCATTTCTATCCCTTTTTTTCCCATTTCACCCTCTACAAATAAAAGTCACCTTATTGTGCACGGGAATGGGCGCACAAAATATCAAACAAATATAATCAGACATTTTTAAAAAAACATGATGAAGTACTCTAAATATTATGGGAAGTTTCAGTCCTTATAAGGGAAAAAAATTTTCCTGCGGGACTATTTCGCCCATTTCTCAATCCCAACCGATCTACAACTACAAGACGTATTTCTGCAAAATTCGGACGTCCTAGCTTCTTTTGTGTAGATGCTAGCGTTCTTTCAACAAACGGACGGGCGGACATGACTAGATCTTCTTAGAAGTTTATGACGATCAAAAATATGTTTACTTTATAGGGTTCCATGTCGATATTTCAAGGTGTTACAACCGGAATGACAAAGTGAGTATACCCCCATTCTGAAGGTGGAGGGTATAATAAGTAAGGAAGGGCTAAAGTAGGGTGGAACCGACTATATGAATCCGATGACAAATGCAGATTTTACATCGGTAATAGGATAGGACTTGGGGCCGGTTCCAAAGGCATGGGCCTCATTCACGGTATACCATGATCTGCAAAATGTGATCAAGATGCGATGTAGGTTCTGGAGCGTTAATAGAGTAAAATGAAGGCCCATTTGTATGGAGGTTGTACCAAAATATGTATATGGATATGATTCTAGTTGAAATATATCAGGATCTTCTGATGTAAACTGTGGATTGTAGTTTGGTAAAAGTAAAAATGGAGACCCATTTGCATAGGCACTACATTACCTTATAGATTACGTACACAGTAGGAATTCGTAGTTTTAATATAACATGATCTGCAAAATTTTATCAATAACCTATGTAAGATGGGTGTTTTAGAGCGATAATAGTGTAAACTGGGGCCCAGTTGTTCGGGGGCTATACGAATAGAGTGATCAAACCCGAGATCGGTCGATCAGTTTTTTATAACAAGAAAACCGGGAAACCTGGTTTTTTGAAATCACGGTTTTCGAAAAATCCGAAAACCCGACATTGCAGAAAACCCCGGTTTTTGATCACTCTATATTCCAATCATGGTCCCATATAGTTGACATTCACTTTGAAGGTGATTCTAGTTTAAATAAAACACGGTGTGGGAAATTTGATCAAGATCTAATGTAAAATGTGCATTTTAGATGTATCATTACAGGTACATTTGTATGGGGGCAATATCAAAACATGGATAGTTGTCCACTTTCACGTTAGTTCGAATAAAACATGATGCTAAAAATTGTATCAAGATCTAATTTAAATTGTGTATTCTAGAACAGTAATAGTGTTTATTGGAAGGTTATATGGATGGAGGCTATATCTAAATCTGAACTGATTTCCTCCAAATTCAATACTGATCGTCTTTGGGTTAAAAAATATCCTATTCCACGATGTGGTGTTGGGTATTAATACAAATTTTGTGTCGGAGATATTTTTTGTTCAAACTGAAGTTTACTGTCATAAAATCAACAAACAAAAAATTGTGAGTAATTGTTTTTACATTTTTTACTAACATTCCGAATTTCGTCGAAGGCCAAATATAGACCAAATCACACCATACATCTTGTATGTCCAATTAAAAGTAATAATGATGCATATGCATATTGCGTATATCACTTAAACCCAGAGTCAAAAGTTTAGAAAATTACCACAAGTAAATTTTGCGGGCCTGGGACGAAAGCTATTTAATCTGAAGCAAAACGGTTCAGATTTAGATATATTTATCAATATCTGTAAATGTCGAGTCTACTTGAATTTAGTTTTATATTGTACAAAATAAAAACCATACTATATAAATACAAAACACAGGTAACCCACTGTCTGAGAAGGAAGTCGACAACATAATTATACTTTTTTCCAATGCAAACGAACACCTTAAGAGGTCCTGTTTTCCATGAACTAGGCGAAATTTCAATAAGACACTAGGTTTCCTATACATCTCCATAAAATAACCAATACTACAATTAACTTTTCACCATTTTCCTGTCATGTTGTCTAGTGCATTTGAATAAATCGCACTCACACACACACGCATAATCGAGTACTTTAATGCTCATTTATTGTTTTAATGGACTTTTTCCGCCATTTGCTTTATAATCCGTTAAAAACTTAATTTCAGGATTTAAATGACCATTTGCATACAAATTAAATCCATATTACAAAACTCATATCTGTATATATTTGGCTGTGGCAATGGGTGCATGCGAGCATCCATAAAACTTGTTCATATCAAATGTTAATTTGTTGGCGTGGCAGTAGGGTAGGGTTGCTGTTGCACCATGTCTATTTAGTAGTGGAGCTGGAGCTGTAGCAGGAGAAGTGAGATTTATTTGTGCTGAATAAGTTTAAAATGAAACGATTTATCATGGGCCACAATACAAACGGCAGATACGGCCAGACGGACGGACGGACAGACAGACGGAAAATTAGTGTTTTGTGGTTGTTCAACAAACAAAGTAATTGCTGTTAGATTTACGAGCTGAGCTGAGCTGCTAACACGCACACACAGCCATAAGTATCCACAAAAATATGTTGGTGGTAGTGTTTAATATGATTATAGTGCATTACTTTTAATGTACGGAGCTTAGTTTTTAGTCAAGTGTTACTGCCAAATCGCTCCGCAAAAGTCGGCTAAAGGGAAAATGATATGCTTTCGAAATCATCACTATGTTTGTAATTCATGAATTATGCTCGAGACCTAAAATTTGTATTTTTTGAGGCATATGATCGCTAAAATATCCAATAAGTATTGTGATTCTGTATCTACTTTTACTAAGCGGCGCACAGTGATTCAGAATAAAAATCCATCGGCCAAAATTCAATAACTTTTGATCTTGTAAACATTTAACATTAAGGACCAATGAGGTGCATTCAATTGATATTCATGTATAGGAACATAAAAATAATGTTAATATTTACACCTGAATAAATTGCAATACCACCTGTGTGCAATATACCTATATTAACTCGATTTGTCTGCCAAATCAGTTACTGTAGGGTGGGCCAATTAGCATTTTAAATTTGAACTACCGATTACTTTGACTTTGAAAAGTAGAATAACGTTCATTGTTATTTTTATTTTCAGGTTTATGTTTGACATTTGCAAAATGGGTCGCTATGCGCTCGAAAAAAATGGGAAATATATAAAAACGTAAAAGTAATTAGTCTTTAACGCAAACTGTAAGAAATTTACGTGGAAATTTTTCGAGAAGAGATGGACCTTCTTGAAGCCTTCATCAAACTCATTTTCATCTCGGTGGCTATGTCAATAAGCAAAATTGCCGCATGTGGGGTTCAGAGGACCCACACGTGACTATTGAGAAGCCAATGCATCTACAACGAGTCACTGTTTGGTGTGGATTTTGGGCTGTACTGAAAAATTGGGTTGATCGGATGTGGTACTGCCGAGTCAGTCGTGGTAGTCATATGAATGATATTATATTCCATTGTTAAATGACAAAGTTCTACCTCTCCAATAAAACCAGAAATTTGAAAAAATAATCAGTACTTTTTTATAGTCCATTTTAATGGCCCATCCTATATTATGGTTTTTGAACATAGTTCCTGCAAATAAAATCTTCAAGCCAATTGCTATAAAATTTGGCTTGAAGAAGGAAATTTGATCATCTTTTTAATGACAAAACTAAAAAAAAAATCAAAATTCCATTTTGCACTTATTCCAAGTGAGCAATTTCGTACAAGCAAAAATTACCCTGCAAAAATATGTACTTTATTCTTTAAAGGCTTTCAAAGGCAAAAAGTTATGTTGGTCCAAATTCATAAAATTTTTCAAAAATGATATTTTTTAAAATATTTATTACAAACAAACTTTATTTGGCACAAACACAATCATAATAACCCTAATTTCTAATAAAACAAATTGGTGTAGAAAATCTCTCAAAATGTGATGGAAACTGTTCGACAAAATCGAAAGAAGAAATATTTTTTTAATTTTCAAAATGGCTCAAGACCATTTTACATCTATATTTAATAGAATGCAAATTTATTTTCAAATGGCATGGTGACATTTATTACTTGGCTGCAGACTACCACGATCATGATTTCGACCATGTCAAAAATCTTATCAAGTGGCTTCGCAGCGACTTTTCAACATCAAACCCGGCCTCTATAAGGAGATGATTCTCACAAACGAACGAGAAGCACAACTCACTTGCCGAATCGCACAAAGTAATGAAATACACATGCATTTTACAAGCATCTCATTGAGTTGTATATGTAAGTATGTGTTTATGCAAGTATAGTTACCCAGCAATACTTCTGCCGTGCCAAAAAAAAACTAAAAAATATATTTTCAAATTTTGAAAAATGTGAAAATCTGTAATACGAAAAAAAATTTAACAAATATTTTGCGTATTATAAACAAATACGTAAAATGGTGGTAAAAAGCGTAAAAGCAAAAAAAACTTTGGGCTAATTTCTAAAATATATACGATTGTCCTACTTCCAATGTCAATATCTGAAAATATTCCCTGGATCCTTGTCTAAATTCAAATTTGTACAGAACTCAGAAATGTTTACTAGAAAAAAAGTTATTGAATTTTAACCGATGTATTTTGATTCTGAACCAATGTGCGGCGCATAGTGAAATATTTGCATAGAAGCTGCGGCAAAAATTATAAGGAATAGAGCTACAACCATGACGCACACATCCTTTATATCGTCAAATTAGTTAAAAACAATTTTTTGTTTAAATCCCCCCACAATTGTAGGTGTGGTTCCCATGTAACAAAATAAAACAAACGTCTTAAATTGCTTATTTTAATATATGTGTTAAGACAAATCATTACTAATGATTTCATTTGAGTCCACAATTAAATGAAAATCGTCAGTGCCACACCCAACGCCCAAATAATTTTTTTGTTTTTTTACGATTTTCGAATTTTTTTATAAAAATTATTTTATTTTTGATCGATTACAAACGGCAATTATAACTTTATAAATAACTCAAGATTAATATAGGCCCAATATTGTCATGCGTTCGCATGCCACAAAACGTTACATCCCTAAAGTATGCTTTAAATACATTTCCCTAAATACATTAACAGAGAACACCGATGAAAGTATTGCTTCATTTTTGGCTTAGAAGGTTTTACCATTTCAGTAATTAAATCGATGTTGGCAGCTATAGGCAGAATATTCGTTTTAAATTGAATAAATAAGACAATAATTAAACAATATTTGGAAATGCCGAGGCATCGGTCGGCCTCGCGAATATAGTTTTATACTGTAGAAAATTAACAATACTAAATAAATATAACCTTCAGGTAATCCACTGTCTGAAAAGGAAAGTAAATACGTAATTACACTTTTAAAATGCAAAAGAACACCTCAAGAGCTCATATTTTCTATGAAATCAATAAAATTCCAATACTATACATTGTTTCCGAGATACATCCCAATAAAATAACCTCTATTTTGATGAAATTTTTAACTATTTTAGCATATATGAAATCTAAATGCATCCACAGTAAATTTAGTCGCGATATTGGCAAAATCTTTTAGAATATCTTTAATTGGAATGTTCTTTGCAAAATTCATTCAGTAAAGTCGAGATTTGGGCGCATGAAATTTGGGAAATTTTCCCGCTGGTAATACAATGTGCGGCGGTGTCACCTTTATAAGTTTCTCTAAAATAATGTATTAGCCGTTCGGAGCCATCTCTTAAGCAGTGTGTCCCTTTCAGTGAAGATAAAATGATATCGCGCACAGTATATTTATTGTAGAATGTGGTATGTGACAATTTCCATTTGGTATCACCCAGTCGTCATTATATTTCTTGGAAAGGCATTCAGTTATCGTAGGTCTCTGCTTCGTTCTCTGCGAAACATAATTAGCCACTCGGAAGTGGTTCGACAAATTCTGATGAAATTTCATACAGCCTTCATCAAGGTGCTGATGAACTTAAGTTCCCCAGTAGGTGTACAAACGGCAGCACAGTAATAATATTAAATGCGTGCTTGGCTGAAAATGAAATTGTTTTAAAAATTTTCTCAAATTATTACTCAATCTCAATCTAAATGTTATCTCTTTGAATTTAGTAGGACATCTTGTCCTTGTTTACAATTTAAAATGACAAGTGACTGCTTGTTTATTATGTTTTGTGTTAAACAAAACATTTCAACCCCTTCCCCCCAAACCGTAGTAGGTTGTGTGACAAAAACTTAATTGACTTTGCCCCGTTTAGTGAGTGCTGCACTAACCAAATGCAGTAAGGAAGGGCTGAAGTCGAATGCAGCCGACTACATGATATCCACTACATTCCCAAAAGTATGATTAATAAGTTTGTCGTTGGACCTTTATTGGAAACGTGATTTAAGTCCATATACTATGTATACAAGTTCAAATTTCTTAGAAGTGAATATAAATAATTAATTTAATTCTTATTAATATGCGCTGAACCATAGAATGGGGGTATACTAGTTGGTCCTTCCGTTTGTAACATCGTCAAAAAGGGTCCTGAGATCCTATATCTATATATATATATATATATATATATACATATATATATATATATATATATATATATATACATATATATAATTTATTTAAAGTAATTCAGCATGTTTTTTGAATATGGTTATATTATTTGATATTGGGTATGACTTTTTTGTAGGAGGTGAAATGGGGAAAAAGGGATACAAATGGTACCTATCAAACGACAACAGCTAATTGAGTAGATATATAATCTAAAAGTTTTTTCTGCCAAATTCGTATTTTTAAGGGATACAATGGCAACTGAGCGATAAAAAAATGCTACCAACTAAACGGCTACAGCTACAATGATGAAATTCGGTGTGCACATCCCTCTAATTGCGTAGACACGTAAAAACAAGAGATTTTCGAAAGTGGTTCTTTTAAGGTGTAAAATAAGAAAATGGCTACCAATAAAATGGCAGCAGCTAGAATCATGGAAATCGGTGTATACATTCCTCTGACTGCATAGTCAAGCAAAATAAAGGGATTTTTCGAAATACGTAAGTATTATCGCATTGTAAGAATTGTCGAAGGTAACAGGTGCTTTGCGATTTGAGAATTTCTGCAAATAATTTTGTTTAGTTAAAAAATTTGGAATTTTGGTGAGGACCTACCGGGGAGGTCAGTTTGGCAATATGATTCAAGAAGTACATTAAACATTTATAAATTATTACTTCTTCTCGAAAAATAAAATAGATTTGGACCTACAGGTCCAAACAGGTCTCACAAAAACACTATTGCCACGCCCACTCCGCCCACAAAATGAAAACCCAAATTTCGACATCATATTTATCATTCTCGTGATCAGTAATATATATGTACCAATTTTCAGCCTTCTAGCTAAAAAAAACACTTTTGTCACGTCCACAAAACGAAAATCCAAATTTCGGCATCATATTTATCATTCTCGTGGTCAGTAATATATATGTACCAATTTGCAGCTTTCTATCTCTCAAAAACACTATTGCCAGACCCACTCCGCCCACAGAGCAAATTTTTAAAAATTCTATAGCCTATAGTTTCTTCCAGACCTGCATCTATCTGTACTGAAAATTTCAACAACATCGGTTCAGCCGTTTACAAGTGATTGCGGAACAAACAAACAGAGAGACAGACTTACACTAAGGTTTTTTAATATTAATAGTGATACACTAATTAAAGATATTAATGAAATGTTTAAACCTCCATGCATAATGAGCTCATAGTTTCACAAAAATAGCTATGTATATGAAATTTCAATAAATACATTCCGTAATTGTTAGTAGTGCAGTTTTTTTTAGAAAA
The DNA here is from genome assembly GCA_947397865.1 of Polietes domitor. Taxonomy (NCBI): domain Eukaryota; kingdom Metazoa; phylum Arthropoda; class Insecta; order Diptera; family Muscidae; genus Polietes; species Polietes domitor. The sequence goes on along the minus strand of OX377619.1, from coordinate 166,675,586 downwards.
TCATTAACCTGCATAAATTACTGAATTTTTCTTTTGATAAATTTATGAGAAATTGGTGTAGGAAAAAATCAAAAATTAATCTTATTAAAATTATAGCGAAATGAAAAAATTAAACAACTTTTATACCTGAACAGTTATGAAAAAAAAACCCACATAGCTATTTTTGCTACGACGGCGACGATATGTGGTCTCTAGAGCGGAAAAAATCAAACTGAAAGAGAAATATGTATAGCAGCTATATCTAAATCTGAAACGATCTGACCCACTTTTACCACAGATGTTTCTAGTCGAATTGTAATGTACTACTCCAAATTTGAAGCAAATCGAGTAAAATATGTGGTTTCTGGAGCAGAAAAAGTTCATATGGAGAGTGGCATTTGTATGGGGCTATATCTAAATCTTAACCTATTCAAATTAAAAGCGTTCGTCCTTCACTCGCTAAACTCAATTTCCCAATTTTTATTAGAATCGGACAACAATTGCGACCTGTACTTTGATTACAACAATAGATCGACTCAGAAAGTGATTCTATGCCGATGTGTATAATAAACGATGAATTTATGTAGTTTCCTTTTGTGTGTTACAAACCAATGCACAAATACATAATACCCTAGTGGATGGTATAAAGTAAAATAAAGTTTGTTATAATCTTTTTTTTTAGTTTTTTCGTATGTATTTTTTTTATACCCTCCACCTTCAGGATGGGGGTATACTACCTTTGTCATTCCGTTTGTAACACCTTGAAATATCGACCTGAGACCCTATAAAGTATATATATTCTTGATCGTCATAAAAATTCTAAGACGATCTAGCCATGTCCGTCCGTCCGTCTGTTGAAAACACGCTAGCATCTAAACGAAAGGAGCTAGAACGTTCAAATTTTCCATAGACGCATGTCTTATAGCCGCAGATCGGTTTGGTATTGAAACTGGGCGAAATCGGCCCAAAGGGGAAATTTTTTCCCTCACAAGGACTAAAAATACCCATAATAATCCCTAATATTTTAGCGTATTTAAGCATGTTTTTTGAATATTTCTGTTTCTATTTGCTTGATATTTGGTATGCGCATTCCCCCTACAGCAAAAACGTGCACCATAAAGTGATTCTTATTTGTAGGGGGCGAAATGGGGCAAAAAAGGGATAAAAATGGTACATTTTAAACGACAACAGCAAGAAACACGAAATTCGGTATGTACATTCCTCTAATAGAGTAGATGCAAAATATAAAAGTATTTTTCAAAATTAGTACTTTTAAGGGTAAAATGGGAATAGAGGGATAAAAATGGTACCAACCAAACAGCTGCCCCTAGAATAATGAAATTCGGTGTATACATTCCTCTGATTGCATAGACACGTAAAATACACGGATTTTTCAAAATTCGTACTTTTTGGGGTTAAAATGAAAAAAAAGGGGATAAAAATAGTACCAAACAAATGACCGCAGCTAGAGTCATGAAATTTGGAGTATATATACCACTGACTGTGTAGACACGGAAAATAAACGGATTTTACGAAATTCGCACTTTTTGGGGTCAAAATGGAAAAAGGGGATAAAAATAGTACCGACCAAATGACCGCAGCTAGAGTCATGAAATTCGGAGAATACATTCCTTTGACTACGTAGACATGGAAAATAAAAGTTTTTTTCAAAGGATACAATGGTACAGAGGGGTAAAAATAGTACTAACTAAACGACTACTGCTAGAATGATGAAATTCTAGTTGGGTAGAAACGTCAAATAAAGAGATTTTAGATAGTCGTACTCTTGAGAGGGTAAAAATGGTACCAACCAAATGGCCGCAGCTGGAATCATTGAATTCGGAGTATACATTTTTCTGACTGCATAGACACTCAAAATAAAAAGTTTTTTTCCAAATTCGTACTTTTTCTTTTATGGCAAAAATTGGTTGAATCATGAAGTTAGGTTATTTTGCACTATGTACGTCTGACAATGGATTTTCAAAATTTGTACTTTTGGAATTAAAATAGAATGGAAATACAACCAACTGTAGCACCCACTAACTACCAATATTTATGGTATTTAAGCTTTTTGAAAATATAAATAGAAGAATATTTATTTTTTGAATTGACGTATTGGCAGCCTTGCCTTATAAGCGTGGTTTGAAATAATTAAAATATTATATTTATTTATAAAATTATTTTTTTTAATCTTTGTATTAGTTTTGATTTGGCTATATAAAATAATTGTATTTTCCAGTAATATTACTGCACTTCTGCGAAGATCGACATCCTCTGTCGAATGCAATCAATGGAGGAGGGTATATAAAGTTCGGCCCGGCCGAACTTAACGCCGTTTTTACTTGTTTTGGTCTGTAATCAATATTTGATTTGAACTAAAATACAAAAAGAGGGTATATAAGAATCGGTTCGAACGAACTAAATGTCTTTTATTTATCCTGTTAACACTCATTTATTTGGGAAGGAGTTAATCTGTAATGGTACTTGAGTGACTCTAGCATTGTATTGTGATGTATTTATGGTTCGGCATACTCCAAATATTCGAAGTGATGTGTTTTAAGGTCAATTTGTCCTCTCCATCACAAAATATTGGAATACAGACGGATAGTTCTTGTTAAATTGAGTCAACTAGTAATTATATTATTTTAGTTCAAGACATGACAAATATTTGAATTATACCTATACAACACTTAATGTAGGGTATTGGGAGGGAGACAGAAGACCACCAGCGCCAGTACATACATTTCCATTCGAATCAAAGCAAATATTTACCATCTGCATGGCAGAATAGACAATTTGTTTGTTATTAGCAACAGAGTGGCATCAGCGAAGGCAATGAATACCGGTGAGGTAGTCGTCCTAAAAATACGCCATACAAAAATAAAATGCCAAAAAAAATGTTTTCTCTCTCAACTATGACCCTTAATTACTTTGTCATTTTCCATTTACGTTATCAGTGGAAAGTCGGGAACAACATACGTTCATAGATGAGTACATTTACATACATTCCTATATACACGGGTACATGTCTGTGTACGTATATTGGGGTGGGTCTTGGGCCAAAAAAAATTCCAGTCACTCCACAAAATAAAGTCTGGCAAAACATATCGTTCCTAGGAAAACGTTCCTGGAAACACCCCTAAAAATCATATTTATCCAATGTAATTTTTTATGATCTACCTGTGTCCAGTGTATTTTCAGAAATCACTTTAAATATAAATATTTACTCTTGTCTTAGAATAACTTATAGGTCTTTAGAGTGATCAATCTTCATTTCGTTGGGGCGACAGCAACAATTTCTCTTGGTGACTCAGCCTAATGTATATGTATGCAATTTTGGGACTGTCTGCCTTTCTTTGTGTTTGTGTTACTGTGGATTGTCTAAAAACAAGATATTACACCCCCTTCCCACCACCGGACATTCAGGAACAACAACGTACTTCACCATTACAAGGACCACAACAACCAAACAAACGGACAAAACTAACATGGAACAGCTTTTTCTGCTTGTTGTGGAAATGTTTCTTCTGCCTTTGTACGAGTGTTGGTTTATCATTTGTCCCGGTGCGTGTGTGAATTTTCCCTATAAACGTGTTCATGTTACATTTTGTTGCCACACAAACACAATCACATTCAGCTGCGAAATATTATTTGTTACTCAAAACTATGCAGATTTTAATAGTAGCTACAGCAACCAACAACATGTACCAGAACAGACCACGACTGTGACAGTTTTTACCAACAGAAATGACAAAAAAAAACATGAAATCAAATTGTTCAGTTGAATACGAGGGTTGCTGCAAAAGTTTCTAGAAAATATACTAAATTGTTGCTCTGATAACAAAAATTAGAAAACAAAAAAATCGTGTGTCGGAACCTAAAAGTTTAGTATGGATATATTTTGTTTTTATTTTTTTTCGAATCTTTGTCGAAGGTACCTTCAATATTTGAAATATAACTTTGAGATTATTAATCCGTTCACAACCGATTAAAAGCTTACGTAATGGACATTGTAAGGACTTCCAATGTTTATGTTCACGTGCTAACAATGGCTTGAGAACTGTTGGAAAAAAATGAGAAACAAATCATTTTCGAAAATAGACAAAAATTTGTTTAAATTTTTAATAGCTAATTTTTTTAAGCAAAAAACAATGTCCATCCGAAAAAAATATCTAAGGATAAATGTGGAAGCTATGACCGACCCTATTTCTATACTTAAGAGAATTAAAAAAAAAATATTTTTTAACGATTTGTTTAACCCTCCATTGGGCTTATGAGTATGGCTAGATCTTTTTCGAATTTAATTGAAATTTAAATATATTTCGATTCGCGCTAGCGACATGAAATATCAGGTAAAAATTTTTAGCTATCGGTCTATAATGAAATTAGGATATTTATCATCCATACAAAAAATATAAGGATTTTCTGATGCACACGTCCTTTACGTGCCTCATGAGTCTGGTCAGACCCATACTGATTTCATATAAATGATGTATTTTATTGTGATAGGCCGTAGGTATGTTTGGGCAAAATGTTGGAGAGGGAAAATTAATGGGAATCAGTCTTACATGTCACCCCTCTAGAGGCTATTACGGAACAGTTTTGGTCCTCTCTTCCATAAAAAATATAAAAAAATGTATGGGGCCTTAGCGATAGTTCTGAGGAAAATATATATTTTCCACTCGACTTCTGGACATTCATCGAACCACTCTATAATATTTTGCGATCTGCATTTTTGAGTATTATTTTCTAAGTGTAGTCTGAAGTTCAACAACAAAGTTCTCAACAAAGTCTTGCTCACGAATATTTCTGTGGAAAATATGTCGCTATTCAAACATTATTTTCATCGAAGAAAATCGTTATATGCAAAAAACAAATATAAAATATATTTTGCTTACATTACATATCTGAAACTCAGTAGAACAAAACACTCGAAAAAAAATATTTTTTTAAAATATAAAAAGTATTTTTTCCACGACCTGCTATTCCTTTTAAAAATATTTTCAAAAAATATAAAAACAAGAAACCTTTCGTTTGTATCAACATATATTTTATATTTACATGGGATTTACACACAGAATATCTCGAAAAAAATCAATCACAGAATCAATGTCATTAATCATTTTGTCACTACTTGAAAAATATTATCAAAAGTCCGTCAAAATTCCATGCGGAAATCATCGGTGAAGATCACAATGTTCCCAACTTCCGAATCGCAAGATGAGCATTTTCTTCACTTCTTCGGATGGTGGGTAAATATTTGACAATATTTTGCTTGTTATAACGGTTGCCAATAAAAATAAAAAAACGTATTTTTTTATTTATTTTTTTCTAATTTTGGCGACTAAACTTTGTTTGTCAGAGCAAGATGTGAAACATTTTTAGCACCTATATGTGTTTTTAATTTAACGCGTGTTCATGATTAGATTTGTACTCCAAAAATTATTGTATAAATATCACAGTGCAACACGAAAAAAAATAACCATATACGGACACCGCTACATGATAAAAGACCAAAAAAAAATGACCCGTGTTTTTTTTTTCCCCAAAGTCATGCACTTTTTTTTATGGGCCCCCAGAGATTTGAGGCCTCGGTGTAATTTTTGGAAAAAAGTGATCATATTCTCAGGCTCATATCTTGCAAACCGTTCGGAATTTTGATTTACTCTCTGAGGCAAAGTTCTAGCTCTTGTCATAAAGTTGTTTATTGAGATCTTAGGTACATTTTTGTAGTTGATTGTTTCCCTGAATTTTCAACGGTTTGCTACATATGGACCTGAACAGGGGAAAAAAGGTTAAAAAAAATCGAATTTTTTTAAGTTTTTGCGATTTTGACCTTGAAGATGATTGATTTTATATGTTCACAATTTTTGTTCTTTATGACAAGAGCTAGAACTTTGCCTCAGAGAGTAAATCAAAATTCCGAACGGTTTGCAAGATATGAGCCTGAGAATATGATCACTTTTTCCAAAAATTACACCGAGGCCTCAAATCTCTGGGGGCCCATAAAAAAAAAGTGCATGACTTTGGGGGGAAAAAAACACGGGTCTTTTTTTTTGGTCTTTTATCATGTAGCGGTGTCCGTATATGGTTATTTTGAAATGACTTCAAAAATGTTGCACAGTGTATTAGAGGTACTTCGACAACGTAAAATGCTTAACAAATTTAAGGCTAAAGTCGAACGGGGGCGTACTGGACATTACCCTATGACAGTATCTATAAAGATTTTATGTAGCCTACATGACAAGTTTTAAAATGTATCGATCCAGCTAACTTCTGAATTTTGTATGCCTTAATTGGGCTACATCAACACACACTGATGAACTTTGTCCATCAACTGACAATTTTGAAAAAAAATCCGATTTGGGAAAGATATTTCTGAAGTAAAGAAAATCGTTTTAGTTGTATGGAGGCTATATGGTAACATATGACGTGTTTTATTTACATACCAATGGATTTGTAATATCTGTTCGATAAATTGTGTAATTTTTTGAAAATTCTAAAATCCTAAAAATTTATCGAACAAATACTGCTAAGCGGGAATTTTGCTAATTTAACAAAATTCTTGTTGTATATCTTCCTTGGTCAAATATAATATGTTTTGGTAAATTTGACTAAGTACCAATGTTGTATGAAGACAACACCATATACACATACAATTAGAGATCGTATGCAGAAATGCTGTGTATTCAGTTTTCCATTTTTTATATTTATATTCCAAAGAATATATGTGCCAGTTAGAATGATAGTGGTTTAAGTCAAAACTAAACAATCTCTAATTTAAGAACTTTTATTTTTTGACATTTATAAAAAATATTTACTCTTACAATGGCATTTCTCATTTTATGCACACCAAAATTGTTTTTAGTGTTAGTTTGAAAGTGGTCTAAGTCACTCTATATCCACTAATATTGATGTGTGGCGATGAAAGCAAACATTTTTTATTTATAATGTCCATTTTAGGTGATTCAGATAATTTGAATAACATATAAAATGAAATTATTTGAAAAGTAAAAAATAATTTGTTTTAGTTTTTTCGTTTGCATTTTTTTTTTGTCTGTAATCAATATTTGATTTGAACTGGGATATTGTCCTGGCTCAAGACCATTTTGCTTCTATATTTAATAGAATGCAAATTTATTTACAAATGGCATGGTGACATTTATTACTTGGCTGCAGACTACCACGATCATGATTTCGACCATGTCAAAAGTCTTTTCAAGTGGCTTCGCAGCGACTTTTCAACATCAAACCCGGCCTCTATAAGGAGATGATTCTCACAAACGAACGAGAATCACAACTCACTTGCCGAATCCGCGTTTAAAAAATCGCACCAAGCAATAAAGCACACATGCCATCTTACAAGCATCTCATTGAGTTGCATATGTAAGTATGTGTATATGCAGGTATAGTTACCCAGCAATACTTCTGCCGTGCCAACGCTCATTTGTTTTAGTTTTTTCGTTTGCATTTTTTTGGTCTGTAATCAATATTTGATTTGAACTGGGATATTGTCCTGGCTCAAGACCATTTTGCTTCTATATTTAATAGAATGCAAATTTATTTACAAATGGCATGGTGACATTTATTACTTGGCTACGATTTTTTAAACGCGGATTCGGCAAGTGAGTTGTGATTCTCGTTCGTTTGTGAGAATCATCTCCTTATAGAGGCCGGGTTTGATGTTGAAAAGTCGCTGCGAAGCCACTTGAAAAGACTTTTGACATGGTCGAAATCATGATCGTGGTAGTCTGCAGCCAAGTAATAAATGTCACCATGCCATTTGTAAATAAATTTGCATTCTATTAAATATAGAAGCAAAATGGTCTTGAGCCAGGACAATATCCCAGTTCAAATCAGTAAAAAATAATTTTAATATAAAAATTCTAGGCGAAATATGTTTAATATTTAATAAGGTAATTATTTATATATATTAAAAAAATGAAATAAAATATTTTTGTTTTCTTTCATTTTTGGTAAGGAAATATTATTTTTGCTAAAAAAATTAAAAATTTTGTTTGTTAAATTTTTTCAATTTTGAGAAGAATGAAAGTGGTCTAGGTCAGTACATTCTCTGAAAGTAGTGGTTCCATTAGAGGTAGAAACGTTGTCGACTTTTTTTATAAAAGTTCGATATAGTAGTAGGATATTCTAAGAAAAAAATTGTGCTTCGGTGGAACAAAAAATTCAATTGTCTCAAGCATAAACCATTGCATATCTCAAAACGGATAAAATGTGACTTAGACCACTATCATTCTAACTGACACATATATGCTTTAATAATTTATTTTCAAACTTTTGCTTGTCATACAAAAGCGATGTGGGTATCAAATGAAAGAGTAGAATATCTATTAAATGTCGTCAAAATATTAGTAATCTGTCGGAATTAGTTTAGCATTAACAGCCCTTAAAAATTTCAAGATTAATTATTTTTATTTTTAAGGAGCATATTTGAAATAATTTTTATAGCTATACTTATACAGATGGAAGCATGGTATTTTAAGTAATTTTAGCAGATATTCTTCTCTCTCAGATGATACCCATTTGTATGAATTGCAAAAGTATGAAAATCACTTATCCTTTATATATATCGTATATATCGTTTATAAAATAAAAGTCCTGTAAAAAGGAGAAAAGATCACCAAATGGAAAACTGAGTACACAGCTTTATTATTATTTGGAAACAATATTCAATATCGATGAAAGAAAAATTGTATGGAAATTATCCGAAAACAACCACTTTCAAGTTTTTTAGGGAATTTTCAAATCTTAAAAAAAATATTTATTTAATTTTTTTATATATTTTATAAACATAAATAATGTAAATACCTTAGATTTTTGTAAAATACATTTTATGAGAGTATATAATCATTTATATTTATAGCCGATTATAATTTAAAATTTTAAATGTCCCTCCCTATATAAATACTTAAAAAACAAACTTTAAACTGGCTTCAAAAAAGTTATTGATGTTCCTGACTAAAATAAATCTTTGGTACGTTTAATGCGTTGTCCCAAAATATTTCGGCTTTATCTCAATTACGTTTATAATTGTTTTATATTAACTACCAGGAACACCATCATTAAACTTATGGAGCTTATTTCTGAAGGTTTTTGATAAAATTTCTTAATAATACGTAAAGTTGGTTGATTAAAATGAAATTCAATGGGATTTTAGTCTTTACAGTACAGTACCATACGACTGTCTGGCTGAATTAAAGACTTTTAATGGAATGACCTGTATTAAACCATCATTTTCAGTAATTGAATTAAGTTTTAAGATTTGAGAACATACCAAATTCCAACCATGATTTCAACAGTGGCCTGCATATTCAAGTTGAAACAATATACTGCAAAAAGGCTTAAAGAGTCGACAAAATCGTGAGCGAATGCTAAAAGCATAGCGACGAACCTTTGTTTATATGAAAGACGAGCGTTTAGTCGCATTGCTGGCATATATAGCATCACGACGAAGCGCAAACACCCTAATGATCAAAATATTGACAGAAAACGCATAAACCACCCAAATGATTTCTACATCAATTTAAAATAATTAGTTGCATGACCACCTTCCCCTTCCAACAATTGTTAACTGGCCCTACAAGTAGCTAAGGTCTACAAGCCTCTTGCCACAAATGAACCCACAAACCAGACATTCCTACCGAAAACAAGCACAGAGTTGAACCAGCCAGCAAAAGGCTACACAACAGACAACAAAAAAAAACTTGACACAACAAGAGCGTAAAAAACGCATACAATTTAAATTGAATCTCTGCACTGGAAACAGTAACAGACAGAGACTAGAAACAAATTCCAAGGGGAAACATCCAAAAAACCGAAACACTTTACAAAGAAGGACTCTCAGTGAACAGCAGAACAGAACAAAAAGCGGCGAACACGAAGAAAAATGTCAAAACAGAGGGTCAGTCGTGGCGTTAAACATAAATGCCATATAGCATAGCCTCTGCCTCGGCGTGTGTGTGTGCATGTGTCCGTATGGGATATGAAGAGGATTGTTTTGGACATCCACTGGACAACACATCGAACAGCGAACAAAAAGTGAACCACACAATACGCTATTCCTTCGCTAAGAACTCGACTTACACACACACACATGAGAGACTTTTGCGCTCTTGCTTGGCTCGAATGACTACAAAGCACTCCAAATTGGTAAAAGAAGGCAGTAAAAAGTGGTTCAGTGGAAATAAAACAACGCTACTTTTTGCTGTGTCTCTTCTCTTTTTAGTTTTCCTAAGAAGGTTATCGCAAGAGGTTTAAAAAGTGCAGTGAGGCTGTAAAGGTTAATACTCGTGATGCAGATGGTTTCGAACGGGCAAAATATATTCGGGGAAATGCGAAATTATAAATTGGAGGTATATAATTGATTTCGATGGCTATCTGGTGTACTTCAGAAAGGAGTGGACTTTGATTACAAGAACAGATGGATGGACGGACGGACATCGCTAAATCGATTAAAAAAGTGATTCTAAGTCGATCGGTCGAACGATGGGTCTATCGCGTTTCCTTTCGGGTGTTACAAACAAATGCCCAAAAACATTATACCTTGTGGTGTAGGGTACAAATATTGAAAAAATAATTTTATAAATAAATATGATATTTTTATTATTTCAAACCACGCTTATAAGGCAACACTTCCAATATGTTCATATTACAAAAAATATCGAAATAATCCTTCAAGTCAATTCAAGAAATAAAAATAAGACAGCAATCTTCAAAAAAGCTTAACTACCCTAAATATTGGTAGGTAGTGGGTGCTACAGTTGGTTGTATATCCATTCTATTTTAATTCTAAAAGTACAAATTTTGAAACTTCATTAACTCTCACGTACACAGTGCAAGATAACCTCACCACATGATTCAACCATTTTTAGCCGTAAAAGTAAAAAATTACGAATATGGAAAAATCGTCTTATTTTGCTTGTCTATGCAGTCAGAGAAATGTATACATCGAATTCCATGATTATAGTTTTATCCTCTTTTATCCCCATAAAATACGCCTTTCAAAAATCTCTTTATTTTACGTGTCTACGCAATTAGAGGGATGTACACGCCGAATTTCAGCATTGTAGCTGTAGTCGTTTAGTTGGTACTGTTGTACTGCCACGTAAGACCTACCCCCTACCCTTTCTCCACTCGATACAAAAACTACATTTCCATAAAATTTGCTTTAATTTTAATTATTTAATTATTTTAATTGTTTTAATTATTTTAATTATCTAATTATTTTAATCATTTTAATTATTTTAATTATTTTAATTATTTTAATTATTTTAATTATTTTAATTATTTTAATTATTTTAATTATTTTAATTATTTTAATTATTTTAATTATTTTAATTATTTTAATTATTTTAATTATTTTAATTATTTTAATTATTTTAATTATTTTAATTATTTTAATTATTTTAATTATTTTAATTATTTTAATTATTTTAATTATTTTAATTATTTTAATTATTTTAATTATTTTAATTATTTTAATTATTTTAATTATTTTAATTATTTTAATTATTTTAATTATTTTAATTATTTTAATTATTTTAATTATTTTAATTATTTTAATTATTTTAATTATTTTAATTATTTTAATTATTTTAATTATTTTAATTATTTTAATTATTTTAATTATTTTAATTATTTTAATTATTTTAATTATTTTAATTATTTTAATTATTTTAATTATTTTAATTATTTTAATTATTTTAATTATTTTAATTATTTTAATTATTTTAATTATTTTAATTATTTTAATTATTTTAATTATTTTAAATATTTTAATTATTTTAATTATTTTAATTATTTTAATTATTTTAATTATTTTAATTATTTTAATTATTTTAATTATTTTAATTATTTTAATTATTTTAATTATTTTAATTATTTTAATTATTTTAATTATTTTAATTATTTTAATTATTTTAATTATTTTAATTATTTTAATTATTTTAATTATTTTAATTATTTTAATTATTTTAATTATTTTAATTATTTTAATTATTTTAATTATTTTAATTATTTTAATTATTTTAATTATTTTAATTATTTTAATTATTTTAATTATTTTAATTATTTTAATTATATTAATTATTTTAATTATTTTAATTATTTTAATTATTTTAATGATGTTAATTACTTTAATTATTTAATTTATTTTAATTATTTTAATCTTTTTAATGATTTTATTTATTTTAATTATCTTAATTATTTTTATTATTTTAGTTATATTAATTAATTTAATTATTTTAATTAATATAATTATTTTAATTACCTCAATTATTTTAATTAACTTAATTACTTTAATTATTTTAATTATTTTACGTCTCATAATATTTAAATAATTCAGTCCGTAGGCCATTTACCACATTTGCCATACAGCCCCCCTTGGAAGTCATGGCCCAGCAAAAAACTTTTGTCCATACTTCAGAACACAACAAATGACAACAAGTTTAGCGAAAAAAAAAAACAAGAAAAATGGCAACAAAAACAGGAGGAGAAAAAAATGGTAAGCATGACATTAAAAACGGAAGTACACTATTTTATGCATGATGCTTTTTCAAGATACCCGCCTCATACACAAACAAACAAACACATCCATTATGGCCACTGGCCATACCAACACACATCACAAACACGAACGCCACAAATGTAGTGGCAGACCGGCTTAAAGGCGTCTTTCGAATAATACTCGCCAGACATTGAGGGCGGCAGTGTTTTGCTCAATTATTACACTGTTCTCTGTTGTTGTTCGGCGTGTTAGTTTTCGATTTCGTTTTTTCCTTCGCTTTATCAACTTTTTTGCTGCCCCTTTAATTTTTTATACGCTTTTTTCCGCTTTCCTTTTGACTAAGTTTTTTCCGCCATTTTTCCATTGTATTACTGCTGCCAATGTGGAAACTTGTTTATGTGCTAAAATTAAAGGGCTTCAGCAACAAAAACAGGATGCAAAGTACTTCAAAGGCATTTAAATAAAAACTGTATTTCAATAACAACAACAAAATGTGTGGGAAAAACTAGTGATTCATCAATTAATGTGGAATAGCAAAAGGGATAGAATGTAATTGAAATGAATATTCAGGTAGTTATTACAAATTTCAATTAATTTGCAGAATAAAGTGGCCGAAGTATTCTTAAAAAAAAAAAACAAAAAATACAGAAAAGGATCTCTAACTTAGAACACATTTTCGAAAGAAGAACATTTTCCTAAAAGAAACAAAGGTGAGAAAATTATACAAGAATAGACGACGAAGGCCGAACAAATATCCTTCACATTCAATTGGGGAATTAGCTTTGCTTCTAAAATAAATGTGGTATTTCTAATTGGTAGTTGTGGGAAGTTTCTCAAAAAAATGAACACTCGGCAATATGTGTAATGTTATTTATCAGAAAAATTATGAATGCTTGATGAAATCCTCATTAACATCCACAGACAATCATCAGAACAATATCTTCTGTGTGAAAAAGTAATTTGAATTGAGAGATTTTAATAAATTTAAAGTTTTGCAATATTTCATTTGAACTGGAATATTCTCTTGGCTCAAGACCATTTTGGCTCTATATTTTATAGAATGCAAATTTATTTACAATGTAAATATTGTATATTTGTAAATGACTTTGCATTCTATAAAATATAGAGGCAAAATGGTCTTGAGCCAGGAGAATATTCCAGTTCAAAAGAAAAAATATTTTTTTAAATATTGAAATTTCTTTTTATAAAAAAAATCTGTATTGTTTTAAATAAAAAAATTTTTCCAATATTTCGCAATTACATTGAATTGCATCACCAGGGTCCGTAAAAGACAGCAATCATCACGCACAAAAAAGAATATAAATAGACATGTAACTTAAAGCTACCGTAGTTTCACTACTCGTCGCTGTTATTGTACAGTTGTTTGCGAGATATATTTAAATAAATAAAATAATCAAGGCCTCGAGCTCAAAAAACCCCAAAATATTTTCTCTTAAATTGAAAAAGGTCGAAAAGAAAAAATTGTTGAAAATCCATTATGTCTATGATGCTACCCATTTTGTCGTAAAGCAACAAAATAAAGTACGAATTTGGAAAACTATTTTTATTTTGAGTGTCTATGCAGTCAAAGGAAATAGTGAATGGTAATCGAGGACAAGAATCGATTCTCGATTCCCGATCAACTATTTTTGAATCCGATTCTTAGAATCGAAGAATCGGACCTGAGAATCGATTCTTAATCGGAATCGGTAGAAATGTTTAACCATAAATCTCGAGAGGTATAATTTTAACTAACTAGTACAGAAAATGTCCACAATAACAAAGTTAGGGAACTTAAGAACGATATACACGCTGTCCAAATGTTTTGATAGACTCTCCCTACAAGCGAGAGTGGACTTTAAAAATCCATGGTGGAGAGTATATAAGAATCGCCATGGCCGAACTTTACGCCTTTTTAATTGTTTTACACTAAGGTACTCTTCTTTAATCGACTATTCTGAATAATATATAGTTTTTGGAAAACGATTTTCTTATTGATTTTTTTCCGATCTATTGAATGATACCATCGCAAAAATATATAATTTAATGTTCACCTTTACTTTTAGGAATTAAAAATAAATTTAACATTTCGAAATCTGCGGACACTTTTATTTTTTAATATTTTTAGAAGAAAGTTGTCTATAAGTTTATCAAATTTCAAACTATTGCTTTTCTTCGTTTTTGAGATATTGTATTTTAAACTTAATTTCTGACATTTTGACATTTGTCACTTATTTTGAGGTCTTTTAAGTACTGATGAATTCGATCAAGTTTTGTGTAATATTTCATCAAAACTAACACTTTCTAATTAACACTAACATGAAAACAACTATAAAAAGTCAAATGTGATTTTAGCGACGACCGATGTGGTATGAATATATAAGAATTTCTCGAAGATCTTGATATTAAAATGTAAATGATATCCAAAAGTTCAGGAAATTGTATTGTTGGTAGTGAGCAATGATAAAGAAAAAATCGACTGAACTAATTCACCGTATTTTCAGTATATGTTAGATTTTTTATTGGTGTTACTAACAATTCGTGTTTATCTAGCATATAATACTTTATTTCACGAAATATAAATAATATTATAATAGAAAACTATCTTGGTTTACGTGGCCGCTCTCACCATTTTGAATAAAACTTTCTACATGGATCAATTCTGTATAAATAATATTTCCATAAGCACTCCATCTGCAGTTTTATTTATGCATATTTTGTATAATATGTTAAATCATTATCGTCTACTACTTTATCCGATATTTCCATTACAAGCGATCTATCTAGCATTGGGATGTATTTTTACGCAATAATTTAATTTTTCCAAATGCTTGGACTGTTTGGAGGTACGAAAACCCAAGTTTTTGGTACAGATTAAGCTCCTAACCTTTATACCACTGTCAATTTTTTATCAATTCCACACTTAGTGTCATTTCCTTTTGTTTAATTAATAAAATTACAGCTTTTAAATTTCACAACTTGTTACCACCAAAAGTACGTACAAAGTTAGTACATACTTTTGGGTGTTTTTCATTAAATTAAATTTCGATTCCCAAGCATCGATAATCGATTCCAGTATAAAGTTGGGCACATGTAATCGATTCCAAAAGAATCGTTTTTGAGCCCTCAGAATCGATTCTCCATTAGAATCGGAATCGATTTACCATTCCTTTAAGGAATGTATACACCGAATTCCTTGATTCTAGCTGCGGCCATTTGGTTGGTACCCTTTTATCCCCTTTTTCACATTTTCACTTTTTCTCTTTATTTTACGTGTCTGCGCACCATTTTATTTTACGCCATTTGATTGGTAAAATTTTTATCCCCTTCCATTTTAACCCCAAAAAGTACGAATTTCGAACAGTAAATTTTTTATATTTCTACGCAATCAGAGGAATTTCATTATTCTAGGTGCTGAATTTTGTTCGGTACTATTTTTATCCCTCTATGCCCATTTTACCCCTTAAAAGAACGACTTTGGAAAAAAATACTTTTGTATTATTTATCTACTCAATTAGAGGAATGTACACACCGAATTTCGTTTTTCTAGCTGTTGTCGTTCGATAGGTACCATTTGTATCCACTTATGCCCCATTTCACCCCCCACGAATAAGAATCACTTTAGTGTGCACGTTTTTGTTTTGATTTGATTTATTTATTTCAACTTGTAATTCAAAGCAAATTTAAAACAAATTACAAAATGCATATATAATACTTTTTTTTAACATGGCTAAAAAAACTACTCAACAAAGGTGAATACGCATGCCCCATATCAAGTAAATATAAGAAGACAACAATAAAATATTAGGGATTATTATGGGTATTTTCAGTCCTTGTGAGGGAAACATTTTTCCCTCCGGACCGATTTCGGCTATTTTCAATCCCAACTTGTCTACAACTATAAGAAGTATGTATGCAAAATGTCGACGTCCTAGTTCCTTTCGTATAGATGCTACCGTGCTTTCAACAAACGGAAGGTCAGACAGACATGGTTAGATCGTCTTAGAAGTTTATGACGATCAAGAATATACAGGGTTTTCCAACAAGAGGTGTTATTTTGGTATTCAAAGAAAAATGCCATTTTTTGAGATAAATGATCGGATGTTTATTTCATAATAAAGAGGAAGGTATGCCGTTAATAATGAAAAACAACATCAGCCAAATGGTCACCACGACCAAGCTTACAGGACCATATCCTTTTCATGAAAATTTCCATAACCAAATCGCAAAGTGGCTACCCTATGTCCTCGATAGCCTCACGAATTCTATCTTTGAGGTCTTGAATCGACGCTGGGCAGTTGGCGTAGACCTTATCTTTCACGTGGCCCCAAAAAAAGAAGTCGCAAGGTGTTAAATCACAAGATCTCGGTGGCCAATTGTGATCACCTCTTCAAGAGATAACACGGTCCGGAAACTTTTCCCGTAAAAGAGCTATGGTTTCCTTGCTTGTGTGGCACGTAACGCCGTCTTGTTGAAAGTAAACGTTGTCCAGATCAATACCATCCAAATTCGATCCAATCCATTTACCGTAACTGTTGATCCAACCTTATTTTCGATATTTCTATAAACCGCACCAAACAGCCACACGATGAGGATGGAGAGGCTTCTCAACACTAACTCGTGTGTTCTCCGAACCCCAGATGCGCCAATTTTGCTTGTTGGCGTAGCCACAGAGGTGGAAATGGGCCTCATCAGTCAAGATGATTTATTTTTGTAGTGAATTTTAATTATTTCAGTGAGTCGTTGAAGCGTGTATCGTTCAATTTTTAGTAATGACGTTGTCAAATGTCAAAGAATAAAAGCTTCAAAAGTGGCAGCTACCGAAATACCGGGTGATTCAAAATAACACCTCTTGTTGGAAAACCCGGTATTTACTTTATAGGTTCTCAGGTCGATATTTTAAGGTGTTACAAACGGAATTAGAAACTTGGTATACCCCCATCCTGGAGGTATAATAATGCAATTAATATTAATGACTTTTTTCAGAAAATCGTTTCAAATAGAATTTTGCATCCCTAAAAGTTCGTCCCTCTGTGACTGATATTTGAGGAATTGTATGTCATGTGCCGTATTCTTATAAACATGGCATACACTACTATTCCATTGGCTTTATAAATATACGAAGAGCTTTAACAGTTCATAAATGAAATATTTCCTAAAATAAAAAACAAAATATTTTTCAAATGAAAACTATAAACCCAACAAATTTAATATTTTATACGATCTCAGGCACATACATACATATATTTGAATGAATGCATGTGTGAAGTACACACACATATGCATCTACGGACATCTGTAGCTTTATGCGATTGTATAACACAATTAAATTTCCATTTAACTTTAGGAGACATTTAAAATTGCATTTAAGTTCTCCTGCATTGCATTGCACTGCTCTAAAAACCAGTCAACTTTGGAAACGTTCATATGTTCACTTGTGCACATTAAAGTGGGTAGTGTACTTGGCAAGAAGTGCAAAAGTTAGCATATTAGAAGTCGACCATTAAATTGGAAATGTTGTCTGAAGTTTTCCAATGTTCTTCGAAATTCTCAATAATATCCCATCCAGCTACATCATGTGACCTTAATCTTGTTTCCAATAAGTCATTTTAACCCGTTTTGGAACAGGTAGCAGCCGCAGGTGGTTAGATCTGAAGAATATGGTGGATAATCCATTCATCCATGTTCTATTGTGTTCTTGTGTGAAATGCATTATCGAGTTTTCCTAGGTTGTTAACAAATGCGGCAACCATCTTATTGGTCGCATTTTCCTAAGCAGGTGCTCAACATAAAATACAGTACCTGCTGAAATGTTTACCATGGTCCTTCTCTCGCCGATCTTTTAAAAAAGATTTTTCCATCATTTCTAGGTTGTCGTTACCTGAATGCTGTTTATCGATGTTCAAATTCTGTAAACCAATAAGATAAAATAAAATGTTTACGCTGGAATGAGATGTGCCATAATATTGGACTTATTTTGGTTTTTATTCGGGTTTGTTCATGGTTTAACCACTACGCGAAAATCGTGTTTAGCCATCAGTTAAAAAAGTTTTTCGACTTTTATGGATGTCAAATGAAGAGATTGTATTATATGGTTGTCTGTTGAGCCATCTCTGGGTACCGATCGACAACTTATACTACATAGCCAGAGAATAAAGAAAAAATCGTTGAAGGTATGTTATATGTTAAACAGAATTGAAAAGAAGCTAAAAATTATCTGTGTCAATTGGATACGAAAAGTACTAATACTGAGGATCCCCTATGTTTCGCGTCCACAGTGGAATGCACAAACCTAATTTCATGATTCTAGCTGTAGTCGTTTGTTTGGTACCAGTCTCAGTCCTTTTTTCATTTTGGCCCTAAGTTCGAATTTGGAAAAACCTTTTACTTTGTTCATCTAGTCTTGTGATTAGTTTTGTGATTCTACCTACAACCGTTTGGTTAGCAGTAAGTTGATTTTGAACCTGAAGGTACGAATGTTAAAAGATATGTTTATTTTTCGTATCTTCGCAGTCAGAGCACAATGTACACATCAATTTCACTATTCGAACTGCAGTCTATGCCATTTTTATCTTCTTTCGCCCATTTTTATGCTTCACATCTGCTAAGTCAAATGAATACATACACCGAATTTCATGATTTCAACTTCAGCGGTTTGTTTCGTACCATTTTTATAGCTCTTTTACAATTGTATCTCTAAAAAGTACAATTTTTATACCCTCCACCTCCAGGATGGGGGTATACTAACTCTGTCATTCCGTTTGTAACACCTTGAAATATCGACCTGCGATATTCTTGGTCGTCATAAAATTCTAAGACAATCAAGCCATGTCCGTCCGTCCGTCTTTTGAAAGCACGCTAGCATCTAAACGAAAGGAGCTAGAACGTTCAAATTTTCCATAAATGCGTCTTATAGTCGTAGATCGGTTGGGATTGAAACGGGCCGAAATCGGCCCAAAGGGAAAAATTTTCCCTCACAAGGACTAAAAATACCCATATTAATCCCTAATATTTTAGCGTATTTAAGCATGCTTTTTGAATATGTCTGTTTATATTTGCTTGATATTGGGTATGCGCATTCCCCTTATAGCAAAAACGTGCACCATAAAGTGATTCTTATTTGTAGGGGGTGAAATGGGGCAAAAAAAGGGATAAAAATGGTACATATTAAACGACAACAGCTAGAAACACGAAATTCGGTGTGTACATTCCTCTAATAGAGTAGATACAAAATATAAAAGTATTTTTTTCCAAATTAGTACTTTTAAAGGGTAAAATGGGAATTGAGGGATAAAAATGGTTCCAACCAAACGGCTGCCCAATATAGAATACTCAAATTCGGTGTATACATTCCTCTGATTGTATAGACACGTAAAATACACGAATTTTTCAAAATTCGTAATTCGGTTTAAAATGAAAAAAGGGGATAAAAATAGTACCAATCAAATGACCGCAGCTAGAGTCAAGAAATTTAGAGTATACATTCCTCTGACTGTGTAGACACGGAAAATAAACGGATTTTTCGAAATTCGCACTTTTTGGGGTCAAAATAGAAAAAGGGTATAAAAATAGTACCAACCAAATGACCGCCGCTAGAGTCATGTAATTCAGAGTATACATTCCTTTGACTGCGTAGACACGGAAAATACATGGATTTTTCGAAATTCGTACTTATTGGGGTCAAAATAGAAAAAAGTAATTCGAAATTCGTACTTTCAAGGGATACAAATAGTACAGAGGGATACAAATAGTACAGAGGGATAAAAATAGTACTAACTAAACGACTACAGCTAGAATGATGAAAATCTAATTGGGTAGAAACGTCAAATGAAGAGATTTTAGATAGTCGTACTCTTAATGGGGTAAAAATGGTACCAACCAAATGGCCGCAGCTGGAATCATGGAATTCGGTGTATACATTCCTCTGACTGCATAGACACGCAAAATAAAAATTTGTTTTCCAAATTCGTACTTTTTCTTTTACGGCAAAAATTGGTTGAATCATGAAGTTAGGTTATTTTGCACTATGTACGTCTGATGGATTTTCAAAATTTTTACTTTTGGAATTAAAATAGAATGGAAATACAACAAACTGTAGCACCTAATATTTACCAATATTTATGGTATTTAAGCTTTTTGAAAATACAAATAGAAGAATAATTATTTTTTGAATTGACGTATTGGTAGCCTTGCCTTATAAGCGTGTTTTGAAATAATTAAAATTTTATATTTATTTATAAAATTATTTTTTTAATATTTGTATTTGTTTTGATTTGGCTATAATATTACTGCACTTCTACGAAAATCGATATCCTCAGTAGTATGCAATCAATGGTGGAGGGTATATATAGTTCGGCCCGGCCGAACTTAACGCCGCTTTTAATTGTTCGTCTTTACACAGTCAAATTGTAGGGACTACTTTCCTCGAAATACTTTATCATTAATAACTTGTTTTAATATTTACAAAATCTATTTAAGTATTATTTGCTTTTGGAAATAATTTTGTATGGCAGTAAAATAAAATTGTTAGTCTTTTCATAAAACTTGAAATCGTAGCACGAAGTTCGGAAATATATTTACAAAAGTAATCGTAGCAATACCTACAATTGGTGACCCCTACAATGTCTATGCAAGCTCCGGACAATACCACGATGGAAACAACCAACAACACAAGTTCGTCCAATGACATAAGAATCGAATCGGCAAGAATCGCAAAACTGCCAGCATTTTGGAAATAGGAACCATTAGTCTGGTTCATTCAAGATGATGCCACATTTCGCCTACATGGAATTACTGAAGATTCTACCAAATACGAATACCTCGTGTCAAATTTCGACCCATCAATTTTGTTCTTGGTCAGAGATATAGTCCCAACCACCTCGATGAAGGAAAAGTACACTGCCATGAAAAAACGTGAAAAAACACAGATTCTTTCGCAGAATCCACTGAAAACCAAATCAAGCGACTTTTAAATGGTTTAGAATTGGGTGATCAGAAACCTTCACATTATTTGCAACGTTTGAAATTCCTATCAGCAGGCAAGGTTAGTGACGACGTCCTAATGTCCCTATTTCTCGATCGCTTGCCTGAGAAGATTCGATGCATATTAGCTGTATGCAACTCCCAGGACATCGATAAATTAGCTCTCCAGGCAGACAAGATTCTGGGAACATTCTCGAGTTCCACATCACTATTTGTGTCTGAAGTTCAACAAGTTCCAGAAGCACACAACATGTCTGAAAAACTCGACGTACTCATCGCAAGAATAGATGCATTAGAATCCGGCTCAAGAAATGATTAGCTGGCTACTTCAAGACACCGTTCAAGCTCCAGAGGAGGTCGACACAACCAAGGCAAGTGCTGGTATCATTTTCGTTTTGGTGAAAATGCATTCCACCATGCAACTTCAGCGACTCAAAAAACTAATTTCTCTATCGAAATCAATTTCGGCCAACAGTTTCGATGGAGGCTGCTCTGGTCGACTTCTTGTATTTGACATAAAATCCAAAATACAATTTCTAGTTGATACTGGAGCTGAAACTTCGGTCTATTCCTGCAAAAACCACAAAAATCCTAACAAATTATGTCTGTATGCTGCAAATGCTTCCGAAATTAAAACGTATGGCACACTGTCAATCTAGGACTTCGTAGATCGTTCACCTGGAACTTCATACTCGCAGATGTTTCACGTCCAATTATCGGCGCTGATTTTCTTCGTCACTATCATCTTTTACCTGACCTCAAAGCTCGGAAATTAATAGACGGAAACACCCAGCTAGCGGTAGGTGGAACTTTGTGCAATGAAGATTTCCATGGTATAAAAATGGTTTCTGGAGATTCTGGCTATCCAGAATCCCTGAAATAATAATATAAATAATAATATAATATTGTGTTTATCATCATATTGCAACACGTGGCCCACCTGTATCATGTAAAAGCAGAAGACTGGATCCAGTGAAATTGAAAGCTGCAAAAGAAGAGTTCCAGTACATGCTTAACAAAGGCATCAAACAGCAACTGGGCAAATCCACTACACATGGTTAAAAAACCCATTGGTGAATGGAGGTCATGTGGGGACTACCGAGCTCTTAAGAATATCACTGTCGCAGATATGTATCCCGTTCCTTACCTAACAGATTTTCAGATGAACGTCCATGGATCTATGATATTTTCGAAGCTAGATCTCACGAAGGCATTCTATCAAATTCCACTGCATCCGGACTATGTTCCGAAGACGGCGGTGATAACTCCATAACCCTCTCAATTCAATTGCATTCCTCAAAAGTACAAATTACAAAAAATCCATGTTGCCAGCTGCTGTCGTCGTGTCGTTGGTACCATTTTCATATCTTTCTTTTTGTCCTATTTCAGTAGTACATATATCGTATCGTTGATACTATTTCCATCCCTTTCTTTTTGTCCTATTTCAGTAGTACATATAAAGTGTAAATTGCTTAAATAGTCTAAATATTAGTGGTTATTTTCAGTCCTTGTTAGGGAAAAATATTTTCCTCTGGTCCGATTTCGCCCACTTTCAATCCCAACCGATCTACAACCATTAGACTCATTTATAGAAAATTGTGACCTCCGTTCTTTACTCAGACAGACTGAAAGACGAACATGGCTAGATCGTTTTAGAGTTTTACCACGACCTAAAATATATATATAAATATACTTTATGGAGTCTCCGATGAATATTTCAAGGTGGAGGATATACAAAATTCTTGTTCAGTGCTGAAGAAAATGTCAAAGACTAAAAAAACTGTTGTTGTGCCTTTTTAAATAAAACATTTCGTGGTTTTATTTGTATTCCTGTAGATGTCTTTAGATTAAGGACGAAATATCGTGAAGAGAATAGTAAACAATTAAGCCTACAAAACTTGAGCCTTGAGCGTCAGTATTTAGTATTTATAAACATAAGTTTTATATGGAATTCTTTTTTAGGGGTTTACTGTTTTTTTGTTTGGAATATACGTCCGATAACATTAACTGCCGATAACTTTGAATTTGAAAGGTAGAAAAACATTAATTTTTATTTTCAGGTTTATGTTTGACATTTGACGCTCGAACAAAATTGGGAAATATTAAAAACGTACTTCCAAATGCAAAATGTAAGAAATTAACGTGGAAAATTTTCGAGACGAGATTGGCCTTCAGTTCAGTTTGTGCGTCAATTTGTGAACCGAGTTCATGCAAATGGAACGTTATTTGACAAACATTTCGAAAACATTGCTGCCGTGGCTGAGAATGTCCAAAAGCATCCACCAACATCAATTCGTCATCGTTCTCAGGAACTGAATATTTCTCTTTGAGAAGAATTTTACACAAAGACCTCGGTATGAAGACGTACAAAGTTCAATTGGTCCAACAACTGAAGCCTCAAGACCATCCGATGAGTTTTCGCTTCGCCCAATGGGCTAGTTTGTTCAAGAGATGAAGAATTTTACCAAAAATTCATGTTTTCAGATGAAGCTCATTTTCATCATGGAGCTGCCGCTACCGTCAACGGTGAGCGTTAAAGTGACATGCTCAACGAATTTTTGTTTCCAAAAATTTAAGAGAATGGACGACATTTGGTTTCAGTAAGACGGGCTACATGTCACACAGCCAACGCAACCCTCGATATTTTATTCACTGTTTTTGGAAATCGAATAATCAGCCGAAATTTTATTCTCTCGGAGCTGTGATTTGAGCCCTTTGGATTATTTTCTGTGGGGAGCCATTGAGCATAAATGTTACGCAAACCAACCAGGGATAATTGAAGCGTTGAGACATGAAATCGAACTTGCCATTGAAGAGATTCAAGCCGGAACAATAGAAAACGTTATTGAAAATTTGGGTTGATCGTATAAGGTACTGCCGAGCCAGTCGTGGCAGTCATGTGAATGATATTGTGTTCCATTATTAAATGACAAAGTTCAACCTTTCCAATCAAACCAGAAATTTTAAAAAATAATAAGTACTTTTTGATAGTCGATTCTAATTTTAAATTTTAAATGGTCCACCCTGTAGTTGATATTTACGCAAGACTAAATTCTTTGTGTCAACATTGGCGTGATTAAAATTAGAGGAAAATATGATTTGCATAAAAATCTTTCGTCTAGTTATAACCCTCTCCGTAGACACAAATTAGAAAATATAATATTATTATTTATTTTTTAATAACTGACATCTTCGTGAAGAAAACTTGGCCTATTTGATGAGTAAACATCTGACACCGAAACACGCTGAAAAAATCACGTTCTGCTAGTAATAACGTCAAATGTCATCACAATATTTATTATCATTTATAACCCTCAAAATGATTTCTTTTAAGGTGGTTTCATAGCAGTTTAGTTCGGTAACGATTTGCGTGACCAGATTAGAATATTTAAATTTTTAATTTTTGAGACCAACATTTTCCCGCGACCCCTTCTACTGTACTTATGTATACGTTTATGTTCGATGTGGATCATATGTATGTGTGTGGGAGCTTTATGCACAGCTATATACATCTACAAATATACACATAGACAGAGTGATATATAATCAGATTTTAAGGTTGAGTAATTTGACATAACATTTGTCATATGGACGAAAAAAGAAATTTATTGGATACTACACACACAGAGTGATTTTTTATTAACAGCGGGAATGTGGGAAAAAACTCCGTACAGTACAGAGTTGATGAACACATTTTTGTTAAATGTCAGCAATTTTTTTTGGTAGCTTACGTTTAGAAATTGTTGGCAATTTGACAACAGCGACAGAGAGAGTGGTAGCACTTCACAGGAATGTGAACAGTTTTTTAGCCTTAGAGCAGGAAAGGGAAATTTTCTTTAAAATAAATCGTGAATTCAGTTTTCAAAGTCATTGGATTTAAGTTATTCTAACTTCAAAGTCAAAGTAATCGGTAGTTCAAATTTATAATATTACATTGCTCACCCTATATTTGAATAATCAGCCAGTATCTTTGTTACAACCGCGGATAGTGGTATGGATAGTCCTCTAAACCATTCATTTATCGTAAATTTCCATATGCATTCAAAAATCCTTAAAACAGAGATTATTGTGAATTGAACTGTGGAGCGTATAATTAATATTAATTAAGAAGTATTTTAACTAAATCACTTATAGCTGCTAAAGTTCTAGAGATAAATTGATGAAATAAACGCCTTCTGGTAGGTAAGATGACACAGTATTACAAAAATAATGTTGTTGACAGCAATAGGGTGGGAAGGCATTTATTTTCTTATTGTCAATATAAACAATTGTATACACTTATGGATTAAATTCAATAATCCCAACTTTGTGAGTGTTGTGGGAGATTTGAGACCACAAGACTTAAGTTTTATAATTACAGCTGTTTGTTTTCGCGAAATATCTTACTACTTTGCAGCTGCGGATTATAAACATATTTCGGTTACGTCAGGTATTAGGTTGATCTCATAAATGTAACTACGTTTTTTTCAAACACCACCTGCTGTCCTATTGGATTCTTAACAGGTAGATTGGTCGCCAAGTGTTGCACGGATTATGGCAAACTCTGAATCGCTGAAAATTCCCCGACAACAAGCCGCTCAGGTAAGCCGATAATATTGAGCTGTCTCGCAAAAGAAGTTTAGGATTTTACCTAAACCCAAAGGTTGTGCGCTTGGTATATAAACTCTGGCGAATGTGCAAATCAGTATCAGTTCTAAACTGCAACGTCTAACGTTAACAACGCTCTAAGCACAATTTTATAAAACATTTGAACATAAACTAATCACAATGGTGTCTCAAGTTGCCAAGAACAAATCATCGTTGTCTACCACTCCTCGCAAGAATGTCCAACGTCCTAGTATTCAAGAATTGAAACAAAAGTACGAAAGGCAATTGAGAGGATCGCCCAAGGCCAAGACAACGAAACCCAAGTCTCCCAAAATACTGAAGAAATTCAGGGTCAAGCAAATGGCTTCACTATTTAATGCCGAGTTCGATGAAGAGAAACGTAAGTCGGCGGTGGAGAAATTATTTGAAGAAACCATTGTCCAACTGGAAACAATGGAGCTGAAAGAAAAAGAAGAAAGTTTGTCGGAAGAAACTTCAAATAGAACTCCCCGCAAAAAGAAAGATGTGGACAGTGCCGAATCAGCCATACAGTCCGAGATTGATGAACATCCACAGATAAATATCACCGTAACCATACCTGCGAAGCCTTTGCGCAAAAAGAAGACTCGCCGCTCTTTAAGCTGGAAAAAGGACAGCTCTTTGATGGAAGCCAATACCACCTCCACCACCGATTCCGAGTCAGATTGCAAAAATGGCCAGTCCCTAATCAAGAAGATAGCCAACAAACCTAAGGCTTTGTCGTTTAAACCGATAACAGATAATATTCACACTGAACTTAGTTTTGTGGAACTGGATGAATCCTTGGTGAGACAAGATGAAACCTTTGCCGTCTATAAGGATTCATGCCTCGACCAAAGACGCCAAGCTCTGCTGAAACAGAGCATGTACGAGGAGACTTGCCTCACCGAACCCGATTCTCTTGCTGACAGCTTCGATCAAGGTTTCGAAACCGGTTCCACCGAAGTGTATAGTCCCATCAAGCCACCACGCAAATCACTACTACTCAAACAGCAGAATAAAACCTACTCACCTCTTTCGATGAAATGCGTTGTGGATCAAAATATCCTCAACGGCCAATCAAACTACTCCACGCCTGTTAAAACTCGAGGACAGCAGAATTTGAGCTCGGCCTTCCACGAAGTGGGCAGTCCCATCAGACATGCTGGCAAACCTCGATTCAAACGCCAGGATAAAATCTACTCTCCGCTACTCATCAAACTGGCTTCGGATTCATATCAAGCTTCACAAAAACTCTCCGACATTCCATCGAAATTCTCAACACCTCTCAAGACTCGAGGACCACAGAATTTGAGCTCGGCCTTCAATGAGATTGGAGTGCAGCAGCAAATATTCAGTCCCATCTGCAGGCCTCTCTACAAACACCCTGAGATCAACTGCACCTTTACTGCCACGCAAACTATTAGTGAAGATTATACCGCGGAAGCGTCAACGAACATAGACAGCACAGCGGATTTCTTTGACAATAATACCACATTTGATATGGCCCCTCAAACGACAAGTGCTGATACCCAAAATACATCCTCGTTCTGGATAAAATCGGGTGATTTCTCTATTGTCTTGGATATTTATAAATACGACCCCGAATGTATGAAGTTACTCTATGAAATCTTTAGCCAAAGAAGCTCTAACGCTAAGGCTGTACACTTTGGCATTGATGGTCATACGTTCTCGGTTCACAGTGACCACGCTGAGTTTAACATCTCACAGCGTTTGTCACAGAACATGGACGCCTCTCACTATTGGTTTTCCACCGGTGAAATGATCATACCATTCAGTGGTAAATTTTTAAGTTCCGAGAAGATTCAAAGACTCTTCGCCTTTATCAAAGCTTCAGTGGAGGAGACAGGTGTCTTACGTTTCGGTGTGGATGAGCTGGAATTCTCCAAAGGCAGCTATGGCTTGGAGAGAGACCAAACATATACCTGGCACCAGTCGAAGCCAGTGCCAGTCAGCGACTTGGATCAATCGAACAATGAATCCTTGTCTCCTGATAGTTGTACCAGTAGCACCAGATGTGTCTGGCCCCATCCCAAGCCAGTGCCAATCAGCGATTTGGATCAATCGAACAATGAGTCGGCTCGTCAATCTGTAGCTCCTGATAGTCGCAGTAAAGGCGTCTGGCGCCATCCGCAGCCAGTGCCCGTCAGCGACTTGGATCAATCGAAGAATGAGTCGGCTCATCAATCTATAGCTACTGATAGTTGTACCAGTAACAGCAGATACGCTTGGAATCACTCAAAGCCAGTTCCAATCAGAGACTTGGATCAGTCGAACAATGAATCGGCTCGTCAATCCATGTCTCATGATAGTTATAGCAGCAGATCCGTCTGGCCCCATCCCAAGCCAGTGCCAGTCAGCGATTTGGATCAATCAAACAATGAATCGACTCAAAACTGTTGTAGTAAATATGTCAGCCATCAAACGAAGCCACTTCCAGTCAGTGACTTGGATCAATCAACTCTAGAAAATAGCGGCATTGAGGGAAATGATTCAGCTCACTTAGTATAGAATTAGTATTAATTGTTATTGTAAATTATTTTTAAGTATTTAAGAAATAAAAATCATTTAAAATAATTTGTATTGTTTATATTTAAAAGAGGTCCAACATTTGGAATTATTTGGAAACTGTTCCTATTGGATTTTTCTCAGATTTTTTTCTTAGAAAATATGTCAATTTAATTACTTATTTATATAATGAAGTATCGGAATTTTCCCCATAGATGTTTTGGAATGAAGGCAAGAGATTTTCTAGAAAATATTGCAAATTTTTGATGGAAAATAGTAAAGGAGCTTTCAATGAAACTTTAGTAAAACATTTTAAAAAAATATCCATTTAGTTTTTATACACTCCACGAGAGTATTATGTCTTTGTGCATTTGTTTGTAACACCCAAAAGGAAGCGAGATAGACCCATTGTTAATTATACCGATCGACTTAGAATCACTTTTTGAATCGATTTAACGATGTCCGTCCGTCCGTCCGTCTGTCCATCTATTCTTGTAATCAAAGTACAGGTCGCAATTGTAGCCAGAACCAAATGAAACTTTGCACAACAAAGTTTTTCGGGATAAGGACGAACGCTATTTAATTTGAAGAAAATCGGTTCAGATTTGGATATAGCCCCCATACGAATTTCACTCCCGATTTTACTCTTTTCACGCTAGATATCACATATTTAAACAGATTTTCCTCAAACTTGGCAAAACATCTTACATTTCAACTAGAAACACCTATGGTGAAAATTGTTCAGATCGGTTCAGATTTAGGTGTAACCCCCATACGAATTTCACTACCGATTTGACTTTTTCTGCTGTAGAAACCACATATTTTAACAGATGTTCTTCAAAATTGGCAAAACATTTTATATTTCAACTAGAAACACCCACGGTGAAAATTAGCCAGATCGGTTCAGATTTAGATATAGCCCCCATACGAATTTTACTCCCGATTTGACTCTTTTCCCGCTAGATACCACATATTAAACAGATTTTCCTCAAACTTGGCAAAACATCTTACATTTCAACTAGAAACACCTATGGTGAAAATTGTTCAGATCGGTTCAGATTTAGATGTAACCCCCATACGAATTTCACTCCCGATTTGACTTTTTCTGCTATAGAAACCACATGTTTTAACAGATGTTCTTCAAAATTGGCAAAACATCTTATATTTCAACTAGAAACACCCACGGTGAAAAAGAGCCAGATCGTTTCAGATTTAGATATAGCCCCCATACGAATTTCACTACCGATTTGACTTTTTCTGCTGTAGAAACCACATATTTTAACAGATCTTCTTCAAAATTGGCAAAACATCTTCTATTTAAACTAGAAACACCCATGAAACAGACCAAATGAGCCAGATCGGTTCAGATTTAGATATAGCCCACATACGAATTTCACTCCCGATTTGAGTTTTCCGCTCCAGAAACCACATATTATAACAGATTTTCTTCAAATTTGGCAAAATATCTTATATTTGCATGAGAAACACCCAGGATGAAAATGAGTCAGATCGGTTCAGATTTATATATAGCTTCTATACAAATTTCGCTTCCGACTTGATTTTTGCGCCCCAGAAACCACGTATTTTCATCGAATTACTTAAAATTGAGAACTGGAAGAACCTATTGTGAAATGGGTCACTTCATTCCATGTTTGGATATAGCCGTGATACAAATATTCGTTTCGATTTGACAAATTGAACGAGGACATATTAGCCTATGATTAGGAAACATACAAAAATT
This sequence comes from Polietes domitor, assembly GCA_947397865.1. Lineage (NCBI taxonomy): Eukaryota > Metazoa > Arthropoda > Insecta > Diptera > Muscidae > Polietes > Polietes domitor. Next base: position 166,645,224 of record OX377619.1, on the reverse strand, counting down.
CTTCCTGTTTTCACTTTTTTCCGAATTGAATTGTATTCTGATAGAAAGTGGAGTGTATCATATAGTCGGCCCCGCCCGACTTTAGCCATTCCTTACTGGTTTTGTTTGTATTTTTTGGTCTGTAATCAATATTTGATTTGAACTGGGATAATGTCCTGGCTCAAGACCATTTAGCATCTATATTTAATAGAATGCAAATTTATTTACAAATGGCATGGTGACATTTATTACTTGGCTGTAGACTACCACGATCATGATTTTGAATTTGCGGTTAAAAAATCGCATAGAAATACATTTGACGTTTGCAAAATGGGACGCTATACGATCGAACAAAACTGGGAAAAACTAAAATCATTTTTCCAAAGTAGTGGGTTAACGAACATTGTAAGCGAAGAGGATAATTTTCGGGTTTGAAGCTGATTTTCATCTCGGTGGCTATGTCAATAAGCAAAATTGACGCATATCGGATTCAGGGAACCCACATGTGACTATTGGTATGGATTTTGGGCAGCATTCAAAAATTGATGAAAAAATAGTCAGTATTTTTTTAGCCGATTCTAATTTAAAATTTTAAATGGCGCTATATATTATTTTTTACCCTATATATCGTAGACACATAAAATTCATAATTAGTATTAAAAAAAAATAGGAAAAAGGGAGATTCATAAAATTCGATGTATACATTTCTCTGATTGTATAGTCGTGAAAAAGATCATTTTCGAAATTTGAACTTTCAGCTTAATGATAAAAAAGCAGGGATGATAAAAATTTAGTTATTTTTAATATAGTTATATTGGAATTTTTGTAATTGTCTGCATGAAAGTTACGGAGAAACATGTCCAAGAGAGCTATCGGCATCGTGTAGTCCACCTTATATGACAGCGGTATCAGTTGACGAAAAAGCATATATGTTGGTTCCAAGGGCCCCAAGTCCTATCACCGCCCTAGCTGCAATATTAATTTGTTATGCTTCCCAAAACTTTGAATGCAACACATGAATCAAGAAATTCAACATATGCTCGAATAGCTAAATTTATTCTGAATTTGTTAAGAAAAGAAAGGAAAGAGAGAAAAACGCCAACTAAGCTAACACTAAAAACTATGGCAATTAATCTTGTGGTAAGTTTTGATAGAAATATTTTCCTGGTGCTTTGTGACTGTCACAATGTACACCACAGTTATGCGTGTGTATGTGTGTGTGAGGAAGCATTATTTTTTCCCTTCCTAGGCCTGCCATGTATCATACACGAGACCATAGGGAAATTTAGAGGAAATACAAACAAAAAAGCGACGATTTAAAACCGCGGTAGCAAGAAGAAAAACTCGTAGAAAAAAATCCCGAATGTGTGTATGAATGTGTTAGTGTTTGCGAAAAAGAACGAAGCAATACGAACCCGCACATATGCTAGAGTTTACCCTGCGAAAAAATGGCGAATATGCTCTGACAGTTTTTAGCAAGCGCCATGATTGGAAAAACCAAAAACTGTCAAAACTGCGGCAGCGTGCACACAGACACACATACGCGCGCACGGATGCATGTATACATTTGAACCATGAAACATACATATGTACATTGTATAGCTGCATGGATATAGAGCTACACTGAAAGAAATGGATGGAATCATCAAAGAAATCTAACACGACATCAATGAATAATGTTGATTCAATTTTTTGTCACGAAACGAGCTGTGTGCGTATGAAAAGCCGAAGCAGTTCGTGGCACATGCCAAGAGGACGCCTTACACCGGTATAGATCCTGCTGGGTATCTGTCCATCAAACTCCCTATGGATATGTATTGCGCAGTTCGCTTTTCTTTCAGTGTACACAGCGAAATATTCTCATCGCTGTTGTTTGTTTTTTTTTCAGAGCGATACCCTTGAGTAAAGATCTGGCTATGCTTTTGCCCTTATTCTATTACCATTTATAAGGGCAAAATGTGTGTCATACTTACAAATATGAACATATGAAACAAACACAAAAACATACCTCTGCATATACACCTTTGTATATACATATGCGAACACATATATGTACATATAGTTTAGGATAACAATATATACATATATCCATTTTTGTATCGTAACATGTAGCGTGTGTAGCTATTAGGGTGCGCCAATATTTTGTGAAGAAAAGAAAAAAATATAGGAATTACACACATGTGTAAACTGGACATCATATATGTGTAAAAATAAATTTTCTTAGAAAACGAAAAATTGGAAATTTTGTTTCACACGTGGATCCTAATCGATGGGCACTAATAACCTAGAAAAGTATTTTATTTCACAAAAATAAAATTTAATCTTTTAAGATAATCCAAAAATGATAGTCTGATTTTGACAATAATTTCTGTAGCTGTAGTAGGTTATCGACGAATCAATATTTTAACACAGGAAAAAATTAAATATTCTAAAAATCTATAAATGGCATGAAAAAATGAATAAAAGGGCCATAATGAATACCTTTTGAATGATGCCTAAATGATGAACACCGGAAAACGTTCAAAAAAGTTTGAAAATTTTGGTTCTGAAATTTTATTTTGTATTAAAATATTTTATTATTTTTTTTTCTTGGGTGATGAAAACATAATTTGTTCGTGAACCAGCCTAATATATGTGTATAAATCTATACAGAAGGATATTGTAGTAAACTGTTGCTTTAAATTGTATTTGCTTTAACATGTGTTTACGTATCATGCTCGAACTGATACTCATACATTTACGCAAGTACACGCGTTGTGATTGGAGCTCAAATCAAATCACCCTATACAGGGTATAGGTATAAGCAATAGGCTAAGGATATCGAAACAGTGGTTCAGGAAACGACTCCTACAAATTGGGAAAAATGTATTTTCTTTGCTTCCGAAAAAGCCACAAAAAATGAAGAAAAACAAGTAAAAATGGCGTTATGTTCGGCCGGGTCGAATTTTCCACAGAGACTGTCAATTTTCGTAGAAGTGCAGTAACATTACATGAATATTATATTTTTTAATATAGCCACACCAAAACAAATACAAATATCGAAACAATAATTTTATACATAAATATAAAATTTTAATTATTTTAAACCACGCTGATAAGGTAAGGCTACCAAAACGCTTATACTAAATATATCGAAATAATACTCATACTCCAAATAAAAATTAAATATAAGATAGCAATCTTCAAAAAATCTTAAATACCATAAATATTGGTCGGTAAAATAAATATAAATACCATAAATACTGGCAGATTTTATCTCATTACAATTATCTCAAGTACACAATACACTATGGTCCCAAATCCATTTTTTTTGGCAGAAATTCAAAAAAAATTAAAATTGGAAAGTGGTAAATGTGTATATATTTTCTGTATGGAAACACTCCAAGCAATCAAGAAAATATACTGGAGAAAATTAGGTGGCAACACCACAAGCCTGAATATTACTTAAACTTTGCTGTAAAAAAAGTGGGATTTATTTTGATATAAAGCAGTTCTACAAATTAATTAAAATCAAGACTTAAAAAGAAAATAATAAAGTGACTATATTATGAAAATTGACGGCAAGAGTTAGTAGTTGAAAAATTATATTTAACATTTTATGATTATTGTGGTCTTGTAAGTATTCCTAGGTATTGTAATTTTGTGATTTGTAGAGAACATAATCTATAAATGTCGTGAACCAAAAGTTATATGTATGACTCAACCTGACTCAAAGTGTAAATGTTGAAGTGTTCGTCTGAGGTTGTAGTTTATGGTGGAATTAATATCTCGTCAGCTTTTTCCGGCAAACTCCAAAAATTGTCATTTTATTTTAGCACAGCTTTTGATAAGCCATATACATATATATGATTATATCTCTGAATTAGTTTTGTGTATTTAAAAGGTATTTTATTTAACAGGTATTGGAAGTACCTTTAAAATGGTATACAACATCATTCACCTTTTTGTACACATGTATACATTTTACTTTATTTCTTGAAATAATTATTTAAATTGCAGTTTAAAGTATACTTTGTGTATAAGGGTTAATCATTTTTTTTTAGATTCAAAATCTGTGGAAATAGCATATAGGGCAGGCAAAAACAAGCAGAATTGCGTTTTTACTTTTTCGAAATTGTGAAAAAACGTTCCGCACAAAATGCAATTACTTTAGCTCAAAACCAACTTTTTTTTTTGAATTTTTTTGTGATTTTTAAAATTTGATAATATTTTTTTTTTAAATTTGAAGATATTATGCAATAATGTTAATAAGATTAAAATTTTATTTAAAGTAACGCCTTAGAATAATAACATTTATAATAAATTACTCAAATGCAACCGAGTTGCAAATTTTAAAATCGATGTAGCTTAAAAACTAAATGACAGATTTTTGATCAAATTGCATATTTGAAATCGATGCACTAAAACCAACTAAAAAAAATTATTTCCAAGAACAACTATTGCAGAAAAAAATTTCTCAAATTTAAAAATTTAAAAAAAAAGTAAACTAAAAAAGTTTGTTTTTAGCTAAAGTAATTGCATTATGTGCGGAAGGTTTTTTTACAATTTCGAAAAAGTAAAAACGCAATTCTTATTATTTTTGCCTGCCCAACATGCCATTTCCACAGATTTTTGATATTCGAAAAAAAATGAAAAAATGACTAACCCTATTGTGTATGCTATATTTTGCTTTTGTAATAATGTTTAGAAAAACACATTTCGTCAAAATAGACAACTCTTCATTCTTTTAAGCTTTCATAAAATTTTGTTTTTGGTCACCCTGTACCAATAAAGGGTGATAATTATGTTGGTTATATATTGAGTTTATATGAGAGGTGGTAGTGGGCGTAGTCCGATCGGCCCAATTTTATTTTTATTTTTTGCGTATGATATGTCTAGCAAATGTGCAAAATTACAAGACTGTATGTTTATTTTTGGACTTTATGTCATAAAAAATGGAATTGGGACCAGTGTGCAATGTAAGATAACCTAACTTCATTATTCAACCAATTTTTGCCGTAAAAGTAATAAGTACAAATTTGGAAAAATCTTTTTATTTTGTGTATCTATGCAGTCAGAGGAATATATACATCGAATTCTATGATTCTAGCCATTTGGATGGTACCTTTTTCCAATTTTACCCCCTTAAGAGTACGACTTTCGAAAATCTTTTTATTTTACATGAAGAATTAGAGGGACGTACACATTTCATCACTCTAGATGTAACCGTTTAATGGGTACCATTTTTATCCCTCTGTACGAATTAGGAAAAACCTTTTTGAGTATACAAGGCCAAAGGAATGTATACACCGTATTGCATGACTCTAGCTGCGACAATTTGTTTGGTACTATTTTTATTCCCTTTTTCCATTTTTACCCCAAAAAGTATGAATTTCGAAAAATCCCTTTATTTTACGTCTCTGTGCAATTTTAAGATATATATACGCTGAATTGCATTATTTTAGGTACAGCCGCTTGGTTGGCACCATTTTTATCCCTCTATTCCCATTTTACACCTTAAAAGTAGGAAATTGGAAAAAATACTCTAACATTATGTATCTACTCAATTAGAGGAATGTACACACCGAATTTCGTGTTTCTAGCTGTTGCCGTTTGATAGGTACCATTTCCATCCCTTTTTACCCCATTTCACCCCCTACGAATAATAATCACTTTATGGTGCAGTTTATTGTTGGAGGGAGAATGTACATATCCAAATAAGTACAAACAGACATGCTTAAATACTCTAAAATATTAAGGGTTTTCAGTTCTTGTGAGGGAGAATTTTTTTCCTTTGAACCGATTTCGCCCAGTTGCAATCCCAAACGATCTACGACTATAAGACGCATTTATGGAAAATTTGGAAGGTACGAATAAATCTTTCTCTTTTTTTCCTTAAAGTACAATTTTTGAAAATATCCTTTATGTTTCGCGTCTACACAATGCATACACTGAATTTCATGATTTCAACTTCAATGGGTTGGTTGGTACCATTTCTATACCCATTAAAATTACAAAATTCGAAAAATCCCTCTATTTTAGACACGTAAAATTAATTAATTATAGGGATGTAGGAATTATAGGGATGTTTCTAGCTGTTGCCCGGTATCTTTGGTACCATTTTTATCCCTTTTTGCCTTATACCACCCGCTAAATCTTTTTTGTACTTTTTAGTGTATTCACATTTTATATCAATTTCAAGTGTATAAAAAACAGAAATTTTCAAAATAATCTAAATATTAGGGGGTAGGGAATTATTATGGGAAGAAATTTCTCTCTGTGACGATTGGTGTTATTGGAGGTATTCAAGAAGAATTGTGTACTCAGTTTTCCATTTGGTGATCACATCTTTTTTTACATGACTTTTAATTTAATTAATTAAATTATTTATTTTCGTACTGTTTCTAGCCACGCAAAGGCGATATGAGTAGCAAATAAAAGAGAATAATATCTGTTAAATACACTTTAATTTTCATGTTTCTCTCTATATAAGGGAAAAGTTTTAAATAGTTGTTAATGCTAAAGTAAAACAGCTAGACGCATTAAATTTTAAGTATATTTAACAGATATTATTCTCTTTCATTTGACAGCTATATCACCTTTTTGTGTCTCCAAAAAGTATGAAAATAAATTATTATTTATAAATAAAAAGGAGAAAAGTTCTTCAAGTGGAAAGCTGAGTACACAACTTTTCTACATACGATCTCTAATTTCACATATATATGGTCCTGTTGAACTCCAATGAAACAATGTAAAATTGTAACACTGTGTAATTTATGTTCTATTAATTTTTCTTTTGATATCCTAGAAGGTGAAATATAAATATTTTTTCATAAATTTGTCGCACAGTGTTATAGGTCTCTGTTGAACGCTGATTCTTAATGTTTCTTTTTTTGCATTGCACTCGAAATAATAAATATTATGTTGTTTTCGTTGACATAAGAAATCTTATCACAGAATATGTTTACGCAGAACTAAAACGGGGGTCATCTAAGATGTCGTCTATTTTCAGACGGACGATAAGACATTGATGCAAATCCCATCTTTATTAGTTTTTATTTTTAAGAAATTTTGCAAATTTCCAACAGTCGAGAAGAAGAATCCCACCAGGAATACAGGAAAAAGGTAAATATGGATTTTAATAAATAGCTTTGGTCTAAAAACAAAATAGTGTATGTGTTTATGAAGACTAAAAAGCGTTTTGTTGATGTGAACATGGAAATGTCCAAAAACGAATTTTTGATTCGAATTAAATCACAAATGTAGATTTAATTAATACGCGAGCCTGAAATATCCATAGAAAAAATAAAAATTCTCCGAACCGTTTGAAATTTGAATAATTCATTGACTCGTTCATTGAATAACGAAGACCAACAAATTTTGATACTTTTTCAATGTGAGTCTTATTTCCAAAGTTTTTTATTTTTTTATAAGATAATTTTTCAATCGCCTTTTTATACCCTTCACCTCCAAAACTTTGTCATTCAGTTTGTAATACCTTAAAATAACGACCTGAGATCCTGTAAAGTATATATATTCTTGATCGTCATAAAATTAAAAAACGATCTAGCCATGTCCGTCCGTCCGTTTGTCCGTCTGGTGCGATAACGATAGCATCTAAACGAAAGGAACTAGGATGTCCAAATTTTCCATAAATGCGAGTTACAGTCGTAGATCGGTTGGGATTGTAGCTGGGCGAAATTGATTCAAAGAGAAAAACTTTTCCCTCACAAGGACTAAAACTACCCATAAAAACCCCTATTATTTTAGAGTATTTAAGCATTTTTTTTTTTTTTCAAAATGTCTGCTTGTACTTACTTGATATTTGGTATGCACTTTCCCTTTATGTGCATAACAAAACTTGCACTATGAAGGGATTCTTATTCGTAGGGGGTGAAATGGGACAAAAAGGGATAAAAATGGTATCGATTAAACGACAACTGCTAGAAACACGAAATGCGGTGTGTACATAATATGAAAGTATTTTTTCCGAACTTTTAAGGGCTAAAATGGGAATAGAGGGATAAAAATGGTACCAACTAAACAGCTGCACCTAAAATAATGAAATTCGCTGTATATATTCATCGGTTTGCACACAGACGTAAAATTAAGGGATTTTTCGAAATTTATACTTTTTGGGTTTATAATGGAAAAAGGGGGATACAAATTGTACCAACAAATGACCACAGTTGGAGTCATGAAATTCGAAGTATACATTCCTCTGACTGCGTAGACACGAAAAAATAAAATTCGTACTTTCAACGAATACAATGGGAGCAGAGGGATACAAATGGTACCAACTAAACGGCTATAGCTAGAAAGATGAAATTCGGTGTGTACATCCGCCTAATTGCGTAGATACGTAATATAAAGAGATTTTAGAAGGTCGTATTTAAATGAGAAAAATGCGAATTTATTCCGTTCTATGACAGATATAATACTGGAATTTTGTCTGAGTGCATCCAGCATCAATATGCGTAGTTGTGCCAAAAATGGGCGGTAATGGAAAAGTGGGCGTGGCAACTCCCATGCGAAGTTAAATCCTATTATCGAATATATTCAGCTACATGACAGCTACAATACTTAACTTTTGTTTGAGTGCATCTAGCATAAACCTGCGTAGTTGTGCCAAAAATATGCGGTATTGGGTAAGTGGGCGTGGTACCTCACACACGAAGTTAAAACATATTATCGAATATGGTCAGTTCTATGACACCTAGAGTGCTGAAATTTTGTGTGAGTTGATCCAGTGTAAATAGTTGTGCAAATATGGGCGGAAAGTGGGTGTGACCCTTCCCATAAGAAATAAAAATATTTTTTTTGAGTATGTTCGACACCGACATTCCTACATTGTTGTGTGAGTTAATTTAGTTGTAACCTGCTTAGACAATATACAAATGGGCGGGATTTGAAAGATGGGACATTTTTGATTTGAATTTTGTATAATTACAATTCTGTGGATTTTCTTAGCACAATAGCAAAGAAAGGTTACAAAAAGAGAAATATTCATTCGTCAACAGGCGCCTTAGTTTTTGTGTTGTTTTATTAGTGAACAATTTCATTGAATTTCTATGCCTTTTGAATTGAATGTTTTTTCTTCTTACGAATGAAGTTTTTTGTTTAGGTAATGGAAAGGGGAGAGTCACACTTAACAAAAAAATCAATTTGATTTTTGACATTTCTTCCATTATTCGCCGTAAACTAACGCTCTCCAGGGAACATATCCATTTCCTTAGTATCTCAGGGAAGTACCTTGATTATAATTGGTACATATATTACCGATCAGGAGAAAAATCAATATGAAAGCAGATTTTAATTTTGCCGTTTGTTTTTTTTTTTGCCTGGCGAAGCGGGCTGGGGTTCAACTAGTTATTTATAAAAAAACAAGTAAGGAAAGGCTAAAGTCGGGCGGGGCCGACTATATAATACCCTACACCACTCCCTGCGTATGTACCTCGCTTTGATTACTAAACTCAGTATTTCATGGGAGCAATTTTATGTAGTTCATACAAATTATATAAATCAAATTTAACGAATATGGTAAATAATATGGTAATTGATCCAATTGTCCGACAGACAAATACAAATTATACAGTAGTATACCAAAGTCATGCCAAAGTATGGACATATGGGCATCGCCCAAACAATTATCATTGCAATTCAATTCGGTAAAAAATTGTAAATGTATGTGTTTGACAAAAAATGTTAAATCGGAAAGGACATTTGTATGGGGGTATATTGAAACCAGGAACGATGTGACGCGCTTTCACCATGTCTGTTTATTGGTGAAATATAATATGTAAAATTTGGCCAAAATCGGTTAAACATACGGGAGCAACATTTGTATGAGGGCTATAGCTAAATCTGAACCGATCTTACCCACTTTCACCATTGGTTTTTTAGTTGGATTATAAGATGTTGTGCCAATTTTAAAGAAAATCGGCTACACAATGTGGATTTTAGAGCGGAAAAAGTCAAATCGGGAGCGACATTTGTATTGGGGTATATCTAAATCTGAACCGATCATACCCACTTTCAGCATAGGTGTTTCTACTTCGATTATAAAATGTTGTGTCAATTTTAAAGAAAATCGGGTACAATATGTGGTTTCTAAAGCGGAAAAAGTGAATTCGGGAGCGACATTTTTATGGGGGCTACATCTAAATCTGAACCGATCTTACCCAATTTTTGCATACGTGTTTCTAGTTGCATTATAAGATGTTCTGGCAAATTTAAAGAAAATCGGGCACAATATGTCGTTTCTAGAGCAGAAAATGTCAAATCGGGAGCGACATTTGTATGGGGGCTATATCTAAATCTGAACCGATCTTACCCAATTTTTGCATAGGTGTTTCTAGTTGGATTATAAGATGTTCTGCAAAATTTAAGCAAATCCAGGTACAATATGTCGTTTCTAGAACGGCAAATGTCAAATCGGGAGCTACATTTGTATGGGGGCTATATCTAAATCTGAACCGATCTTACCCAATTTTTGCATACGTGTTTCTAGTTCGATTATAAGATGTTCTGCAAAATTTAAAGAAAATCGGGTACAATATGTCGTTTCTAGAGCGGAACATGTCAAATCGGGAGCGACACTTGTATGGGGGCTATATCTAAATCTGAACCGATCTTACCCAATTTTTGCATACGTGTTTCTAGTTACATTATAAGATGTTCTGGCAATTTTAAAGAAAATCGGGTACAATATGTCGTTTCTAGAGCAGAAAATGTCAAATCGGGAGCGACATTTGTATGGGGGCTATATATAAATCTGAACCGATCTTACCCAATTTTTGCATAGGTGTTTCTAGTTGGATTATAAGATGTTCTGCAAAATTGAAAGAAAACCGGGTACAATATGTCGTTTCTAGAACGGAAAATGTCAAATCGGGAGCGACATTTGTATGGGGGCTATATCTAAATCTGAACCGATCTTACCCAATTTATGCATAGGTGTTTCTAGTTGGATTATAAGATGTTGTGCCAATTTTAAAGAAAATCTGGTACAATATGTGGTTTCTAAAGCGGAAAAAGTGAAATAGGGAACGACATTTGTATGGGGGCTATATCTAAATCTGAACCGATATTACCTAATTTCTGCATAGGTGTTTCTAGTTGGATTATAAGATTTGGTACCAAATTTAAAGAAAATCGGGTACAATATGTGGTTTCTAGAGCGGAAAATGTCAAATCGGGACCGACATTTGTATGGGGGATATATCTAAATCTGAACCGATTTCCTCCAAATTCAACACCAATGGTCATTGGCCAGAAAAAAATGACTTCTGCCAAGTTTCATGGCAATCGGACAATAATTGCGACCTGTAGAGTGCGAACAAGCTTAGGTGGACAGCAGACGGACGGACGGACAGACAGACATTGTTAAATCGACTCAGCTGGCGATTCTAAACCGATCCGTATACTTAAAAGTGGGTCTAGTTCAATTATTTCTTGGTGTTACAAACATTTGGCGGAAAACTAACTTATAATACCCTAGACCACGAAGTGGTGTAGGGTATAAAAAATATTTTTTAATAGTTTTATTTGGTTTGGCTATATTAAAAAATTTACATTTTCCTGTCCCCACTTCTACGAAAATCGACAGCCTCTGTGGAATACAGTCCATGGCGAAGGGCATATGAAGTTCGGCCCGGCCTATCTTAATGCCGCTTTATTTGTTATCTACTAGAAACATCTGAGTATTAAATCTGAATCTGAAATTAGAATCGTCTCAGTATAATTCCCTAACATTTCACATGTATTTTTCAACAACCAAAAACCCGTTTTTCTATTCAGTCTCAGAATTAAAGATTCAATATTTTCAATAGAGAGCTTATTCGACAAGTAAATTTTACAAATTTTACAAGATTTAATTTTATTAAAATATCACTGGTCAGCACGGTGTCACGGTTCTGAAATTTGTGTGGTCGATAGAAAAAATCTTAGGTTTCTCTTAAAAAATAAATAATGAATTCTACGAAAGTAAATTGAATTAACATTAATTTATTTTCAGATTTTTCATAGTTATCTGTGGAGATAGAGCATGAAAATGTTACTACACCACCACCGACCCCATGGAAGACTGCTGAGTCTCCTCATACTCGCCACCAGCTGCATAACGGCTCTGTCACGCAACTTACAAACCGAAGATATTAATCACAAACTGATAGGGACAATCGAAAGTTTTATGGATGCGGCGGCAAATCCCTGCGAGCATTTTTTTCAGTATGCCTGTGGCAATTGGAGTGCAATGGACGCTAACGCCCGTAACGAAATATATCCGGATATGATTAGCCATTTGGAAGACGCCTATGGCCGTGATCTGGAACGAATACTTGACAATGCCCACAAAAACAGCAAATTCCAAACCGATGAGATCTACGGCAAGATTTATGATTTCTACGAATCCTGCAAAAAGCGGTCAGTTCGCGATTACAAAAGATATTTGGATGTTGTCAAACCGACTGACACTGATGACTGGCCACAAAAGAATGATAAGCCGTGGAACCCTCAAGAGAAATGGAATATCTGGTCAACTTTGGGCAGATTGGCAGCTTTCGGTTTAAACGACTGGTTGTTTACATTCCAGTTACATCAACGGTCTGACATGTCCTATGAGGCAACGCTTAGCAGCATGCATCCCAGTTATAGGACTAAAAGTTCAGCAATGCATCAACTGACTTTTTCACCACGAAATTATAATGATACAATTGGCAAAGCCGTTGAAGATTTTTTTGCAAAAGACTTTTTTAACGCGGACCAGACAGATGTGCCAGCAGTGAAGATGACCCTTTCCGAATTTCACGAAAAGGTCGAACATTTTGATTTATACGCATATTTGGCAGCATATTTTGGCCATGAAGAATTTGATAACATCACACTGACTGTGTACGATTTGGATTATCTCAGGGATCTTGCTGCAGCTGTTCACATGGCTGCTCAGGACACTCTAATTCACGCTACAAAGTGGGCGTTTGTGGCAAGATTTTATGGGCAAATTAATGACTATGAGTGGAAACAAACTTGTGTTCAGACAGCGATACAAACGGTTCCCTTCGCCATGGAGTATCTGTACGAGCAGTAGATTTACAGTCACAAAAGAGAGGCCACAGATGAAATCATAACAAATATCTTCAAATCAATGCAGCACAAATTTGTGGAAATGATTGAAGAACACGCCGATGAATTGTCCGCCGCAGTTATCGAGGCTTTGAAAGAGAAAATGTTAAAAATGAATCTCGTGATTGGCAATTTGCCCCAAGGTCTGGATGATCAATTCTACGTCAACTATTTCCGTACTTGGAATGTCACGAAGGGTGACTTTTATCACAATCATTTATATGCATTAAAGCGTGGAAACGTAGACCATTATGAATTACTGAAATTGGAGGAATATGCGCCACTACGGCCACTCTTGGGCGGATCACTTCCCTCACCAGCTTACCTGGACTGGTCGAACACTGTTGTGATACCCTATGCTTATATGCGTTACCCCATGGTGCAGGCAGAATTCCATGAGCTCTTCCTCTATGCTGAACTGGGCAACACCGTCGGTCACGAAATGATGCATGGCTTCGACACCGAACGCATAAAATACAATGCTGATGGTAAGACATCGATCACAACCTCAATTTTCGAGAAACCCAAGTTCAAGGCGGCCCTAGAGTGTATTCAGCAGGTGCCGACTTCAGCTCTCCATGAAAAAATTGCCGACTTTAGTGGTTTTCGTTTGGCTTACGGCACTTACTTCGGACAATCGAAGTTGCCGGAATTTTTCATGGAATCTGGTTTCACCAATAAGCAGCTATTTTTCATAAAATTTGCACAATTTTTCTGTGCCCTTCGTGAAGATAAAGTTGCCTACGACAATACCCACGATACACCATATAAAAGGGTCCCACAAGTTGTGAAGAATAATCCAGATTTTGCAGAGGCATTTTCGTGCCCCCAGCAGACGGGTCAACCGATCGTGGAGAAATGCATTTTGTGGTGAATAATATAATTTTAATTTCTTTTTGTGAGTCTTTTGCGATATCTACCAATTTTGCAATAATAAAGAATAAATCTGGAATATTTATGCGAACATTTTATATTTCCTGGGTCTTGATGGACGGTAAATATGGGTATTGTTGATAAGAAATATGCTCAAATAATCTAGCTATTGAGGATTTCCACGTTAAACTAACAAGAAATTTACAAGGGTCTTCCGACATCTTGTGAGGCAACTAGCAATCAATGATTTACTCAATGATCGACAAATCCATACAACAAAGTATACAATTTTTCAAAAATTATTTTTAATATTTATTCACATCCTATGATAGAACAGCGCCAAATAATCACTCGACCCACTGAAGCGGCTATTCGGGCTATTGTGACTAAATTTCCCACCAAATTTACTGAAGGAAATATCGCAGCTGTATAGGCCAGTGTTAATGATGACCATCAATTATCGATTCGTCGCCGTTCGCAGCAATTGGGCCTTTGTTACTAAAAAACGTGGAAATGCCAAAATTGGACTAAGCGAATGGACCATTTGAGGCGCTACCAAGGTCAACATTTACATGAAATAATCTTCAAACATTAAATTATATGGGCCGTACTATCGATTCAAATAAAGATTTCATACATTTTTCTGAATTTTATGTGATTTTTTTTGAAAAACTTTCTTATAGCTTTTAAAAAATCACCCTTTACTATATATACAATATTTTCGCTAAAAACTGGGGTCATATTTAGAAAAAGATTATAGTAAAGAGTGATTTTTTTGAGGTTAGGATTTTCATGCATTAGTATTTGACAGATCACGTGGGATTTCAGACATGGTGTCAAAGAGAAAGATGCTCAGTATGCTTTGACATTTCATCATGAATCGTCTTACAAACGAACAACGCTTGCAAATTATTGAATTTTATTATCAAAATGCGTGCTCTGTTAAGAAAGTTCATTGCGCGCTTCCATTTTATGGTCAGTTTAATCGACCCACTGAAGCGGCTATTCGGGCTATTGTGACTAAATTTCGCACCAAATTTACATTGTTGGACATTAAACCACCAACACGCTTACGTAGAGTGCGAACTGAAGAAAATATCGCAGCTGTATCGGCCAGTGTTAATGATGACCACCAATTTTCGATTCGTCGCCGTTCGCACCAATTGGGTCTCTGTTACTCAAAAACGTGGAAATGCCAAAATTGGACTAAGCGGATGGACCACCTAAGACGCAGCCGCGGTCAACATTTAAATGAAATTATCTTCAAAAAGTAAATGTCATGGACCAATCTAACGTTTCAAATAAAGAACCGATGAGATTTTGCAAATTTTATGCGTTTTTTTTTAAAAAAAAAGTTATCAAGCTCTTAAAAAATCACCCTTTAGTACTTTTTGTTTTATTGTTTTTATTATACACTCCACGAGAGTATTATGGCTTTGTGCATTTGTTTGTAACACCCAAAAGGAAGCGATATAGACCCATTGTTAAGTATACCGATCGACTTAGAATCACTTTTTGAGTCGATTTAGCAATGTCCGTCTGTCTGTCCGCCTGTCCATCTATTGTTGTAATCAAATTACAGGTCGCAATTATAGTCCGATCCTAACAAAAATTGGCACAAGTAAGTTTTCTGGATCAAGGACGAACGCTATTTAATTTGATGCAAATCGGTTCAGATTTAGATATAGCCCCCATACAAATGTCGCTCCCGATTTGACATTTTCCGCTGTAGAAACGACATATTGTACCCGATTTTCTTTAAATTTGGCACAACAGCTTATAATCCAAGTAAAAAACCTATGGTGAAAGTGGCTAAGATCGGTTCAGATTTAGATATAGCCTAAATACAAATGTTGCTCCCAAATGTTTAACCGATTTTGGCCAAACTATACATATTATATTTCACCTATTTCGTTCCAGTTTTCAATATACCCCCATACAAATGTCCTTTCCGATACAAATACAAATAACCTTCCCGTTTTCACTTTTTCAACGAATTAAATTGTATTCGGATCGAAAGTGGAGTGTATCATAGAGTCGGCCCCGCCCGACTTTAGCCTTTCCTTACTTGTTTTTTTTTAATTTTTAAATTTGAAACTTCGACTGGAGAAACATAAACAAGTAAGAAGGCGTTAAGTTCGGCCAGGCCGAATCTTATATACCCTCCACCACGGAGTGCATTCCACAGTTTCAGCAGATTAAAGGACTTTACATAGAAGCACAGTACCATATTACGAAAATTGTGATATTTGTATGCACATTACTATATTTGTTTACTATTTCAAACTATAATGCGCACTGTTTAAAATCGACTACTATATATGAATAAAATGCTGAAATTGTGAAAGTGAACATGCCGAAAATATTAGGCGATTGTCAGTCGCCATTAGAAAGAAGCATTTTCAGATACAGACAAAGTGTTAAGAAAAGTATAAATTCGCCCCATTCTCCGCCCAAATGTACAAATTTCGAAAAAAAAAAACCTTTTTCGAGTCAGAATATTTACACCGGATTTCATGAATTCAACTTCAGCGGTTTGGTAGGTCCCATTTGTATCCCTCTTTTTAATTATATCCCTTAAAAGTAAGAATTTCGAAAAATTCCTCTATTTTACGTGTCTATGCAATTAGAGGGATGTACACACCGAATTTCATGATTCTAGCTGTTGTTGTATCATTGGCACCATATTTTATCCCTTTTTGTCCCATTTCGCCCGCTAAAACTTTTATTTTCTTTGTGGTGCTTCCAAGCTACAAGAGGAATGTCCGCAACAAATTTCAAATGTATGAAAATCAGAAATTTAATTAATAAGCCAAGGCTACCAATATTTTTGTACTATGTATATATATAATGGAAATAATACTACAATCCATAAAGTAAATATAAGGCAGCAATCATAAATACCCTAAATATTGGGGGATGGAGAGTGTATTTTCAGCTGCAGTCCTTCGGTTGGTTGTATATCCATCTATTTTAAATTCAAAAGTATACATTTTGAAAATACCTTATCTCTCATGTATGCAGTATAAGACAACTCCATGATTCTACCATTTTTTTGTCGTAAAAGCAACAAAATAATGTACGAATTTGGAAAAAAAATATTTTACGTGGCTCTGCACTCAGAGGAATGTATATACCCAATTCCATGATACTATCTGCGGCCATTTTGTTGATACCATTTTTGTCCCCTTTTTCGCATTTTACTCCTTAAAAGTACGACTTTCGAAAATTTCATCATTCTAGCTGTAGCCTTTTAGTTGGTACCATTTTTATCCCTCTGCTCCCATTGAATCCCTTGAAAGTACGAATTTGGAAAAACATTTTTTTCGTGTCACTCAGTTAGAGGAATGTATACCCCCTGCATCCATTTGTTTGGTACAATTTTTATCCCCTTTTTCCATTTTAACCCCAAAAAGTACGAATTTCGAAAAATTCTTTTTTTTGTGTGTCTATGCAATCAGAGGAATATATACACCGAATTTCAGTATTCTAGGTGCAGCCGTTTGGTTGGTACTATTTTTATCCCTCTATCCCCATTTAACCCCTTAAAAGTACAAATTTAGAAAAAATTCTTGCATATTATGTATCTACTCTATTAGAGGTATGTACACGCCAAATTTTGTGTTTCTATCTGTTGTCGTTTGATAGGTACTATTTTTATCCCTTTTATGCTATAAAGGGAATGTGAATTGCAAATATCAAGTAAATACAAGCTATTATGTTCAAAAAACATGCTGAAATACTCTAAATATTAGGGGTATTTTCAGTCCTTGTGAGGGAAAAAATTTTCCCTCTGGGCCGATTTCGCCCACTTTCAATCCCAACCGATCTGCAACCATAAGACACATTTAGGAAATATTTGAACCTCCTAGCTCATTTCGTTCGCCAGCTATCGTGCTTTCAACAGACAGACAGACGGACATGGCTATATCGTCTTAGAATTTTACTACGACCCAGAATATATATACTTTATGGGGTCTCCGATGAATATTTTAAGGTGTTACAAACGGAATGACAAAGTGAATATACCCCCATCCTGGAGGTGGAAGGTATAAAAAAGAGATTTATTTTTTTTTTTAATTTTTAAATTTGAAACTTCGACTGGAGAAACATAAACAAGTAAGAAGGTGTTAAGTTCGGCCGGGCCGAATCTTATATACCCTCCACCACGGAGTGCATTCCACAGTATTACCAGCAGATTAAAGGATGTCGACTTTACATAGAAGCACAGTACGAAAATTGTGATATTTTTATGCACATTACTATATTTGTTTACTATTTCAAACTATAATGAATACTTATGCGCACTGTTTAAAATCGACTACTATATATAAATAAAATGATGAAATTGTGAAAGTGAACATGACTAAATATTAGGCGATTGTCAGTCGCCATTAGAAAGAAGCATTTTCAGATACAGACAAAGTGATAAGAAAAGTATAAATTTTAAAGATATCCCCATTCACCCCATTCTCCGCCCAAATGTACAAATTTCAAAAAACCCCTTTTTCAAGTCTTCATAGTCAGAATGTATACACCGAATTTCATGATTTCAACTTCAGCGGTTTGGTAGGTCCCATTTTATCCCTCTTTTTAATTACATCCCTTAAAAGTACAAATTTCGAAAAATCCCTCTATTTTACGTATCTATGCAATTAGAGGGATGTACACACCGAATTTCATGATTCTAGCTGTTGTCGTATCATTGGTACCATATTTTATCTCTTTTTGTCCCATTTCGCCCGCTAAAACTTTTATTTTCTTTGTGGTGCTTCCAAGCTACAAGAGGAATGTCCGCAACAAATTGTATGATAGTAAGAAATTTAATTAATAAGCCAAGCTACCAATATTTGTATACTATATATATAATGGATATAATACTTCAATTCATAAAGTAAATATAAAGGAGCAATCATAAATACCCTAAATATTGGGGGATAGAGAGTGTATTTTCAGCTACAGTCGTTTGGATGGTTGTATTTCTATCCTATTTTAATTTCAAAGGTATAAATTTTGAAAATACGTTATCTCTCACGTACGCAGTATAAGACAACTTCATGATTCTACCATTTTTTGTCGTAAAAGCAACAAAATAAAGTACGAATTTAGGAAAAAAATATTTTACGTGGCTATGCAGTCAGAGGAATGTACACACCGAATTCCATGATTCTATCAGAGGTCATTTTGTTGGTACCATTTTTATCCTCTTTTTCCAAGTTTGCCCCCTCAAGAGTACGACTATTTAAATCTCTTTATTTTACGTATCTACACTGAATTTCATCATTTTCATCATAGCTGTATTCGTTTAGTTGGTACTATTTTTATCCCCTGTAGCCATTGTATCTCTTGAATGTACGAATTTGGAAAAAACGTTTTATTTTTCGTGTCTACGCAGTCAGAGAAATGTATACTCCGAATTTCATGATTCTAGCTCCTGTCATTTGGTAGGTACTATTTTTATCCCCTTTTACCATTTGAACCCCAAAAAGTACGAATTTTGGAAAGTAATTTTTATTTTACGTGTCTACGCAATCAGAGGAATGTATATATCGAATTTCACTATTCTAGGTGCAGCCGTTAGGTTGGTACTATTTTTATCCCTTTTGCCCCATTTAATCCCTTTAAAGTACGAATTTAGAAAAAATACTTTTATATTATTTATCTACTCTATTAGAGGAATGTACACGCCAAATTTCGTGTTTCTATCTGTTGTCGTTTGAAAGGTACCATTTTTATCCCTTTTTGTCCCATTTTTCCCCTTACAAATAAAAATCACTCTATGGTGGCCTTTTATGCTATAAAGGGAATGCACATTGCGAATATCAAGTAAATACAAACTAATATGTTCAAAAAACAGGCTGAAATACTCTAAATATTAGGGGTATTTTCAGTCCTTGTGAGGGAAGAATTTTTCCCTCTGGGCCGATTTCGTCCACTTTCAATCCCAACCGATCTACAACCATAAGACACACTTAGGAAAAATTTGAACCTCCTAGCTCATTTCGTTCGGCCGCTATCGTGCTTTCAACAGACAGACAGACAGACAGACAGACAGACAGACAGACAGACAGACAGACAGACAGACAGACAGACAGACAGACAGACAGACAGACAGACAGACAGACGGACAGACGGACAGACGGACATGGCTATATCGTCTTAGAATTTTACCACGACCCAGAATATATATACTTTATGGGGTCTCCGATGAATATTTCAAGGTGTTACAAACGGAATGACAAAGTGAATATACCCCCATCCTGGAGGTGGAGGGTATAAAAACGCAATAGCATTACACCATGCGACAGCAATTTATATATTCAACCAATTAAATGCATAAACAACAATTTATGCATTTAAGTCTGAATTATTCTTTTTTTCGAAAATTATATTTCATCACAAAAAAGGAAATCAATTTGTAATAATTTATATTTTATTATTTATTTCTTTAATATCCAAGAAAGAGAAAGGGGAAAACTGCGGTAATTATTTATATTTTATTAAATTTTTCTTAATATCCAAGAAACAGAAATATAAATAGTTATTCAACAATTTGTCACACAGTGTTGTAGGTCTCAGTTGAATAGAAATTCTTTAAAATCCTAATGTCTATTTGCATTGGTTTGGTTTCGTTGACAAATCAATTCTTATCACGCAGAACCAATGCTGGGGCCATCTAAGATGTCGTCTATTTTGAGATAGACTTTAAGACATTCATGCAAATACAATCTTCTCAGTTTTCATTTTAATGAAATCTTGCAATTTCTAACAGTCGAGATTGAGAATCGCACCAAAATACTGGAAAAAGGTAAATAAGTATTTTAATAAATTACTGTGGAATAAAAAATATTGTGTGTGTTTATGAAAACTTAAAAGTGTTTTGCTGATGTGCAAATCTAAATGTATAAAAAAGAAATGTTTTATGTTTGAATTAATTCTACATTTGTATCAAGGCGAGCGTGAAATATCCATAGAAAAAATAAAAATTCTCCGGATGTTTGAAATTTTAATAATTGATTGACTGGTCATAGACAAAATAAGACCAACAAATTTTGATACTTTTTCAATGTGAGTCCAATTACCTCAAGTTTTGTATTTTTTCAACACCTAATTTTTCAAACGCCTTTTTATACCCTCCACCTCCAGGATGGGGGTATATTCACTTTGTCATTCCGTTTGTAACACCTTGAAATATTCATCGGGGACCCCATAAAGTATATATGTTCTGGGTAGTGGTAAAATTCTAAGACGATATAGCCATGTCCGTCTGTCTGTCTGTTGATAGCACGATAGCGGCCGAACGAAATGAGCTAGGAGGTTCAAATTTTTCCTAAATGTGTCTTATGGTTGTAGATCGGTTGGGATTGAAAGTGGACGAAATCGGCCAAGAGGGAAAATTTTTTCCCTCACAAGGACTGAAAATACCCATAATATTTAGAGTATTTCAGCATGTTTTTTGAACATATTAGCTTTTATTTATTTGATATTTGCAATGCGCATTCCCTTTGTAGCATAAAAGGGCACCATAGAGTGGTTTTTATTTGTAGGGGGCGAAATGGGACAAAAAGGGATAAAAATGGTACCTATCAAATGACAACAGATAGAAACACGAAATTTGGCGTGTACATTCCTCTAATAGAGTAGATACATAATGTAAAAGTATTTTTTCTAAATTCGTACTTTTAAGGGTTTAAATGGGGATAGAGGGATAAAAATAGTACCAACCTAACGGCTGCACCTAGAATAATGAAATTCGGTGTATACATTACTCTGATTGCGTAGACACGTAAAATAAAATAACTTTCCAAAATTCGTACTTTTTGGGGTTCAAATGGAAAAAGGGGATACAAATAGTACCTACCAAATGACAGCAGCATGAAATCATGAAATTCGGAGTACACATTCCTCGAAAAATAAAACGTGTTTTCTAAATTCGTACTTTCAAGGGATACAATGGCTACAGGGGATAAAAATAGTACCAACTAAACGAATACAGCGAGAATGATGAAATACAGTGTGTACATCCCTTTAATTGTATAGATACGTAAAATAAAGAGATTTTAGATAGTCGCACTCTTGAGGGGGCAAAATTGGAAAAAGGGGATAAAAATGCTACCAACAAAATGGCCGCTGATAGAATCATGGAATTCGGTGTATACATTCCTCTGACTGCATAGCCACGTAAAATATTTTTTTTCAAATTCGTACTTTATTTTGTTGCCTTTACGACAAAAAATGGTCGAATCATGAAGTTGTCTTATACTGCGTACGTGAGAGATAAAGTATTTTCAAAATTTATACTTTTGAAATTAAAATAGGATGGAAATTCAACCAACCAAACGACTGTAGCTGAAAACACACTCTCTATTCCCCAATGTTAAGGGTATTTATGATTGCTCCCTTATATTTACTTCATGAATTGAAGTATTATATCCATTATATATAGTATACAAATATTGGTAGCCTTGGCTTATTAATTAAATTTCTTATTTTCATACAGTTAAAATTTGTTGCGGACATTCCTCTTGTAGCTTGGAAGCACCAAAAGTTTTATAGGGCGAAATGGGACAAAAAGGGATAAAATATGGTACCAATGATACGACAACAGCTAGAATCGTGAAATTCGGTGTGTACATCCCTCTAATTGCTTCTTTCTTGCTTCTGTGCAATGCACTCCGTGGTGGAGGGTATATAAGATTCGGCCCGGCCGAACTTAACGCCTTCTTACTTGTTATCTACTAAAAACATTTGGAATCGAATTTCAGCTATTGGATCAAGTACTTTGTTCTTAAGAAGGAACTCTTTGTTTTGGTAAACTAATAATTCAAACATTTGAGTATTAAATCCGAATCTGAAATTAGAATCGTCTCAGTATAATTCCCTAACATTTCACATGTATTTCGCAACAACCAATAACTCTTTTCTCTATTCAGCCTCATAATTAAAGATCATCATTAAATATTTCCAATAGAGAGCTTATTCGCTAAGAAAGTTCTAAAATTTTTACAAGATTAAATTATATCAAAATATCTTTGACCAGCATACTGTGTCATGGTCGATAGAAAAAATTTTAGATTTCTTTTAAAAAATAAATAATGAATTCTACGAAAATAAATTGAATTAATATTAATTTATTTTCAGATTCTTCATAATTATCTGCGGAGATACAATAGAGCGTGAATATGCTTCTACACCACCTCCAACCCCAAGGAAGACTGCTGAGTCTCCTCATACTCGCCACCAGCTGCATGACGGCCCTATCACGCAACTTAGAAACCGAAGATATCAATCACAAACTGATAGGGACAATCGAAAGTTATATGGATGCGGCGGCAAATCCCTGCGAGAACTTTTATGAGTATGCCTGTGGCAATTGGAGTGCAGTGGACGAGGGCGCCAGTAGCCACATATATGCGGATATGCTTAGCCATTTGGAATACGCCTATGCTCATGATCTGGAGCAGATCCTGGACAGTGCCGACAAAAACAGCAAATTCCAAACGGATGAGATCTATGGCAAGATTTATGATTTCTACGAATCCTGTAAGCAGCGGGGAGCTGTCAACATCACGCGATATTTGGATATTGTCAAACCCACTGACTCTGATGACTGGCCACAGGCGAATGATAAACCATGGAGCCGGCGAGAGAATTGGAATATTTGGACAACTTTGGGCAAATTGGCAGCTTTCGGATTAAAAGACTGGTTTTTATACCCTCCACCTCCAGGATGGGGGTATATTCACTTTGTCATTCCGTTTGTAACACCTTGAAATATTCATCGGAGACCCCATAAAGTATATATATTCTGGGTCGTGGTAAAATTCTAAGACGATATAGCCATGTCCGTCTGTCCGTCTGTCCGTCTGTCTGTCTGTCTGTCTGTCTGTCTGTCTGTCTGTCTGTCTGTCTGTTGAAAGCACGATAGCGGCCGAACGAAATGAGCTAGGAGGTTCAAATTTTTCCTAAATGTGTCTTATGGTTGTAGATCGGTTGGGATTGAAAGTGGACGAAATCGGCCCAGAGGGAAAAATTCTTCCCTCACAAGGACTGAAAATACCCCTAATATTTAGAGTATTTCAGCCTGTTTTTTGAACATATTAGTTTGTATTTACTTGATATTCGCAATGTGCATTCCCTTTATAGCATAAAAGGCCACCATAGAGTGATTTTTATTTGTAAGGGGAAAAATGGGACAAAAAGGGATAAAAATGGTACCTTTCAAACGACAACAGATAGAAACACGAAATTTGGCGTGTACATTCCTCTAATAGAGTAGATAAATAATATAAAAGTATTTTTTCTAAATTCGTACTTTAAAGGGATTAAATGGGGCAAAAGGGATAAAAATAGTACCAACCTAACGGCTGCACCTAGAATAGTGAAATTCGATATATACATTCCTCTGATTGCGTAGACACGTAAAATAAAAATTACTTTCCAAAATTCGTACTTTTTGGGGTTCAAATGGTAAAAGGGGATAAAAATAGTACCTACCAAATGACAGGAGCTAGAATCATGAAATTCGGAGTATACATTTCTCTGACTGCGTAGACACGAAAAATAAAACGTTTTTTCCAAATTCGTACATTCAAGAGATACAATGGCTACAGGGGATAAAAATAGTACCAACTAAACGAATACAGCTATGATGAAAATGATGAAATTCAGTGTAGATACGTAAAATAAAGAGATTTAAATAGTCGTACTCTTGAGGGGGCAAACTTGGAAAAAGAGGATAAAAATGGTACCAACAAAATGACCTCTGATAGAATCATGGAATTCGGTGTGTACATTCCTCTGACTGCATAGCCACGTAAAATATTTTTTTCCTAAATTCGTACTTTATTTTGTTGCTTTTACGACAAAAAATGGTAGAATCATGAAGTTGTCTTATACTGCGTACGTGAGAGATAACGTATTTTCAAAATTTATACCTTTGAAATTAAAATAGGATGGAAATACAACCATCCAAACGACTGTAGCTGAAAATACACTCTCTATCCCCCAATATTTAGGGTATTTATGATTGCTCCTTTATATTTACTTTATGAATTGAAGTATTATATCCATTATATATATAGTATACAAATATTGGTAGCTTGGCTTATTAATTAAATTTCTTACTATCATACAATTTGTTGCGGACATTCCTCTTGTAGCTTGGAAGCACCACAAAGAAAATAAAAGTTTTAGCGGGCGAAATGGGACAAAAAGAGATAAAATATGGTACCAATGATACGACAACAGCTAGAATCATGAAATTCGGTGTGTACATCCCTCTAATTGCATAGATACGTAAAATAGAGGGATTTTTCGAAATTTGTACTTTTAAGGGATGTAATTAAAAAGAGGGATAAAATGGGACCTACCAAACCGCTGAAGTTGAAATCATGAAATTCGGTGTATACATTCTGACTATGAAGACTTGAAAAAGGGGTTTTTTGAAATTTGTACATTTGGGCGGAGAATGGGGTGAATGGGGATATCTTTAAAATTTATACTTTTCTTATCACTTTGTCTGTATCTGAAAATGCTTCTTTCTAATGGCGACTGACAATCGCCTAATATTTAGTCATGTTCACTTTCACAATTTCATCATTTTATTTATATATAGTAGTCGATTTTAAACAGTGCGCATAAGTATTCATTATAGTTTGAAATAGTAAACAAATATAGTAATGTGCATAAAAATATCACAATTTTCGTACTGTGCTTCTATGTAAAGTCGACATCCTTTAATCTGCTGGTAATACTGTGGAATGCACTCCGTGGTGGAGGGTATATAAGATTCGGCCCGGCCGAACTTAACACCTTCTTACTTGTTTACATTCAAGTTAGACGTGACCCAACATATAACACTTAGCAAAATGGACCACAGTGCGGGTGGTACCTTTTTACCACGATATGATTTCATTTTTTCACATTTTTTTATTGCTAATAATAGAATTGCCAATTCCCTTAAAGATTTTTTATGGAACGACTTATATCACTTGGATGAACGATTTGGTCAAGATGAACCAGCAGTGGAGATGACCATTTCCGAATTTCACGAAAAGGTTGAACATTTTGATTTATACTCATATTTGGCAGCATTTTTTGGACATGAAGAATTTGGTAACATCACACTGACTGTGTACCATTTGGATTACCTCAGGAATGTTGCTAAAGCTATTCACATGGCTACTCAGGACACTCTTATTCACAGTACAAAGTGGGCTTTTGTAGCCTATTTGAATGGCCAAATATGGGACCAGCACTGGAGGAAGGCATGTGTTCAGACTGCGATACGAATTGTTCCCTTTGCCATGGATTATCTGTACGAGAAGGAGATTTACAGTCACAAAAGAGAGGCCACAGATGAAATCATAACAAATATCTTCAAATCAATGCAGCACAAATTTTTGGAAATGATTGAAGAACACGCCGATGAATTGTCCGCCGCAGTTATCGAAGCTTTGAAAGAGAAAATGTTAAAAATGAATCTCGTGATTGGCAATTTGCCCCAAGGTCTGGACGATCAATTCTACGTCAACTATTTACGCACTTGGAATGTCACGAAGGGTGAGTTCTATCACAATCATTTAAATGCTTTAAAACGTGGACACGTTGACCATTATGAATTACTGAAATTGGAGGAATATGCGCCATTACGGCCACTCTTGGGTGGATCACTTCCCTCACCACTTTTCCTGGACACGTGGAACTCTGTTGTGATTCCCTATGCTTATATGCGTTACCCCATGGTCCAGTCGGACTTCCATGAGCTCTTCCTCTACGCTGAACTGGGCAACACCGTCGGTCACGAAATGATGCATGGCTTCGACACCGAACGCATAAAATACAATGCTGATGGTAAGACATCGATCACAACTTCAATTTTCGAGAAACCCAAGTTCAAGGCGGCCCTAGAGTGTATTCAGCAGGAGCCGACTTCAGCGCTCCATGAAAAAATTGCCGACTTTAGTGGTTTTCGTTTGGCTTACGAGACATACTTCGGGCATTCAAAGTTTCCGGAATTTTTCATGGAGTCTGGTTTCACCAATAAGCAGCTTTTTTTCATAAAATTCGCCCAATTTTTCTGCGCCCTTAGAGAAGGTCATGTTGACTACGACAATAGCCACGATACACCGTATAAAAGGGTCCCACAAGTTGTGAAGAATAATCCAGATTTTGCAGAGACATTTTCGTGCCCCCAGCAGACGGTTCAACCCATCGTGGAAAAATGCATTTTGTGGTGAATAATATAATTATAATATATATATATATATATAACTAGCTGACCCGGCAGACGTTGTTTTGCCTACAAATTTTAATTATATTATTTATTTATCGGTGCAGGTAATTCACATTTATTTGTAAAAATAAAATAAAATGTAAATAGTAAACATTTAAATAGTAAATAGTGTTATTCATTATAGTTGGTCAGGAGAACTTCGTCTCACAGAAAATCTGTGGTCAGTTGTCCATTGCAATTATTTTTTTAAATATTTGCTGGATAGTGTCGATTTTGAATTGTATTTTCACTCATTGAATCACTCTGTGATAAGCAATATTTTTTTTTGCGAAAAAGATCAAAGATGCTTGTTTTCCGACACGGGAACAGTTGACCGTGTGAAAATCCATCATTCTCCAGACTGAGGTCACAAACACTCAATGTAATTTATTGATTGTCATGGCGAATGCGAGACGAATTGGAAATTGGATTCGCTTAAACTCGAATGGCATATTGCTTCCGCGATTGTCGTATCCCAATGCGTATAGTTTTCAAGCAAATTGAGCTCCTGACACGCAGCACGAAATGTTGGCAACACTACACCATGGATATTTCGAAGTGACTCAAATGATGAGTCGCAAGTAAAAGCATTCATCATTCTTTGGATGAACTGTGTAAATATTCGCTGGTGGGTTTTGAGTACGCTGAGCAGCATTTGCTGCAGTGAAATAAACTCGTTGACCGTTCTCCAGATGCACTGCCAAATGAGTAACAGTGGGAAAATGGGAAATGAGAATATACGCCAAATCGGCGCTCCGATTCTCGGAATCATCAAACTGTACGCGTAAAAATTCATTGCGCCGACTAGTGAATGGTAATCGAGGACAAGAATCGATTCTAGATTCCCGATCAACTATTTTTGAATCCGATTCTTAGAATCGAAGAAACGGACCTGAGAATCGATTCTTAATCGGAATCGGTAGAAATGTTTAACCATAAAACTCGAGAGGTATAATTTTAACTATCTAGTGCAGAAAATGCCCACAATAACAAAGTTAGGGTACTTAAGAACGATATACACGCTGTCCAAATGTTTTGATAGCCTCTCCCTACAAGCGAGAGTGGACTTTAAATTTATTTAAATTTGCATAAAAATATCTCCAATCCATGGTTGAGAGTATATAAGAATCGCCATGGCCGAACTTTACGCCTTTCTAATTGATTTACACTAAGGTGCTCTTCCTTAATCGACTATTATGAATAATCTATAATAAAGAGTGATTTTTTTGAGGTTAGGATTTTCATGCATTAGTATTTGACAGATCACGTGGGATTTCAGACATGGTGTCAAAGAGAAAGATGCTCAGTATGCTTTGACATTTCATCATGAATAGACTTACTAACGAGCAACGCTTGCAAATCATTGAATTTTATTATCAAAATGCGTGCTCTGTTAAGAAAGTTCAGAAAGAAAGAAATTGTGTTCAGCGACGAAGCTCATTTTTGGCTCAATGGGTACGTAAATAGGCAGAATTGTCGATTTTGGAGTGAATATCAGCCAGAAGCATTGCAAGAGCTACCAATGCATCCAGAAAAAGTCACAGTTTGGTGCGGTTTATGGGCTGGTGGCATCATTGGACCGTACTTCTTCAAAGATGATGCGAATCGTAACGTAACTGTGAATGGTGAGCGCTACCGTGAGATGATATCCAACTTTTTTTTGCCCAAAATGGAAGAACTGAACTTGGTTGACATGTGGTTTCAACAAGATGGCGCTACATGCCACACAGCTCGCGATTCTATGGCCATTTTGAGGGAAAACTTCGGAGAACAATTCATCTCAAGAAATGGACCGGTAAGTTGGCCACCAAGATCATGCGATTTGACGCCTTTAGACTATTTTTTGTGGGGCTACGTCAAGTCTAAAGTCTACAGAAATAAGCCAGCAACTATTCCAGCTTTGGAAGACAACATTTCCGAAGAAATTCGGGCTATTCCGGCCGAAATGCTCGAAAAAGTTGCCCAAAATTGGACTTTCCGAATGGACCACCTAAGACGCAGCCGCGGTCAACATTTAAATGAAATTATCTTCAAAAAGTAAATGTCATGGACCAATCTAACGTTTCAAATAAAGAACCGATGAGATTTTGCAAATTTTATGCGTTTTTTTTTAAAAAAAGTTATCAAGCTCTTAAAAAATCACCCTTTATATACATAGTTTTTGGAAAACGTTTCTCTTATAGATTTTTTCCGATCTATTGAATGATACCATAGCAAAAATATATAATTTAATGTTCACCTTTACTTTTAGGAATTAAAAATAAATTTAACATTTCGAAATCTGCGTACACTTTTTTTTAATATTTTTAGAAGAAAGTTGTCTATAAGTTTGTCAAACTTCAAACTATTGCTTTTCTTCGTTTTTGAGATATTGAATTTTAAAGTTTTCTTTGACATTTGTCATTTATTTTGAGGTCTTTTAAGTACTGATGAATTCGATCAAGTTTTGTGTAATATTTCATCAAAACTAACACTTTCTAATTAACACTAACATGAAAGCAACAATAAAAAGTTATCTACTACTTTATCCGATATTTCCATTACAAGCGATCTATCTAGTATTGGGATGTATTTTTACGCAATAATTTAATTTTTCCAAATGATTGTACTGTTTGGAGGTACGAAATCCCCAGTTTTTGTTACATATTAAGCTCTTAACCTTTATACCACTGACAATTTTTTATATTTTTATATATTTTATATCAATAACACACTTAGTGTCATTTCCTTTTGTTTAATTAATAAAATTGCAGCTTTTAAATTTCACAACTTGTTACCACCAGTATAAATTTGGACACATGTAATCGATTCCAAAAGAATCGTTTTTGAGCCCTTAGAATCGATTCTCGATTATAATCGGATAATCGTTCATAAACGTCACCGTAAACATAAACATCATCTATCATGAAGATGGCGTCGCACAGTGCACTTTTTTGGCCCGGTGAGTGCTCAAAAATATGTAAAAACATGAAAATGCATGTTCGAATTTACATACTTCAAATACGAATCTAAAATGAAAAATAGCTGCATTTTTCAAAACTGGTTTCTGATTTGCTCTATCTTCTTTGGTTCGGGAGATATTGGATGTAAATATAAGTTGGAAAAATTTATAAATATTGCAAAATGATGAAAAAAATGAAAAAAAGTTCAACTTCCGGGACAAGCAGTTTACCAACGGTTATAGATATCGGGCTGATTCTTTTTTTGTTTGAAAGATGGATTCAATCTTAACTTTAAATATTCACATGAGCTCATATGTGTTGCATTTTAGCAATTTTTTTTATTCATAAAAAAAAACTTTATTTTACCAAATTTTTTAACTTTATCTAAGCTTTTAACTATGTTGCCACCTGCGGCCACACTAGCAATTGACATAGAGTTATTCTCTGATATATCCCCTATAATCCTATATACAGTTCAGCTGCAACAAACTGCAACTCTCCATGTATGATAGCATTACTTTAATTTTCGTGCATTTCAAAGTTATGACAAGTATAACGAAATATTATTGTGAATATGGTCAAACATCAAAACTTATTGTGAATGAATTAGTGTAGTGTAGAGTAGAGATTAGTGTAGAGAAAATATGTCACTTAAATGCCGTTATTTTTAATGAATTTGGAAACACAAGCAATCTGATCAAATATTCCTCTTAATTTGTTAAATAATTTTTCATAATGGATAAATTAAATATATCTATAAAAGATCTATGTGAAAAGTGTTTTGAAATACATATGATATGATTTCCTCTGATCTCATCTCTTCGATATGTACCAAAAAGTAATACCGAAAAAGAAGTAATATGAGACCTCGAAGGTCTTTTAAAATAAATATTTTTTTTCTGGCTTTGAAATTATAAACTTTTATCACATATAATGATAGCTATAACACAAACTAATAAAACAAAACAAAAATTAAGAAAAAACGTTAACCCAATCAAAAGTTATTGATTTTTGATCACCAAAAGTGCCAAAAAAGTGCACTGTGCGTCGTGGGTATTCTTCTTGTTTCCTGGGTCTTAATGGACGCTAAGTATGGGTATTGTAAAAAAAGATATAATCTAGATATTTCAAAGTGGCATCGCCAATAGTAACTGATATATTACCACAACTAAAGAGTGATTTTTTTGAGGTTAGGATTTTCATGCATTAGTATTTGACAGATCACGTGGGATTTCAGACATGGTGTCAAAGAGAAAGATGCTCAGTATGCTTTGACATTTCATCATGAATAGACTTA
Source organism: Polietes domitor (assembly GCA_947397865.1). NCBI lineage: Eukaryota > Metazoa > Arthropoda > Insecta > Diptera > Muscidae > Polietes > Polietes domitor. The sequence continues at coordinate 166,613,756 of OX377619.1, read as the reverse complement.
CTAACGAGCAACGCTTGCAAATCATTGAATTTTATTATCAAAATGCGTGCTCTGTTAAGAAAGTTCATCGCACGCTTCCATTTTATGGTCAGTTTAATCGACCCACTGAAGCGGCTATTCGGGCTATTGTGACTAAATTTCGCACCAAATTTACATTGTTGGACATTAAACCACCAAGACGCTTACGTAGAGTACGAACTGAAGAAAATATCGCAGCTGTATCGGCCAATGTTAATGATGACCATCAATTATCGATTCGTCGCCGTTCGCAGCAATTGGGCCTCTGTTACTCAAAAACGTGGAAATGCCAAAATTGGACTAAGCGGATGGACCACTTGAGGCGCAGCCGCGGTCAACATTTAAATGAAATTATCTTCAAAAAGTAAATGTCATGGACCAATCTAACGTTTCAAATAAAGAACCGATGAGATTTTGCAAATTTTATGCGTTTTTTTTAAAAAAAAAGTTATCAAGCTCTTAAAAAGTCACCCTTTACAAATTATTGGAGTTTAAAAATGCTAAACATTAAAAACACATGAGTACTACTAAATTGTAGCTGATTTCACAGAAACTAGTGAAAATCCCTCCACTAAATTTTCAAAAAAAATTAAATACATATACAGTTGAGCATCGATTATCCGTGATTCAATTAACCGGGAACATCAATTATCCGGGATCGATAACGCAAGGAAAATATTTTTATGTCTATTGATTAACCGTGATTACCTCAATTATCCGGGAACAAAGGGAACAGAACAAGATAAAATTCAAATCTACCGTGTCCAAGAGAAGCTTTTGTCAGAAAATATTCAGGTTAAGAAGAAAAAACAAACCACGTTAAATGATTTTTATACCCTCCACCTCCAGGATGGGGGTATACTAACTTTGTCATTCCGTTTGTAACGCCTTGAAATATCGACCTGAGACTCTATAAAGTATATATATTCTTGATCGTAATAAAATTCTAAGACGATCTAGCATGTCCGTCCGCCCGTCTGTTGAAAGCACGCTAGCATCTAAACGAAAGGAGCTAGAACGTCCAAATTTCCCATAAATGCGTCTTATAATCGTAGATCTGTTGGGATTGAAACGGGGCGAAATCGGCCCAAAGGGAAAAAAATTTCCCTCACAAGGACTAAAAATACCCATAATAATCCCTAATATTTTAGCGTATTTAAGCATGTTTTTTGAATATGTCTGTTTGTATTTGCTTGATATTTGGTATGCGCACTCCACTTATAGTAAAAACGTGCACCATAAAGTGATTATTATTTGTAGGGGATGAAATGGGGCAAAAAAGGGATAAAAATGGTACATATTAAACGACAACAGCTAGAAACACGAAATTCGGTGTGTACATTCCTCTAATTGAGTAGATACATAATATTAAAGCATTTTTTCCAAATTCGTACTTTTAAGGGGTAAAATTGGATAGAGGGATACAAATGGTACCAACCAAACGGCTGTACCTAGAATAATGAAATTCGGTGAATACATTCCTCTGATTGCATAGACAAGTAAAATACACGGATTATTCAAAATTCGTACTTTTTGGGGTTAAAATGAAAAAGGGGATAAAAATAGTACCAATCAAATGACCGCAGCTAGAGTCATGAAATTCGGAGTGTACATTCCTCTGACTGTGTAGACACGGAAAATAAACTGATTTTTCGAAATTCGTACTTTTTGGGGTCCAAATAGAAAAAGGGGGTAAAAATAGTACCAACCAAGTGACCGCAGCTGGAGTCATGAAATTCGGAGTATACATTCCTTTGACTACGTAGACATGAAAAATAAAAGGTTTTTTTCAAAATTCGCACTTTCAAGGGATACAATGGGTACGGAGGGATAAAAATGGTACCAACCAAACGACTACACTTAGAATAATGAAATTCAGTGTATACATTCCTCTGATTGCGTAGACGCTTAAAATAACCAGATTTTTCGAAATTCGTACTTTTTGGGGTAAAATGATAAAAGGGGATAAAAATAGTACCAATCAAATGACCGCAGGTAGAGTCATGAAATTCGGAGTATACATTCCTCTGACTGCGTAGACACGGAAAATATACGAATTTTTCGAAATTCCTACTTTCAAGGGATACAATGGTACAGAGGGATAAAAATAGTACCAACTAAACGACTACAGCTAGAATGATGAAATTCTAATTGCGTAGAAACGTCAAGGGGGTAAAAATGGTACCAACCAAATGGGCGCAACTGGAACCATGGAATTCGGTGTATATATTCCTCTAACTGCAGAGACACGCAAAATAAAAAGTTTTTTTTTTTTTTTTCAACCAAATGTAGCACCCACTAGCTGCCAATATTTATGGTATTTAAGCTTTTTGAAAATATAAATATAAGAATATTTATTTTTTTTAATTGACGAGCCTTGCGTTATAAGCGTGGTTTGAAATAATTAAAATATTACATTTATTTATAAAATTATTTTTTTCAATATTTGTTTTGGTTTGGCTATATTAAAATTATTTATATTTTCCTGTAATATTACTGCACTTCTACGAAAACCGACAACCTCTGTGGAATGCAATCCATGGTGGAGGGTATATAAAGTTGAGCCCGGCCGAACTTAACGCCGTTTTTACTTGTTTTAAGTAATTAAGTAAGTAATAATTAAAAATGTATAAGTATTATATCTTATAAGTGTGCATATTGAATAAATAAAACAAACATTTATGTAAAAACGAGTAAACAATTTTACTTCAATTAACCGGTAAAATCGATTATCCGAACGCTTCCGGTCCCGACCATCCCGCATAATCGATGCTCAACTGTATAAGGCCGATAACGCCGATGAATTCCCCACCTACGATATTAAATACGTATATAGAGTCTGGCTCTCTTTTTAATTTCCTTCGTGAGGGGAAACAACTTGGTCTAAATGGCTGGAATTTGAAGTAATACTTCAAAAAGTGGTGATTTTTTCAAAAAAATAAATTTCAATACTTTATAGAAAACTAGACCACGAAGTGGTGTAGGGTATAAAAATAAAACCACAAAAATAATTTACAAACCTCAAATAATTTGAGAATAAGTTATTTTTAGTCAAAAATAAAAATATATATTTAAAGTGTTTTCGAGGGTCTTTTAATTCAGAGAAAATATTTAGACAAAAGTGCAACATGAAAACAATTACCCTCTAACAATTCCAACCTTAATAAAAAAGTGGGCGGTATGGTTATTTTGTTAAGTAAATCATAAAGATTGTGAATAGATCATTTAGAAAATTTACCCCACCATAATCTGTTGGGATATAATTTTTGAGGTCATAAGTCATTTCCAAGAAAAATAAAATAATCGATTTTTGCGAAAATCCTAGGGAAGTCTAACTTACCAACACTAACATCACAATGTACACGACCCTCATATCTTACGAACTGCAATAGGGGAATTTTCAATGAAAACAAAAATATATTTGGTGGAAATGTTTTTGTTATTGTCCTTGATGTTGTAGTTATTTGGTTTGTTCTTGTAACATTTTCAACATTTGCAGTTGCCGTTTAATTCGTGCTCCCCTTTGCTACACATCTTTGCTGCATCAGTTGTTGGATTCTATATTTTACATTGTGATGTGTGTATATGTGGCTTTTGTGTTCATCTCAGCGCAGCAGTGTAATTGACGAGGCGTTACCACGAGGAGGGCATCTAGAAGGCATGCATGTATTTCGCAAAATATACGATCCGTTCGTAGATAAGTGTTTGTAAACTTATGTTAAGAAACTTAAACCTTTCGAATTATATATGTTCCAATTATATGATAGTGGCCTAAGTCGCACATAAGTCGCACATTATCCGTTTTGAGATATTTACGTTTGAGTCAACTGAAAAATATTTTTCCACCGAAGCACAAATTTTTTCTTAGAATATCCTACTACTATATCGAACTTTTATATAAAAAAATCAACATCGTTGGTACCTCTAAGGGAAGCACTACTTTCAGAGTACGAACTGACTTAGACCACTTTCATCCATTCACTCAATAACTAAAAAATAAACAATTGAAAATCTTTATGTCTATGAAGCCAAAAATATATTTTATTTCAATTCGAGAAATTAAGAAATTAAAATATGTACAGGGTTTTCCAACAAGAGGTGTTATTTTGGTATTAAAAGAAAAATGCAATTTTTTGAGATAAATGATGGAATGTGTATTTCATAATAAAGAGGAAGGTATGCCGTTAATAATGAAAAACAACATCAGCCAAATGACCACCACGACCACGCATACAGGACCATATCCTTCTCATGAAATTTTCCATAACCAAATCGCAAAGTGGCTGCACAATATCCTCGATAGCCTCACGAATTCTATCTTTGAGGTCTTGAATCGACCCTGGGCTGTTGGCGTAGACCTTATCTTTCACGTGGCTCCAAGGGAATAAGTCGCAAGGTGTTAAATCACAAGATATCGGTGGCCAATTGTTATTACCTCTTCGTAAAAGAGCAATGGTTTCGTTGCTTGTGTGGCACGTAGCGCCGTCTTGTTGAAAGTAAATGTTGTCCAGATCCATACCATCCAATTCCGACCATAAAAAATCATTAATCATCTCTCGATAGCGCCAATCCAACCTCATTTTCGAAAAAGTAAGGTCCAATGACCCCGCCGGACCATAAACCGCGCCAAACAGTCACACGGGTTTTCCTAGCCCCAGATGCGACAATTTTGCTTGTTGACGTAGCTACAGAGGTGGAAATGGGCTTCATCAGTCAAGAGGATTTTTCGATAGAATTCCGGATCGTTTTCATTCATCTCAAGGACCCCATCAGCAAAGACACAACGTTGTTTCGCATATTTACAGATTGTTGGTGTAGACACTTTACATTGGAATTATTATTTACTATTCAAATAGTATAATTTTATATATTATTCAAATAATATTAATCACTTAAAGTTGACATTAATTACACTGTGCTACAACAGAATGAAGTAGAAAATTCTGGAAAGTGATATTACTTGTCTTGCAGGTATTGTCGAGTACAACAAGAATCTGTATTTGGATATTGGCGGACACTCCCAAAATCTTTAGTTATGGTAAAAACAGTTTTTCGCATCATTACGCACTTATAAGCATATAACTTAGGTTGTGAACCGATTTTCGCTTTCCCATTGATGAGATAGTGAAAATCTGCTGAGAACGTAGTTGTGACCCTTATGATTTTCAACAAATCGTGAGTCATTTTTTTACAAAATTGATTTAGCCACTCATGAATACGACATGTACTCCTGCAAGAAGATCCATAACGTCTACATTTATCTACAACTAGGCCTTGTTTTCATCGATTAGATTCCAGATATTATATAATAAATATTCTGTAATTTAATTTACAAACGGTGTGGTGTTTAACCAAATATTTAGAAAATTCCTTTTCAAAGAGGAACATAACTTCTACATTTATCCACAGATCTTTTACATGCAAACACTGCTTTCTTCGTGATAATGCTAATTTTTTAAAAAATAAAGCAAAATATTTTTTTATATATTATTCGTGCCATCATCAAATTCGTTCCCAATTGTTTTCTCTGTATCTCATTTGTAGCCGCCATAATTGTAATTGCCCGATATTTCGCACGCGGAAAGGCCAATTTTTTGTTATCAGTTTTACCTATCTCTGTTTTTGGAACTTATTGAATTTTATTTTGGTGACTATAGATGAATCTAAAATAGTAATTTGGAAATCTCCTATTAACACTCATACACAGTCAAAAGAGAGTGCTTGTCGAGTGCATGTATCATTTTCTAGGCAGATTTGAACACATTGTAACCGCAGAGCCTTTTAAATCCTCGATTTCATATTTCTAGATGTAGCCGGCCATTTTATAACTATTTGCATCACTTTCCCAAAAAGTACACATTACACAGGTTCTCGCGTCTCCCCTAAAAGCATGTACTTTATGTATCCCTTTTTGTTCCGCACACACCTTAAGGGAATAAATATCGAAAAATCCAATTGCACGATTCCAGTTGCAATAGTATAGTTGGTACAATTTGTATCCCTTTTTGTCCCGCTCATTTCTTAAAAGTACAAATTCCAAAAAATCAATTTATGTTACCCGTGTACATGCCAAATTTCACGATTCTAGCGACAATACTTTAGATGGTAACACTTCTTTCCCTTTTTATCTCGCTCTCCCCTTAAAAGTAACAATTTCGAAAAATCCATTTAGATTCAATATACACTGAAAGAAAAACGTACGAAATTGTACGTTGCGGCAACGAATTTGTTCATTGACAGTCATCCAACGTCGGCGTTCGTTGCTGCAACGAACAAAGTTTCGATGCAACGAATCTTGATTTAATAGAAATTATAGTTCTACAACGAATATGTTCGTTGCTGCAACAATGTTATTTCGTTGCTGCAACAACTCTAATTAATTGGTGCAACAACTCTGATTCGTTGCTGCAACAACTCTGTTTTGTTGCTACAGCAACGCGGTTTCCTTGCTGAAATAATGTGGTTTCGAAAATATTCGTGGCAATAAATTAAACATTTTCGTTGCAGCAATGAACGCCAACGTTAGTTGATTTACAAAATTCGTCCCAGCCATGAACGTTGATTATAGGCAACAGCAGCTCAACCACTTAAGGCAGAACTCCAACAACGTGAATGAGAATTACTATCGAATAAATCCCAAAAACACACACTAGAATAACACATAATTTGTGTGTCTCCGATTGTTAAACCAACGAAAAATTGTTGCTGCAACGATATCAGTTTCGTTGCTGCAGCGAATGAGTTGTTGAAACTCCATTAATTTCAATAATTTTTGACAAAATAATATGGATTTGTATAAAAACAATGATTACAATCAGAAATTTATAGATTTTTTTGTGTTAATTAATTTTTTCCCATGTAAAAAATGAAAGAGAATATTTTCGTTGCATCAACGAATATTGAATTGTTTCAGGAACGTAACTACGAAAAGTACGAAAAATGGGCATCACACCATGAACGTGCACATCGTTGCAGCAACGTCTATATGGTTATGGATTGTTGTGGGAACGAAATATTTCGTTGATGCAACGAAATGGCAATAACGAATCTGCTTCGTTGATGCAACGAACGATTTTTCTTTCAGTGTAGCTGTAATTCTTAAATTGGTACTATTTTTATATCTTTTTGTCCCGGGCACCCCTTAAAAGCGCAAATTTCTAAAAATCCAACTTTACTGCGCTTCTACATGGTGAGTGGAATTTACATATCAAATTTCACGATTTTAGCTGCAATAATTTAGTTGGTACCATTTTTATCCCTTTTTGTCTCTTTCCTCCCTTAAAAGTGAATATTTCGAAAAAGCCTTTTTGTAGCTCGTTTGCATGGCAAGTGCAAGGTACACACCGAATTTCATGTTTCTAGCTAGCGCCGTTTAGCCAGGACGAAGGTTTGATGTTTATCCCTTTTTTGTCCCATTTTACTCCCTAAAAGTACGAATTTCGTAGAACTCTTTCTTTGTCGTCATAGTTGGGAACTACTCCAAATCAATGATAAAAAAACAATTACCATAGATACCTTTGATGCAAATTAGAATATTTATAAAAAATAAAAATAAAGAAAGTAAAATAAAATTAATCTCATTTTCTAGTTTAGAGAACCCAAATACATACGAAACTATTATACATTGTACTTCGGCAAAATTGTTGTTGTGTAGTGTTATTTTTCTGAATTTTTCAGTTCGATCTTTTTATTAATTTTTAAAAATACTCAAATATGTGTTCTTTTTAAATTTTTTTCAAGAATATATTTGAGAACCCTTCTGGAAGGCCTTTCTCCGTCCACTAAAATAATGTAATGTAGAAGGCATTTCAGTGCATTGTCTCCCTATATTAAGGACATGCGTATGGAATGTTACTGTCTATCCATTTGATCCAAGACAAAGGCCTGTTAGTAGGCCTTCTTAACACTTTTTTACACCGCTGGGTGCCATCATAAATGAGATTTATATGCGTTTACTTTATGTTTGTTTGTATTTTTATTGTTTCTCTCTCATTCTCTCCCTGCATCTCTCTCGCTATGTCTTTAGTTTGTTGGTTTGTCAATGGTTGTCTCTTACACTGTGCGACAATCGAAAATACTTGGAAAGTGATGCTATTTTTCTTGTAGGTTTTGTCGAGTAAAACAAGAATCTATGACTGGAATTTCCCAAATAACACCAAAATCACGGGTAAAAAAAGATTTGTATTTATATCTCTGCGCAATTAAAGGACAGTAACCTAGCTAATTAAACTGAGTTATTGCATTTTTCATTAAAACAAAATTTTTGTCAAAAGTTTGTGTTATTCCAATTCACATCTCTCGAAGTTTACGAATTTACGAGTCCAACAAAAATACGTAAAATTCATAAAAAATTATCAGAATTGCAGTTCTTTTATTTATTTATTTTTTGTCAAAACAAAGAAAATTCCTAAAGTGGGGAAAAAGGAGTGTGTAAATTTGCGTCTTTTATACTAAAATTGTCTACATGTCCTTATCTACCTAAACATGTAGATGAATCTCGGTATTTTTGTTGGACCAGAGAACAATTAAGTTATTGTCGGGTTTTAAATTAGTGGGAAATTTTCTACAACACTTTCTTATTTTTCCCGATAACACCCACCCACCCAGAAAAATACTATAATTCCGCTGGTATTTCTACTTCAATTAATTTTTTACTGTAGCTCTGTGTCATTCATATCATACAAGTGTATGAGAGTGCAAGTGCACGGATGGATGTAAATTTATGAGAGTGTATACACAATGCAATGTGTGCGTGTGTGTTAACGGATGATGTTGATATGTCAACTTTAAAACCGGAACAAGTGCAAATACTGTCATTTCCTCTTACAATGACATTACTTTTAACGAAATAAAGCGGCAAAAGTGTGAAAAGCTCGAGGACCACAGACACAGACAAGAGTTGGAAGAAGGGAACAAAGGAAAGAAAAAGAATAGAATAGTAAAATAGCGTAAGAGAAGAACTTAAGAATATGGTAAGGACTAAAATACTATTTTCATAGATATGTATATATCTATGTATTTCATAGCAGGATAACAAGAAGGATTTATAAATAACTAAAATTTGAATGTATGTAACTCAAAAAGCTATTTAATTTACGAAAATATGTACTTTTATGCAAAAACGTTGGTTGGCTAACTATACAAAATAATGTTTTTGTGAGTTTTTCATGGCGATCTATATTTAATAGTACTACCAGTCTTCGACTGGGGTTAGTATGTCCAAGGCTACTCATACTAAAATTGTCGCCTTTACCACACAGTGGTGAAGACGGAGTCAAGCACAACGAATGCAAAAATTAATAGTTTTTAAAAGCACTACAGGAATCCCCTTCAACTCCTATACTCTTGAATTGACAGCCATAGTTCGATAATAATATCTGTACAAGACTTTTTATTTAACCTCAAACATTTTTACTTTATTTTTCACATCAATTGATTTTAGTCTCTCATTATGGACAATATATGTCCCTAAAAGAACCAATAACTCAGTGCTACAATCTGTGTAAGCCTCTCAAACCATAATCCGTTCGAATCACTCAATTACCTCAAACCCATCATGAGCTACATTAGAAATTCCATCAGATTGTGGAAATTAATAATACTCATACGTCACGGTGGCTAGACAGGAGACATATCACAGATTTCCTTGCTTCGTCACATCCACGCGCGACATGATACACACAAAACGCTTGGTTTGGTGACAAATGTCTATAACAAAATATCACTTTTTAATCTCAGACATTATCCGAGGAACGAGGAACATAATATCATTTCGAAAATTATGATACCCTTATAAATCCTCACAAACACAAAGCACACGCACACATCCACACAAGCCCATCGCACCCACAGACGATCAAGATGGTCAAGACAAGAACTGTCAACCAACCGTGCGATGTGGCATATTAGAGCTGTCCATACAATCCAGGGTATATAGATACGAGGCCATATGCAGTTAGCTAAACTGCAAAGGAAGATAACAACGTGATTTTCAGTAGGAATGCAAAGAAAATAAAATATGAAATAAAATATATTTTTGAATGATATTCGATATTTAGATTGGTCTTTCGTAATCTTCATTTTGATGTTTTTTTGTAGTTAAGTCATTTCGAATTTTAGCTGAAGATGTGCCATGTCTATGTTAGTAGGTATACACAGACATATGCTATTGTAAGCTTAGAATCCTGATAGCTGATAGTAGACATAAGGGTGTGCTCACAAAAAGCTAGACAATAAATATTTTGTTTTAGCAAAGCTGCCGTTCGATTAATCACCAATAAACCAATATAAGCTTTTTACGCTTTCTCAAGATTATTAAAGAGTCATTTGTAAAAAACTACATGGTGCTTTTGTAATGCACGAATATTTTTAATAATATTTTTAAAATTTATTATATTTTTTTATTATTTATTTATTATTATATTTTTAATATTTTAAATCGAGAAGAAAATCCTTATATTGATATGGAAAATAAGTTAACTCAATTTAATGTTTTTTTTCAGTCGAACCACTGTTGCTTCCCTACATCACTCCTTGTTCGGCCCACCCCAATATATATAGACAAACCAACATATCTAGTGAAAACTTACCAACAACTTTAACAAAGCCGTATTGTGTTTTGGCTGTCACCGTATTTATTTGACACATATACCGGCCTCTGTCCTCCTCCTGGACATTGTTGATGTGCAGGAACCATGTACGGTGTTTGTCATGTTTATCATGTGTTACACTAATGCGGGGATTACGTGTAATTACATGATTATGTACGGTCAGTATGGCACTCTGCTCGAAATGCATCCACGCCACCTGTAATGGGACAAGAAAACCAGAAACACACACACAAAGACACATTAATAACAAACTCAGATACAAACAGGCAAGACAGTCAGTCAAGTAGTAATACAAAAATATATATATATATTGGCAAAGTTATCGATAGAAATTTATTGTTGGCTGGCTGAAAGAAGAAGATGAAGGAAACATGAAATTGAGGTGGTGGGTGAGAATGACCTTCATGGACTTTTATTTACGCTACAATGAACATTGGTGAGATGAGAATAGAATACATAATATAGTAACCGACAGTAATATGTTATATTACGGAGAGTAATATTTTTCAACCTTCACAGAAAAAAAAACTGAATTTAAGTAAGTATTTAAAACCTTTCGGACTTTGTTCACCCTACATTTTTCCCTGGAACAATAAAAAAATCCCCACATGGGGAAAGCAGTAGACGTTTTTAGGTGGTATGCCACAGTTGAGCAATGAACCACACCTTAGAACGTGTTTTCTTCGTAGCAAGAATTCATAAAATTTTATATTTTAATATATATAATTTAATATATCCAAATTAATATTTCCAAATTGAGATTATAACCCTATTTCAGAACGTGATTTCTCATATTTCATAACTGGTAGATACTTCAAAACACATACTACTACTACACCATTTTCAAGTGTAATTCAAAAGACACCATTTGAATTATATCAATTTTTAGAATTATATCAATTGAAATTCAAAAATTCCTTTTGAAATTCAAAAAATATCGATTGAAATTCAAAAGATATCATTTGAAATTCAAAACTCATCGTTCGAAATTCAAAACTCGTCATTTGTAATTCAAAAGACACCATTTGAAATTCAAAAGTCGTCATTTGTAATTCAAAACTCATCGTTCGAAATTCAAAACTCGTCATTTGTATTTCAAAATACACCATTTGAAATTAAAAAGTTTTCATTTGAAATTCAAAAATTATTCCATTTGAAATTCAAAAATGTAAACAAAATTATTTATGAAAAATATATATTAGGTGGGCTAGCATTTATTTCTTTTGCAAATTTGGATATTCTGCAGTTTTGAAAACAGATCTAATAAAATGATAAGCAACTAATAATTATAATGATGTAAAATGGCGGTAATTCTCCGCTTACTATCCGAATACAATTCATTTCGGTAAAAAAGTGAAAACGGGAAGAATTTATGTATTTTTCCTAATTACAGGCTATATGACCTGGTCCAATTTGGCAAATCGAGAAGAATATTTGTATCGGGGCTATATCCAAACATGGAATGAAGTGATTAACACACACAATAAGTTCTTCCAGTTGTGTGTTATGCTCAATTTGAAGAAATTCGGTGAAAATACGCTGATTCTGGGGCGGAAAAGTCAATCCGGGAGCGAAATTTGTATGGGAGATATATGTAAATATAAATTTTGCAAGATTTGAAGAAGAGATGTTAAAATACGTGGTTTCTAGAGCAGAAAAAGCCAAATCGGGAGGGAAATTTGAATGGGACTATATATATAAGGCTATATATATATATGGTCTTTCCAGTTGAAATAAAGAGTGATTTTTTTGAGGTTAGGATTTTCATGCATTAGTATTTGACAGATCACGTGGGATTTCAGACATGGTGTCAAAGAGAAAGATGCTCAGTATGCTTTGACATTTCATCATGAATCGTCTTACAATCGAACAACACTTGCAAATTATTGAATTTTATTATCAAAATGCGTGCTCTGTTAAGAAAGTTCATTGCGCGCTTCCATTTCATGGTCAGTTTAATCGACCCACTGAAGCGGCTATTCGGGCTATTGTGACTAAATTTCGCACCAAATTTACATTGTTGGACATTAAACCACCAACACGCTTACGTAGAGTGCGAACTGAAGAAAATATCGCAGCTGTATCGGCCAGTGTTAATGATGACCACCAATTTTCGATTCGTCGCCGTTCGCACCAATTGGGTCTCTGTTACTCAAAAACGTGGAAATGCCAAAATTGGACTAAGCGGATGGACCACCTAAGACGCAGCCGCGGTCAACATTTAAATTAAATTATCTTCAAAAAGTAAATGTCATGGACCAATCTAACGTTTCAAATAAAGAACCGATGAGATTTTGCAAATTTTATGCGTTTTTTTAAAAAAAAAAGTTATCAAGCTCTTAAAAAATCACCCTTTATAAGGTGTTTTATCAATTTAGAAGCAAATCTGTTAAAATATGTGGATTCTAGAGCAGAAAAAGCCAAATCGGGAGCGAAATTTGAATGGGAGCTATATATATGGGAGATATTTGGCCAATTTTGAAGAAAATCTCTTAAAATATGTGATATCTAGAGTGAAAAGAGTCAAATCGGGAGTGAAATTCGTATGGGGGCTATATCTAAATCGGAACCGATTTTCTTCAAATTAAATAGCGTTCGTCCTTGTACCGAAAAACTTCGTTGTGCAAAGTTTCGTTTGGTTCTGGCTACAATTGCGACCTGTACCGTGATTACAAGAATAGATGGACAGACAGACGAACAGACGGACATTACTAAATCGATTCAAAAAGTGATTCTAATTCGATCGGTATAATTAACAATGGGTCTATCTCGATTCCTTTTGGGTGTTACAAACAAATGCACAAAAAAATAATACTGTCGTTGAGTATATAAAAATGGGGGCCCATATAGATCACTTTCAAAGAGAATATTATTAGTTGAAATGTAACATTACTGCAAACTTTTTTCAAAATCCAATGTAAGATGTGGGTTCTAGAGCGATACTGGTGTAAACTGGGCCCCATTTGTATAAGGGCTATACCAAAACATTGACCCATAGAGCTGGCTTTCAAAATAGATGTTTCTAATCTAAATGTAACATTGTGTGCGACATTTAATCAAGATCCGATGTAAAATGTGCATTATAGAGCAGTTATATTGTAAAACGGAGGTACATTTGTATGGGGGTTATATCAAAACATGGACCCATGTGGTTACTTTACATTGTGGTTACATTCCCGTTAGCTGTTTCTTTTTCAAATATAACACGATCCTGAAAATTTTGTCATAATCCCATGTAAAATGTGTATTCTAGATCAGTAATAGTGTAAATTTTAGGAATATTTGTATGAATCAATATATATATCTACCAATACCTTGGCCAAGAAAAATAACTTCTGCAAAATTTCATGACAATCTGACAACAGGTGCGACCTGTAGAGTGCGAATAAGCTTAGATGGACAGCATCCGAACAGAGAGACACCGTTAAATCGATTCAGCTGTTGATTCTAAGTCGATCGGTATACTTAAAGGTGTGTCAACCTCGATTATTTCTTGGTGTTACAAACATTTGGCGGAAAACTAACTTACAATGCCTTATTCCACGAAGTGGTATAGGGTATAATAAGCGAGAGTTATCATACTTATATTTCCAAAAGTACAAGTATAAATATTAATGGTGCCTTCGGCGCAAATTAGAATATCGGTAAAATAAAAAATAAAAAAATATGAAGCAGTATGTCTCAATGAACACAAAAAACTATTTCTTTATTTCTGTTTTTTTCTTTTTGGAAAATTAGTAAGGATTTTTGAGTTCTTTCAGATAGCCTGAGTCTAACATTTCTACATAAACATTTTCCTGGAAGAATTTACTTCTTGTATCCATCTTTCAGCAGACTGTAGGGTAGGTACATCCAATATATATATATACATCAATAGTCAACAATAATTTCCGTGGACTCAAACTTATAATTTGTTCATTAATTTATCTTTATTGTTTCAATTCGTCTCATATTTTTACCTCATCCACGATTCGCCGTAGTTTTATCAAATTTTATCACGTCCTTGTGTGGGCAAAGGAGGAGCGATACTACGATGGCAGCAATGAAGATTTGAAGTTTGTTGCAAAGTTCAAGCATATTAATTTGAAAGGTGGTAAAGGTGGTTCTCTAAAAGAGAAAAACTTTGGCAACGTAACCGCCAGCTCCCCGACTCACACTCCCCGGCAGTAACATTAAATGACAGATATGTTATGTTAGCTATAATAGTTTGGCTATGCTCGACTGTGTTAGTGTGAACATGTTCATAGGTGTGTGAGTGTGTGTGTGGGTGTTTGGGTGGAGTTTTGTATCCTTTGCAAGGTGTTAAAGGAAAACTTTGCCCGTTACTTTTTTTGGCAGGAGCTACATTGTTGAAGTCATCAATTTTGTTTGTGAAAGATTAGTGAAAATTGCTAACAAAAAAGTTTATCCTTTAGCCAGCATATATACGTAGAGATACATACTAGGTGTTTATATGTGTGTACATGTTTACGATTTGGTAGTCCTTCTGTCTATATTTTTCGTTTGTTGCAAGAAAATATCATAAATTACTTACAAATCATTTTCATCTGATAGAACAGGTTTGAAGGAATCCTGTAGTTATGATGGCATGTGCGGGTGGCGAGGGCTTTCCCCAAACCCCACACACAACAAATGTATATGTGTGGGAATAATTCTGAGCAACATGCTTTATGAAGGAATGTCTGGTATCTCTTTTTTGTTGAGAAAAGAAGTAAGCAAAAAGTTTTTCAATTTATAAGAATTTCCAAGTTTGTGGTTTCTCGTTTGGAAATTTCGGTTTACAATCCAATGAAAATGTGACAAATTTGGCAATGCATTTAAAGAAACACTGAAGAAAACATGTTTAGACAGATGCTCGAAGAAAAAGAACTACAGGAACTATGGAACGAAAATATCGTTGAATCTATTTAATTGCTTGTAACTCATGGTGAGACTAGTCTAATTGAAGATAGATTTGGCATGATGCGCAAATGATGATTTGTTGCCAGTGAAAACAATTTTCTATAATTGCATCAACCAAAGTTTACGATTTAACATTATCCACCTGGTTGCGTATGATTGATATTAATTTATTATTGAAAAGTTCATGGTGACGTATTATAAATATTTAGTTGAAATATTACGTATACGTAATTATGCATTATGGCAACCGGGACAAAAAAATATACATACACTGACCAACAAAATCAACGCCAACAATTTGTATACCCTCCACCATAGAATGGGGATAAACTATGTTTGTCATTTCGTTTGTAACACCTTGAAATATCGACCTGAGACCCTATAAAGTATATATTATTGGTCGTCATAAAATTCAAAGACGATCTAAACTAAAGGAGCCAGTAATACGTCTAACAGTTGTGGACCGTTTGGGATTGAAAATGGGCAAAATCAGTCCTGAGGAAAAATGTTACCCTAACAAGCCAGAAAATACCCCCAAAAAAGTCACTAATATTGAGAGTATTGAAGCACAATTTTTGTAGATTTGTACACCATAAAGTGAAATGGACGGCAACTGCTAGAAACACGAAATTCGGTGTGTATACTCCTCTAACTGAGTAGGCATGTAAAACAAATGTTATTTTTTAATTCGTAAAATTCAGGGATTAAATGGGAATAGAGGGATAAAAATGGTTCGATATATACATCCATCTGACTGCTTACATATGCTAAATAAAATGTTTTTCCTAATACGTACTTTTAAGGGGTAAAATGGGAGCAGAGGGATGAAAATGGTACCAAACAATGTATTCTACATTTACTTGGTATTTGGTAAGTGCAATCCTAGTTTTGCGTGAACGCACACCAAAAAGTAATCCATACATTGAGGGGGTGAAATGGAGCACCAAGGGATAAAAATGCACTGAAATTCGGTGTGGACATCTCTCTTTAATCGCATGAGACGTAAAACAAAGTTATTTACGAAAGAGGATAAAAGGGATATAATTTGTACCGACCAAATGGCTGCAGCTAGAGCAACGAAATTCGGTATGTGCATTCCTAGACATGCAAAATCAAGGAAATTTTCGAAATTTGTACATTTATGGGGAAACCGGGAGAAATGGGATAAATTTGGTATCAATGAAACCGCTGCAGCTAGAATAATGAAAATCAGTATATATATATCGCTCTGGTTGCGTAAAATTTGTTATAAGGTGTGTTTTTTTAGCTATTATCTTTTTGGCAACACTGGTTTAAACAGCTGACGCACGTTTCGTGTTTTGTTTCACTGTCAAACATCTTCAGTTTGGTCTATAATTTAACCATGAATCGTCTTACGAACGAACAGCGCTTGCAAATTATTGAATTTTATTATCAAAATGCGTGCTCTGTTAAGAAAGTTCATCGCGCGCTTCTTCCATTTTATGGTCAGTTTAATCGACCCACTGAAGCGGCTATTCGGGCTATTGTGACTAAATTTCGTACCAAATTTACATTGTTGGACATTAATCCACCAACACGCTTACGTAGAGTGCGAACTGAAGAAAATATCGCAGCTGTATCGGCCAGTGTTAATGATGACCATCAATTATCGGTTTGTCACCGTTCGCAGTAATTGGGCCTCTGTTACTTGGACCATTTGAGGCGCAGTCAAGGTCAACATTTGCATGAAATAAACTTCAAACATTAAATTATATGGACCGTACTGTCGATTCAAATAAAGATTTCATGCATTTTTCTGAATTTTATGTGTTTTTTTTTTGATAAACTTTCCTATAGCTTTTAATAAATCACCCTTTATAATGTTGTAAGCGTCAGTCATGTCCGGTTAAGATGTACGTTACATTAAGGTTTATTATGAGGCCTACATTTGGTGGCACACATTTTTATTTTTAATAGCCTCATTTTTATAGAAGAAAACAATACCACAGCCATTGATAAATGAACTAAAAAAATACAAAAATCTTGTTTTTTTTGCTTTTATTACACTGTACAACAATTTCAAATTTTTTCCAAAATTATGGGGTTCTGACAATAAATTCTGAAAGAGGAGGCCACAAAAAAATATACGTTGTCGGCGTTTTGACAGATAACATCGGAATTTCATTTTATAGATTTTATAGATTAAAGTTTCCCAACTCTGGCCTCTTCTTGCAGCATATAGGTGTATAAAACTATGTTTTCTTTACATCTGAGGCAGGGGGTATGTTCAGCAATTTTTTAGATAATGATATGGCGAATATTTTTGTAGAACATATTAACCCTCTAACTAACCATCATAACGGCATTTTTTGGCTTTATTTTAACAAACTGTAAAAACACCCCGAAAAGGGGGGAAGGGCGGTGATGAAATGTTCTACAAAAATGTTGGCCATAAAATTTTACTATATATGTCAAAACACACCAAAATCCAAAACTTAACACAAACGCCAAATTTCAATCAAATTCAATATTGCCCATTAAGGGTTAATTTAGTTATTGTTCAGTAGGGGTGGGGTCGTGCACGACTTTTGGATGGATGATATGGTAGAACCCCCTATTTTATGAGGTTCGGAAATAAAATTCATTAACCAAAAAATGGGTGTGCTGGGGTGAGTGTAAGTGGGTGCTCATCGGGGTCAAAGGTAAGTGGTAAAAATACAGGAAAAGTCCCAAAACTCGGAGTCGGCCCCGAGGGGTTAAATGTAAATGTATGAAAAAAAGGCCCAAAACTGCACCGCAGTAGACCCTAGATGGGTCTACCGTTTATTATACCGATGGACTAAAAGCGCAGATCGTAATTATTGCCCGATAATAATATCCTACACCACAGGGTATTATGTATTTGTGCATTTGTTTGTAACACCCAAAAGAAAACGAGATAGACCCATCGTTTATTATACCGATCGACTTAGAATCACTTTTTGATTCGATTTACCGATGTCCGTCTGTCCATCTATTCTTGTAATCAAAGTCCAGATGGCAATTTTTGTTAGAACTAAATGTCACTAAATATCACCATGTGATTTGTAAATAAATTTCCACTTCATAATATATAGATGCAAAATGTCTTGAGCCAGGAGAATATCCACGCCTAGGCTACCAATATCAATACAATATATGTCAGGCTGGGTCACGCAAATATATTGCAGCGGTTTTTCCCATGTTTTCCCATGTATTTTTTTTTTTGTGTTGGATTTTTGTCCAACATTTTTTTCTGAATTAATGGACCCTTGGAATCACGTAAAATAAAATTTTTTATTCTTGTCTTATAATAACTCATTGGTCGTATTATTGGACGTTTATATTGATTTTTCAGGTGACAGATTAAAACTCATTTTTCTTGAAAACATTTTGTAAGTGGTGTAATGAAAAAAAAGATAGGAGGAATCAATACCTTTCGAATGATGCCAAAATGATGAATAACGGACGATTAATGACGTCAATTTTTATAAAAAAAATTGGCAACGTTGGTACCTCTAATGGAACCACTACTTACAGAGGATGTACTGATGTTATTCAAATTATCTGTATTCAAATTATCTGAATGGACATTATAAATAAAAAATGTTTGTTTGCATAGCCACACATCAATATATATACATATAGTGATATAGTGTGATTTAGACCACTTTCAAACTAACACTAAAGACAAGTTTGGTGTGCATAAAATGAGAAATGTCATTGTAAGGGTACATTTTTTATAAATGTCAAAATTAAAAGTTCTTAAATTAGTGAACTGATTAAACTAAGGAGAAGAATTGGGATATCTCAATATTTTTGGATTTTTGACTTAGACCACTATCATTCTAACTGGCACATATATCGAAATAATACTTCAAGTCAGTTCAAAAAGTATGTATAAGATAGCAATCTTCAGAAAAGTGTAAATACCCTAAATGTTGGGGGATTGTGGGTGTATATTCAGCTACAGCCGTTTGGTTGTTTATATTTCTATCCAACTTTAATTCCAAAAGTACCATTTTTTAAAACAAATTACCTTTTACGTACACAGTGCAAGATAACCTAACTTCGTGATTTTAGCCATTTCTTGCCTACCAAATTCATCACTTTTACCATGTTTGTCGTAAAAGTAAAAAATACTAAATAAATTTGGATATTTTTTTTAGTTTGCTTGTCTATGCATTCAGAGGATTGTATACACCGAATTCCATGTTTCTTGCTGCTGCCATTTGATTGGTACCATTTTTATTGCCTTTGTCCATTTTACCCCCTAAAAGTACGAATTAAAAAAAACCTTTATTTTATGTGTCTACGAAATCGGAGAAATGTAATGTAATGTTTGGTTGGCACCATTTGTATCCCTCTATTACCATTTAATAGTTTTAATTTTATGTATCTACTCAATTAGCTGTTGCGGTTTGATAGATACCATTTTTATCCCTTTTTGCCCCATTTCGCCCACTATGAATAAAAATCACTTTCTTGCGCACGTTTTTACTATAGGGGGAATACGCATATCAAATATAAAACAAATATAAGCTAACATATTCAAAAAAACTTGATGCAATACTACAAATATTGGGGGTATATTCAGTCCTTGTGAGAGAAAAATTTTCCCTGTGGACCGATTTCGCCCATTTGCAATCCCAACCAATATTCAAGTAAAATTTGGACGTCCTAGCTTCTTCGTGCTCTCAACAGATGACGGATATCGTCTTAGAATTTTATGACGATCTATACACTTTATAGGGTCTCAGGTCGATATTTTAAGGTGTTAGAAACGCAATGACAAAGTTAGTATACCCCCATCCTGAAGGTGGAGGGTGTAAAAAAAGAACAAAATATTTTTTAGAGCCATTATAGTTATTTTTTGGGCCATGGTAACTACACCATTGAACATAAAAGCGGGTGTGATCGGACCTACTTACCTATTTCAAATGTGAGAGTACAAATAATAATGGTACCTTCGGCGATAATTGTAATTTTAGTAAAATAACAAGTAAGGAAAGGCTAAAGTCGGGTGGGGCCGACTCTATGATACACCCCACTTTCTATCCGAATACAATTTAATTCGGTGAAAAAGTGAAAACGGAAAGGATTTTTGTATCCTGTAAATGTATGTTTTTGACAAAAAATGTTAAATCGGAAAGGACATTTGTATGGGGTATATTGAAATCTGGAACGAAAAAGGTGAAATATAATATGTATAATTTGGCAAAATCTAAATCTGAACCGATCTTACCTAATTTCTGCATATCTGTTTCTAGTTGGGTTATAAGATGTTGTGCCAAATTTAAAGAAAATCGGGTACAATATGTCGTTTCTAGAGCGGAAAATGACAAATCGGGAGCGACATTTGTATGGGGGCTATATCTAAATCTGAGCCGATCTTACCTAATTTCTGCATACAGTTGGATTATAAGATGCTGTGAACAATTAAAAGATAATCGGGTACAATATGTCGTTTCTAGAGCGGGAAATGTCAAATCGTGAGAGAGATTTGTATGGGGGCTATATCTAAATCTGAACCGATCTTACCCAATTTCTGCACAGATGTTGTTGGTTCGATCATAAGATGTTGTGTCAAATTTAAAGAAAATCGGGTACAATATGTCGTTTCTAGAGCGGAAAATGTCAAATCAGGAGCGACATTTGTATGGGGGCTATATCTAAATCTGAGCCGATCTTACCTAATTTCTGCATACAGTTGGATTATAAGATGTTGTGAACAATTTAAAGATAATCGGGAACGATATGACGTTTCTAGAGCGGAAAATGTCAAATTGGGAGCGACATAAGTATGGGGGCTATATCTATATCTGAACCGATCTTACCCAATTTCTGCACAGATATTTTTAAGTTCGATTATAAGATGTTGTGTCAAATTTAAAGAAAATCGGGTACAATATGTCGTTTCTAGAGCGCAAAATGTCAAATCGGGAGCGACATATGTATGGGGGCTATATCTAAATCTGAACCGATTTGCCTCAAATTAAATAGCGTTCGTCCTTGATCCACAAAACTTATTTGTGCCAATTTTTGTTAAGATCGGACTATAATTGCGACCTGTAATTTGATTACAACAATAGATGGACAGACAGACAGACGGACATTGCTAAATCGACTCAAAAAGTGATCCTAAGTCGATTGGTATACTTAACAATGGGTCTATCTCGCTTCCTTTTGGGTGTTATAAAAAATGCACAAAGACATAATACTCTCGTGGAGTGTATAATTAATATAAAAAATCCATAAATTATTTTTAATATCGTTTTCGAGTTTAGAAAGCCGAAATGCATCAGCAAGTGTTATGCATAGCACTTCGGCAAATTTTTGTTGGATAGTGTGGCCAATATAATTTTGGGACCTGCAGGCTTCCGAAAGCTTAATGTACTTTCTTGATAGTCAGCATTAATAATGTAGATGTTGAATTGTCTGCTGGGTACAGCACACTTAATTTACGTAGAAATTTATCTACAAAAATCCATTTAAAAATATAATTCGTCTATTTTGGCTTTAATAGTGTTCTCTTAAAAATTGCACTTGACGCAACAGAATTTTATTCCTCAAATAAGCATAATACGACTGCTGCAATGCATTCGTTTGTTCCCATTCACGAGCACTCTTCCATGGAATTCGTTTCAGTCCATGACATTTTACCATCTCGCACTGATGATGACCTTTGAACGAGAAACCGGGACACAACACTGTGTCAGCAAAATTGCTGCCACTAACCCACTTAAGCGGACTACGAGTATTTGTTAAAAAAAACGACTGCATGCTTTTAGGCGTTCGGCGAAATTAGTTTTCATTTGCTGTAGAGTTTACCTATATTTAAATTTCATTGCATCTCTCTCTCGCTGTTATTTGCTTTTAATGTAGCTTTTCTTTCTTTAAATTTAATCAACTTGAAATTGTTCTTCATATTTGTCTTTATCAAATAGAACGTGCCTCGCAGAATCGCTTTTCTACGACCTCATTTACTTGATGGCTGCCCCTACCCTGTCCTACCATTGCATTCGTTGCTGCCTAACTACACACTTCGCCATTTGCCTTCAAAAGACTCCCCAAAGTATGCTTTACTCTATTCCCAATCGTTTTTCGGGCTGTCATTTTAGCCATATGTTCTTGAATATTGCATATATCTGCATAGTGTCAGTGTTACAGAGAAATTAAGTTTTCTGCTGCCTTTGCTCTTCCTAGTCGCCAGGATTCCCCTCACATCACCACCCCCCCCTCCTGAAGCCTTAACTCAAGGTAAGTCAGGCCAACGTCAGCCAGAGTCATCTAACATATTCTAATAAAATTAATTAGCCTTGTGTTATAATGAACACCACAATGCCACCTCAGTTAGCTGGGCTCGTTGAGCTCTTGCCTGTTCGTCATGGCAGTGGGCTACATCCGCACCGACTTGTCGACTCGGTCGGTGTTGGTGTCGGTGTCCTTTTGTGCCATTATGTGGTTAAAGTCTAATGTGCTACCATACTCTTCCTCTCTCACACACACACAGAGACACATAACCAGTAACACTCACTCGTATAAACATACAAAATTGAAAAATCCACAGCCAGGACTTCGTCTAGGTAAAGTGTAGCAACTGATGGCTGCGGTAAGACTTGTGATGTTTAAGGCTGTTCCATATCCGCATCCTGTTAATGTGAACTGGTAGGTGTGTGTGTGTTTCTGGGGAAGTAAATGAGTCGGTTTGTATGTTAATACCAGTGCAGCTTCTCGGTCGGTCGCTCGTTATGTTTTCGCTCAAGTCCTTCGTCGAAGTCTCCTTAGCACAGCATAAGTTCTCTGGGTTAAGTGTTGCTAAATTGTTATTTGAGTTTGGAGTTACAGCACAAACGCATTAACAGGCAACATCATCGCCCCCGCCCCCTTTTTGCACCCCTTTCCTAACGATTTTGGTCAGTTTTTTTCTTCTTCTTTTTCCAGCCACTGCTGTTTTACAACCATAACATGGCAATTATTTGATTTTTGTCACTTATTTCTGAGGTTAAAAAGTTAGTCGAACACATATTTGAGCTTGTTAAATGGTTTACTTGCACAACTTGTCCAGTATTTAATGAAGGCAATGTATAATGCTGGGTTAGGCACTTGGATGTCGTTATGTTAAGGGGAATGGGGAGGGGAGGAACTGGTATAGCAGTGTCCTTAATGTTAAAGAGCTTGGCTAAGTTGAGAGTTCATCCGCAAGTCAACTGAAGGGAAATTTAAAAATAAATTCTATTTTAATGAAGTAGGCAATATAGAGACACCACTGTTAGCGACTTTAATCAGGGCAACTTAATCTAGGGGTCATATCAAGACATCGCTTAGAGAGGAATTACTTAGTCTATAGTTAAAAAGTACCTATTTTTTTCTTCTAATATTCGCCAGATTTAGGAAAATTATACTTTCTCCTGCATATACACGAAGAATTTCACCAAGGCCCTTATATTTTCTAAACATTTTTTCCGTGAATTAAAAATTTGCTGGCAAATCGAAATTGTCATAAACCGAAATTTGATATATAGAATAAAGAACAATTTAGCGTTGCAAAGTATATTTCTCTACATTTATTGTGAAAAGACATTCGCAGCAATAGACTTAGCTTGAGTATCAGATTAATCATACGCCAGCATGTTCCATGGACGGAATTAATTAATATAAATTATACGACACGTCGTACAGTGGAATATTTCCATACAAGCTACGGCAAAAATTAGAAGGAATAGAGTCAGGATATTGAAATTTTGCACATGTCCCTTATATTGTCAAACTTGATCAAAAACAAGTTTATTTTTTAAATCCGCCCAGAACCACGCCTAACTCACATGTAATATAAAATGAAAAAAGTAATAAATCATACCAAAATTAAAGCGAAATATGATATATAGAATAAAGAAAAATTTAGTGCTGCAAAGTGTATTTCTCTACACTTTTTGTATAGCATTTACCGCGAAAAGACATTCGTAGCAATTGACTTAGCTTGAGTAACTACAATTCAGATTAATCATACGCCATTATGGTCGATGGACTGAATTAATTTATATAAATTATATGACACGTCGCACAGTGGAATATTTCCATACAAGCTAGGGCAAAAATTAGATGGAATATTGAAATGTTACACACGTCCCTTATATTGTCAAATTAGATCAAATACAAATTTTCGTTTAAATCCGCCCAGAACATAAAATGAAAAAAAAACGCCATAAATTTCTTATTTAAATATATATGTGTTAATACAAATCATTACCATAAATAAATTACAATATAAAGTAAATTTATATTCTAATTTTTGGTCCAGGGATTGAGCCGACAGACCAGAGCCTCTGGTGGGAATCGAATTCACAACCACCAAATGATAAGTCCACAATTAAATGAAAATTGGCAGCTTAACGCCCAAATAAAATATCAGTATTTTACGATTTTCGAAAATTTTGATAAAAATTATTTTATTTTTTAATCGTTGACAAGCGGCTATTATAGCTGTATATTTAATTAAAGATTAATATCGGTTCAATATTATCATACGCTCGCATGCCCTAAAACCTTACATCCCTAAGGTATGCTTTAAATAATTTTTCCAAAATACATTAACAGAGAACAACGAAGTAAGTATTGCTTCATTTTTGACTTGGAAGCGTTTACCATTTCAGTAATTAAAACGATGTTCGCAGGCATAAGCAGAATATTCGTTTTTAACATTAATAATTAAGACAATAGTTTAACAATATTTGTAAATGTCGAGGCATCGTTCGGTCTCGGGAATACAGTTTTATACTATAGAAAATTAACATATTGTCAGAAAAGGAAATCGAAAAAATAATTACACCTTTTCAAATGCAAAAGAACACCTCAATAGTTTTCTACGATCTAAACGAAATTCCAATATGATAGTTGGTTTCCAAGATACATTCCAATAAAATAACATCTATTATAATGAAATGTTCGACTATTTTAGCATTTATGAACTTTAAATTCATCCACAGCTAAATTTAGCCGAGACATTGGCTAAATCTTTTAGAATATGCTTAATAGATTCTTATTAATTCTTTGCAAAATTCATTCAATAAAGTCGAGACATGACATTTGGGAGTTTTTGCCGCTGATAATACACTCTGCGTCGTCCGCCGTTGAAATAAGCTAAATGTTGAAGAAAAAACTGCTAAGGGTCCAACCTAAATCCGAGCGGACTGCCGCTGCGGACAATTTTGATTATATCTATTCCTGTTAACAGTGGACAGTAGGGTTAGTCATTTTTTCATTTTTTTCGAATATCAAAAATCTGTGGAAATGGCATGTAGGGCAGGCAAAAATAATAAGAATTGCGTTTTTACTTTTTCGAAATTGTAAAAAAACCTTCCGCACAAAATGCAATTATTTTAGCTAAAAACAA
This sequence comes from Polietes domitor, assembly GCA_947397865.1. Classification (NCBI taxonomy): domain Eukaryota; kingdom Metazoa; phylum Arthropoda; class Insecta; order Diptera; family Muscidae; genus Polietes; species Polietes domitor. The sequence goes on along the minus strand of OX377619.1, from coordinate 166,587,854 downwards.
ACTTTTTTAGTTTACTTTTTTTTAAATTTTTAAATTTGAGAAATTTTTTTCTGCAATAGTTGTTCTTGGAAATAATTTTTTTTAGTTGGTTTTAGTGCATCGATTTCAAATATGCAATTTGATCAAAAATCTGTCATTTAGTTTTTAAGCTACATCGATTTTAAAATTTGCAACTCGGTTTCCATTCCCAGTTTTAAAAATTTTAAACGAGTTGCTCTAATAAAAGTTTGACAATACAGAAGAAATGTCATAATACATAATTTATATCGTTTTTAGTTTTAAATTATTTTTTCATAGTTTGTGTTCACATCGCCATGTCGTTTAAAAAAAGTTGCAAAAATGTCCAAAAAAACAGTGACAACTGGGTCAAAAATTTTAAAGCAAAAAGACCGAATGAAATACAAAAAGCTGTTTTGCCGCTATACCATTTATACGAATTTCCGAAAGAAATCAATATAATTGAAAGATATAGAGGATTAGAGCTTGAGAAATCTAAAAAAAAAATCTAATTATATCTGAAGAATTAAATAAGTTATGGATTAAGCTAAATCAAAAAGCGATGGAATTAAAGAACGTTGGAGGCAAGGTGCTTAAGTTGATAACTGATTATCAGAAATTTTTAAAGCGGCGGCAAGACACCAATAAATTTGAAAAATTGTTTGATATCTCGTATAAAAAAAGGTGTTATAAAAAAAAGAAATTTTCAAAGCACACTGGAAGTACCACCGGGTTCATTTTGTGATTTAGACTTAATGTGCGATGATACAAAAGCATATGACAGAGATTACTCTTCTACTGCAAGTAAACAGATACCCAAGTTGTCTTCAAACATAGCGACGTTTTTGGTAATTGATACGAATGTCAGTTCAAATAAAGCAGCTATGATATGCAAAAAAATGGCTGAATCAGGAGTAGACGTACCAACGCCATCACAAAAAACCATTTACAGACACGTCATTAAGTTTGCTGAACAAACGGTAGAGACAAACAAAGAACATTTAAAACTTGAAAACTGGGCCCTACATTTTGATGGTAAAAAAATAATAAAAAAGAAATACAAGTTGTAGTTCTTAAGAATGATACGAAGGAAATAAAATTAGGAGTGCTTGTTCTTGAAAATGGAAAAGCTGTAACCATATTTAATGGCATTAGAGAAATGCTAGAAAAGTATAATTTATTTCAATCCATTAAAATGATTATATGTGATACAACGAGTGTTAATAGTGGAAAAAAGGCGGTGTTGTGTCATTGTTGCAAAACCACTGCAAATCTCTTTCACTGCCTCCACCGCAATATATTGGCTGCCAACACCATATAATTGATTTATTATTACGACATATTATGGATGAAGTTTTAGGTGGAAAAACAACTTCCCCTAATATCGAATATCCTTTTGTTTCCGAGATTATAAATAATTATGATCACCTAAGAAGTTGCTACATACAAAATAAAGAGGAAATAAATATTAACAAAATTAAATGGCGGGATGATATGAAATATTTGTACGAGCTGTGTGTGTCATTTCAATATTATTTGAAAAACCAAAAATTTCCTCGTATAACATTTAAGTCTATACCTCCAATAAGCAACGCTCGATGGAATTCTAGGGCAATTCTTGCTCTACTGGCATTTATACTAATTCCAAAATATCGGACGCAATTATATTCAATTTGTGAGTTTATATCTGGCACCTGGTTTGATATATGGTTTTCCGATCATTGTTTTAAAATCGATGACTATTCAAAATTAAATCTAGCCTTACTTCCTTTCAAAAACGCTCACCTATGCTTTCAAAGACATTGGGTTCAGGAAGAATCAGCAATTCCGAAGCAGCAGAGAAGTAACGTATGTGCTGAAAGAGCCATAAAAGTAGTTCAAGATATTTTTCCACTGTGCAAAACAACACATTCATTGAATTTAAAATGTATTACCCATAAATGACCATTGTATTCTTGCTAAGATTTTATTTAAACTTATTAAAAAATACTCTTTTGTTCTCATGTTTCTTTTTATACCCTCCACCTCCAGGATGGGGGTATATTCACTTTGTCATTCCGTTTGTAACACCTTAAAATATTCATCGGAGACCCCATAAAGTATATATATTCTGGGTCGTGGTAAAATTCTAAGACGATATAGCCATGTCCGTCTGTCTGTCTGTCTGTCTGTTGAAAGCACGATAGCGGCCGAACGAAATGAGCTAGGAGGTTCAAATTTTTCCTAAATGTGTCTTATGGTTGCAGATCGGTTGGGATTGAAAGTGGGCGAAATCGGGCCAGAGGGAAAAATTTTTCCCTCACAAGGACTGAAAATACCCCTAATATTTAGAGTATTTCAGCATGTTTTTTGAACATAATAGCTTGTATTTACTTGATATTTGCAATTCGCATTCCCTTCATAGCATAAAAGGGGACCATAGAGTGATTTTTATTTGTAGGGTGCGAAATGGGACGAAAAAGGGATAAAAATAGTACCTATCAAACGACAACAGATAGAAACACGAAATTTGGCGTGTACATTCCTCTAATAGAGTAAATACATAATATAAAATTATTTTTTCTAAATTCGTACTTTTAAGGGATTAAATGGGGATAGAGGGATAAAAATAGTACTAACTTAACAGCTGCACCCAGAATAATGAAATTCGATATATACATTCCTCTGATTGCGTTGACACGTAAAAAAAAGAACTTTCTAAAATTCGTATTTTTTGGGGTTCAAATATATATATATATATATATATATATATATATATATAATACAAATATTGGTAGCCTTGGCTTATTAATTAAATTTCTTATTTTCATACAGTTTATTTCCTCTTGTAGCTTGGAAGCACCACAAAGAAAATAAATGGGACAAAAAGGGATAAAATATGGTACCGATGATACGACAACAGCTAGAATCATAAAATTCGGTGTGTACATCCCTTTAATTGCATAGACACGTAAAATAGAGGGATTTTTCGAAATACGTATGGGGCGAATGGGGATATCTTTAAAATTTATACTTTTCTTATCACTTTGTCTAAAATGCTTCTTTCTAATGGCGACTGACGATCGCCTTATATTTAGGCATGTTCACTTTCACAATTTCAGCATTTTATTTATATATAGTAGTCGATTTTAAACAGTGCACATAAGTATACACAATAGTTTGAAATTGTAAACAAATATAAAAATGTGCATAAAAATATCACAATTTTCGTAATATGGTAATGTACTTCTATGTAAAGTCGACATCTTTAATCTTCTGGTAACACTGTGGAATGCACTCCGTGGTGGAGGGTATATAAGATTCGGCCCGGCCGAACTTAACGCCTTCTTACTTGTTATATATCTTGCTGAATTTAAGTAGTAGAAAATGCTACTGCATTTGAGTAATTTATTATAAATGTTATTATTCTAAGGCGTTACTTTAAATAAAATTTTAATCTTATTAACATTATTGCATAATATCTTCAAATTTTTAAAAAAGTAATATTTAGTTAGTCTACCCAGAACATATCGTTGTTCTAAATTTATTTATGTATAAAAAATCCGCAATGACTGTCATTTTAGAGTAAAACTTTAGAATCTTTAATAGTTCATAGAGGTGTATGCTTTTTTATATAGATTTTTCTAATAATTACATTTTTAGTAAATTTAGTTTGATATTTTAATGCTAATATGTCACAGCAAAATTACAAAGTTTTAACAACAACATGTTTCAAAACATTACGCACAACTATTCGCTCAGAATTTTTCTAAGCATCCTGACAACATTTCCAACGAAAAGGCAACCATATCAAATGCTTCAACATGATTAACTATTTAGATTAATTATACGCCATCATGTTCATTGAATTAATATCAATTATACGGCATGACGGTCGCTGTAATGATACAGAGCAAACCAGGTTCATCTATAGGTAAAATTATGATCAAGATTTTTTTCAGTCATTAATGGTGGTTACCCCAACAAAGCTATAAAGACGAGTATTAGTAGTATTGACTGTTGGCAGTTGGGTTTAAAGGGGTAGACATTTATTGATAGGAAACCATTTTGTTCTGCGGATATCCCACACATTTACTATTTTACTCCAACATATAAATTATTCCACAATATTTAAAGAAGAATATTATGAGTTCATATCAACGAAACATAATTTTCATCTTGGCTTACCATATGAAATATTCAAATAGGCTGTCATTGTGCGATATTATATTTCTCTCTTGTTGATTTTCTTCAAAAGTTCCTTAATATTTTTCCTATTGTTACATTCGCTCTAGAATAATTTAAACTACTTATAGTCCACTAGAGTTTATTTCCGTTTATCCGTATCTTCCTGCTGCTGCTGCTCCTCCTCCCCCGTTGTTTCATTTTCCACCGTTCCGCTTGTCAGACTAGATAAACTACACATCATTAATTTTTTGAACATTAAACATGACTCATGCTATTCGCTGGCAATCTCTCGTTGTCCCGGTCACTAGACTACACACGCACATACATAGACAAGTGTGCAAGAACCCAAGTCGTAAGAGCAGACACAAGAACCCCACAAAAAACAATCGTTTTATTATAATCCTGCTAACAGAAAAACGGATAAAGGAGAAGTAGCAAAACATACCGAGAAATCACAGAACTTTTCATGTTTATTTTGTTTTATGTTTTTTTTGTGCTACTCCCAGTGTCTAAACACTAGTAGAGCGTTTGTTTCGTTTAACATAATCACAGTTCAGCAAATACAAAGCACAGGGCAAAAAGCAAAAACAAAAACTATCGAAGGAAAACATTACGGAAATGACAACAGGAACTTAACACGTATCAGCGAGGAAGAACGACAATGAGAAATTAGCTGGAGATCTGTCAAAGTCTGTCGGAGTGGCAAGTTGTCTGGGGCGGAAATATAGAGAAAAATTATTACAGGGAGCTGGAGTTTAGTATATGCTGTCTGAAGACAAAGTAGGGCAGCGGGTAAATAATATCTTCTAGAAAATCGGTGCGATTCACTGAAAATTATAGAAACATTCAGTTTTTTATATATGTACACCGAATTAATTTCAAATTGCTCGTGGAATCGACTTATTCATTCCACCAAATGAAGCTATGAGTGGTTTACAAATTATTCCAAATATACTTCATTTAGTTTTTCAAATTTGTTTATCTGTTCTTCTCACTGTTTTTTTTGTTATTGCACTCTTCAGAATAGAAAAAGGGTATTATGTCTTTGTGCATTTGTTTGTAACAACCAGCACGAAATGATATAGGCTTATTGTTTATTATACATATCGGCTTAGAATCACTATTGAAAATGAGTCAACTCGGTTCAGATTTATATTTAACTGCCATACAAATGTCTCTCTCGATTTGACTTTTTCCGCTGTAAAAGCCATATCTTTTAACTGAAAATGAAAATGGATCACATCGGTTCACATATATATTAGGTTGGGTCGCGGTCCATACAAATGGAAAAACAATTCCCAGTCACCCCACGCAAATAAAGTTTGGATTGTTTAACGATGATTTGCAAAATATTTCGTTCCTAGATCAAGCCGTCTGTGTGCTTTATAGAAACATTCAGTTTTTTATATATGTACACCGAATTAATTTCAAATTGCTCGTGGAATCGACTTATTCATTCCACCAAATGAAGCTATGAGTGGTTTACAAATTATTCCAAATATACTTCATTTAGTTTTTCAAATTTGTTTATCTGTTCTTCTCACTGTTTTTTTTGTTATTGCACTCTTCAGAATAGAAAAAGGGTATTATGTCTTTGTGCATTTGTTTGTAACAACCAGCACGAAATGATATAGGCTTATTGTTTATTATACATATCGGCTTAGAATCACTATTGAAAATGAGTCAACTCGGTTCAGATTTATATTTAACTGCCATACAAATGTCTCTCTCGATTTGACTTTTTCCGCTGTAAAAGCCATATCTTTTAACTGAAAATGAAAATGGATCACATCGGTTCACATATATATTAGGTTGGGTCGCGGTCCATACAAATGGAAAAACAATTCCCAGTCACCCCACGCAAATAAAGTTTGGATTGTTTAACGATGATTTGCAAAATATTTCGTTCCTAGATCAAGCCGTCTGTGTGCTAAGCGCTCCTGAAAACACCCATAAAAATCATGTTTCTCACGTGTAATTTTTTTTCTTTAATTTTTGTCAATTTTTTGCTAATGTTTTCTGTACTGAGAGACCTTTGAAAGCACTTTAAATACAAAATTTTGAATTATTGGATTTGTTGCATTTTTTTTCATATTATCATCTGAAACCATTATCATATTTGTTGGTAGTATTTTATAAAAAACTGCAGTCAATACCTTTCGAATAATGCCTAAATGATGAACATAAGAATGTAATTAATGCCGCAGCGCGTTAATTACATTAAAAAGAGATTGGACATTTTGGCTCTGAAAACCATCATTAAATTAAATTATTTCACAAAAAGGAGTCAGTGACCTAATTTTTCGGCCGATATTCATCATTTAGGCAACAATCGAAAGGAATTGGTTCCTTCTATTTATTTTTTGTAACATCTCTTACAAAACGTTTCCAAGAAATATGAGCCTTGAAAAAAAAACACAAAAAATCTATATAAGCGTCCAATAAGTTACTCTAAGAAAAGAATAAAAATTTGTATTTAAAGTGCCTGGGTCTACTAATTCAGAAAAAATGCAACATAAAAAAATTACACGGGAAAACATGATGAAGTGTTTTCAGGAGAGTTTAGCTCCTCGATGGCCTGACCCAGCGACGAAACATTAAACAATCCAATCTTCATTTCTGGGGGTGACCGCAGCAATTAATTTTCATAACCCTTCCTAGTGTATACTATATATATAGAAATAGTACTTCAAGTCAATTAAAAATAGGGTGATTCCATTGGAACGGGTGTGACACTTTTGCTTAAATATGTTTAAATATCTATCATGCTCATTGACTGAGATTGTACTAAAGGGTTATTTTTTAGCTATTATCTTTTTGGCAACACTGGTTTAAACAGTTTCGAAGCACGTTTCGTGTTTTGTTTCACTGTCAAACAGCTTCAGTACAAACGAACAACGCTTGCAAATTATTGAATTTTATTATTTGATAATAAAATTCAATAAGAATTAAGAAAGTTCAAGTTCCAAAAATTGTGTTCAGCGACGAAGCTCATTTTTGGCTCAATGGGTACGTAAATAGGCAGAATTGTCGATTTTGGAGTGAATATCAACCAGAAGCATTGCAAGAGCTACCAATGCATCCAGAAAAAGTCACAGTTTGGTGCGGTTTATGGGCTGGTGGCATCATTGGACCGTACTTCTTCAAAGATGATGCTAATCGTAACGTAACTGTGAATGGTGAGCGCTACCGTGAGATGACATTCAACTTTTTTTTTTTACCAAAATGCAAGAGCTGTCAACTGGACGCCTAGATCGTGCGATTTAACGCCTTTAGACTATTTTTTGTGGGGCTATGTTAAAGCTCATATCTATACAGACAAGACCGCTTCAATTGACGCATTGGAAGACAACATTGAAGCATTTATTCGTGAGATACCGGCCGAAATGTTGGAAAGAGTATGCCAAAATTGGACTAAGCGGATGGACCATTTGAGGCGCAGTCAAGGTCAACATTTGTTTGAAATAATCTTCAAACATTAAATTATATGGACCGTACGATCGATTCAAATAAAAATTTCATGAATTTTTCTCAATTTTATGTGTTTTTTTTTGAAAAACTTTCCTTTAGTTTTTAAAAAATCACCCTTTATATACTTTTTAGGTTCTCAGGTCGATATTTCAAGGTGTTACAAACAAAATGACAAAGTTAGTATGCCCACATCCTGGTGGTGGAGGGTATAAAAATTGCCCTCATTTTTCTTTATTTATAAACTCACTCTACAGAGTATATAGAGGGACAAAAAATACGTAACGCATTGAAGGAGTGACTTAAGAGTTATGTCCGTCGATCCGTCTGTCTGGCTGGTGTACACGATAACTCTCGAAAGGAGTTAAGGAATCCATTCAAATTTTCATGCTTCGTTTAAGTTCGAAGACGGGCGAAATTGCCACGCCCCTTCTGGTACCTCCACACAAATGACCCATATTCCTATATCAAATTAAAACTAATGTAATTCGTTTTTAGTTGAAATATAAGCTGTTTTGCCGAATTTGAAGAAAATCTGTCAAAGTATGTGGTTTCTAGATCGGAAAGAGTCAAATCGGAGGAAACATTTGTATGGGAGCTATATATAAATCTGAACCGATCTATCCTATTTTTACCAGAGCTGTTCTTAGTTGAAATATAAGCTGTTTTGCCAAATTTGAAGAAAATCTGTCAAAGTTTGTGGATTCTAGAGCGGAAAGAGTCAAATCGGAAGAGACATTTGTATGGGAGCTATATATAAATCTAATCCGATCTATCCTATTTTTACCAGAGCTGTTCTTAGTTGAAATATAAGCTGTTTTGCCAAATTGGAGGAAAATCTGTTGAAATATGTGGTTTATAGAGCGGAAAACGTAAAATCGGAAACAACATTTGTATGGGAGCTATATCTAAATCTGAAGCGATTTGCTTCAAATTAAATAGCGTTCGTCCTTATCCCATAAAACTTCGTTGTGCAAAGTTTCATTTAGTTCTACCAACAATTGCAACCTGGCATCGCTAAATCGACTCAAAAAGTGATTCTAAGTCGATCGGTATAATAAACGATGGGTCTATCTCGTTTCCTTTTGGGTGTTACAAACAAATGAACAAAGACAGTATACCCTGTGGTGTAGGGCATAAAAATATTTACGCTTTAGACACGCCCCTTCTTGTACCTCCCACACAATTGTCTATATCCTAGATAAAAATAAATGATTTACAACTCTTTTACCGGTGCCAGAAATCCAGTACGACTTCATATTTGATCATGTATTTACAATTACTAACAAATGTGTAAGCTTGGTCCAATAGGCACAAACTTCTAGTACCTCCTACATACAAACTCCGACGCTAAGCAAAATGTAGGTCCTTCCATGCATATGTTCTCTGAGAGTGAGGCTTTATAAGTCGGTTTAGCCGACTGACGTTTTCTTACTTGTTTTATGATTTTTTCGTGCAAAAAACCAGTCTCCAAAAAATTTTTTCTATGTGAAATTGTAATTCGTACCATTTGTAAGCATCATAACTACCTTTAATTATGCCTATAAGTGAGTATTTTCGGAAATATAGTTTCAAAATGAGAGTACAAATATCTTCGGCGAACATTTGAATTTTAGTAAAAATTTATTTATTTTATTTATAATATTAATTATCCATAAACAATATTTCGGTGTTGATTTTATGAATCAGTCTCGGACAGATTTTTTTTTATTTTTTTGTGTTGCATAGTGTACGCGGACAGACAGCCATGACTACATCCTTGTGGAGTGCCATGGTGATCAACAATATTTATATTTACGTTAGACAATATAGCATCGTTATTTCAACAAATTAACATTTATGTATGTATGTATTTTGAATTTGAAATTAAAATGTGTCACCAAATTGTTTTCAAACAATTTTGTCAGCAATTTGTCGTTCATAGAAAACCAGTTTCTGTGTGGCTATAAATAACCTATTTAAACTCAACCCAAAGAGACAACATAATAATGTTAAGAAGTTAAAGCAATTGATGGCTATACTTTCACAACCCACCAACCAAAATTGAACAATGTCTAACCAGTTCTATTCGCGTTTATGCAACGTACTTACGTACACAACACAATCGTAAATCAATTACCATCCCTGCATAAGGTAAATCAATGTTTTTGTCTTGCATCCATATATAGCCAATTATCGACAACAAAGATGATGGCATAAATAAATGTTGGTAGTGAAATATTATTCGGAAATACTGGTTTCAAATTAAATGTTTCAAATAATGTTGCCCTGCAATGCGGTACTCTTTCGATTGATACAGTTTAGCTAAATGTTGGCCAAGTTATCGGGGCTATTCAACTCTACTCTGTAGTCTCTTATAAGAAGAGCCTTGTATTAAAACAAGTTCGAATATGGCCAGTATAGAAATTGGTAAGACAAAGTGTTTCGTGAGCTGCTTAGGTTGGTTTAGTGCTTTCACAATGATCTTCTTCTCGTCTAAGTGAGCTAGATGCTTAGCAAGTAACTCTGATGTAGGGTATCCAATTGTCTTTAAACTGGCGCTCCGCTCCGCTTAATATTGCAAATATTTGATCACTGACTTATAACTTAATTGAATAGCATTTAATAGAAAGTCACTTGATTCTTGTATATTTGCTCTCCCTCTGGACTATTAAAAGAACAAGTATTCCCACCCAGCTGAGCTAGTTGTGATTATTAATCCGCGCATCGAACACGTCTCACGTTTAAACCAATCCAATGATCAATCTGGCTGGGAATTAAATTAAAGCTGAAGTGAAATTTGAAAGATGTCCCTGAAACAAAGTGTGAATTTTCTGCCACTCCTGCTGCTTCTCACAGCGTCAGTGGCCAAAAGTTGCGAAATTTATTCGACCTCCCCCACATGTGACCACTTTCAGCAACTGGAACGTTCACTGGATCGCAGTGTGGATCCCTGCGAAGATTTCTACTCGCATGCCTGCAACAATTGGGCCTTAGAGCACTCGAGCACGGAATACAATACCACGGTGGGAGTGGCCGATTATCAGATGAATTTGAAACTGATTACAGTCATGGAGTCTTTCAACGGACAACCGCTCGCCACGACTGACCAGGATATTTTCAATAAATCCTATATTTATTACAAATCGTGTGTGGATGAAAGGGTTCGCGATATCTCGCGTTATTTTGACAACATTAAACCGGGCGAGGGACTCGAATGGCCTTTGCTGCAAGAGCTAGAGGCCCATCTTAGGGGTGATACTGATTTCGTGGTCGAAGACTGGCCCGCGGAAAGTTTTGATCTCTTTACCTTGCTGGGCAAGCTGCACAGCTATGGCCTTAACAATGTCATGATTCTCCACACCTGGCGTAGAACCTCAGAAGGTTTAGGATTCACTCTGGTGGGGCCCTGGTTGGCGAAAACTCAATCCCTAACGCAGGCAACTATAGTCACGCTGCTCCGCAGTTTGGGTCTACCGGCAGACAAAGCCTTAGAGTATGCCGAGAGTATTGAGAAAACCGAAAGGAGCTGCCTCGGCCTGTACAATAAATTTCAAATGTCTTCGCGCGGTGTACGTCTCTCGTACGAGAATATGAAAGAAATATATCCCCAGATAGCCAACTTTTTGGACCTGATATTGCCTCAGGACAATGCCGCCAATAAAATCCACATGATTGATGTATATTTCCTGGACTACTTCCTGTTTCTCATCAACACGGAATGGGAGGCCAGAGAAGCTCAAGATCTCTGCAATTATCTGATGATAAAGTTCCTGCTGCATGTGCTCGAAGGCAAGCAAAATGAGCTCACCAAGTTGGCATGTGTCCGAGATCTGAGGAACAATTTGGATTTCCCCATTAACCTGCTGTACTATCAGCACATCTACAAGCCCGAAGAATTGCACTACACTGATGACATCACTGCGTTGGCGAATAAAACACGTGATTATGTGGTGGAAACTCTCAAAGAAAATCATTTGAATTTCACCCCCAAATATCTGAAACTATGGCAGACGGAGCTGTCCGCCATTGGCCTGAATCTGGGCAATATACCGCCTACCCTACACACATCACAAATTGAGAAGCCTTTTCGGCATCTGCCCGATTTGCAGCTCAGCAATTACTATGACAACCACTTGCAAGTGCTGAGACATCGTTTTCTCAAATCGCTGCTGGTCCACGAAAGTCAGATGGTCACCCATCAGCGCATAGGCAGTTCATCCAAGCCCTACTACGATGTGGATCAACATATGCTGGTAGTGCCACTTGGCATTGTCCAGCCTCCCATTTACCACCACTCTTTCGATCCGCTCTTCAAATGGTCCATGTTGGGCTACCAATTGGCCCATGACTACACCCAAGCCATAGCCTTCAGTTTATTGCTGCACTCCAATTCAAAGACCTATGTGAATTGTATCCGTGAGCAGGGCTACCTTAGATCCAAATATGAGGGTGTACCCGATTTGGTGGGTGCTGAAGTGGCCTACAGGGCCTACAGCGCAGAACAAGATTTCCAAGCGCACACAGAGTTTAAGGACAGTAACTGGAAGCAGTTGTTCTTTCTAAATCTGGCGCAATATTTCTGTGTACGCCCTGAGGGCCACCTAAAGCAGCAGTATGCAGCTCGTTTGAAACATGTGATTATGAATATGGACAGCTTTGCCGAGGCCTTCCAGTGCCCTGTGGGCAGTGCGATGAATCCCCAGGAGAAGTGTCGTTTCTTTTAGTTTGTAGATTGTTTTTAATAATAATAAAGGTTTTTTTAGAAAACACACAAATTTCAATGTCACCTCAAAGGTCTATATATACTAAATGAGGTCTCCTCATATAGTATATATATAGTAAGTATATAGTGGATAAAAAAGCTAGCTTTAGAAAAAATATAGGTTGGGCCATTTAACATTTCAAATTTGAACTACCTATTACTTTGACTTTGAAAGGCAGAATAATATTCATTTTTATTTTCAGGTTTATCTTTGCATTTACAAAATACGCTCGAGCAGAATTGGAAATATTAAAATCATACTTACGTACGTACGTAATTTTCGTGTTTTCAGTAGAAGCTCATTTTCATCTCGGTGGCTATGCCAATGAGCAAAATTGCCGCATATCAGGTTCAGAGAAACCACACGTGACTATTGAGAAGCCAAGGCATCCACAATGAGCTACTGTTTGGTATGGATTTTGGGCTGGCGACATCAATGGGCCATATACTGAACATTTTTTTTATTTCTGGTTTTATTGGAAAGGTTGAACTTCGTCATTTAATAGTGGAACACAATATCATTCATATGACTACCACGACTTGCTCGGCAGTACCTCATACGATACATTATGAGAGTGGGTCACAATGGTCCATGATTAGGACGCATACAAATGGGGTAGAAAGTGGAAATTATCATATAGTCCGACTTTAGCCTTTCCTTACTTCGCTCTAAATACATCTTATTTTAATTTTTTTTATGCCCTACACCACTTCGTGGAATAGGGTATTATAAGTATACCGATCGGCTTAGAATCACCAGCTGAATCGATTTACCGATGTCTGTCCTTCAGTCCGTCTGCTGTCCATCTAAGCTTGTTCGCACTCTACAGGTCGCAATTGCTGTCCGATTATCATGAAATTTTTATTTTTTATTTTTTTTTTACTTTTTTTGGCTAAGGACCATCGGTATTGAATTTGGAGGAAATCAGTTCAGATTTAGATATAGTCCCCATACAAATGTCGCTCCCGATTTCACTTTGTCCGCTTTAGAAACCACATATTGTACCAGATTTTCCTTAAAATTGGCACAACATTTTATAATCGAACTAGAAACATCTATGCTAAAAGTGAGTAAGATCGGTTCAGATTTATATATAGCCGTCATACAAATGTTGCTCCCGATTGTTTAACCGATTTTGGTCAAACTTTACATATTATATTTTACCAATAAACATACATGGTGAAAGCGGTAATCGTCGTTCCAGGTTTCAATATAACCCCATAGAAATGTCCTTTCCGATTTAACATTTTTTGTCAAACACATACATTTACAGAATTCAAAAATCCTTCCCGATTTCACTTTTTTACCGAATTGAATTGTAGTGAGATATATAGTCGGCTCCTTCCGTCTTTAGCCTTTCCATACTGTTTGGGAGATGCCCATATGTCCATACTTTGGTATAACATAAATGGGGCCCATTCTGCTCCATTACAGCTCTAGAAACTACATCTTACATCGGATCTTCATCAAATTTTGCAGTTCATTCTATGTTTGAAGGAGGAATGCCTACCGTGGATGAGAAATATATAGGCGCATGTTTTGGCACAGGCCTCAAGTGTTGTTATAGGCCCCCTTCCAATGTCCGTCCGATTCATCCTATTACCGCTGTATAATTTGTATGTGTCTTTGGATCTTGATCAATTTTTTCACATCATGTTATATTTTCTTTACTCGGAATATCTGCTGGAAAATTGGATCAATTACCATATTATTAACCATATTTGTTAAATTTGACTAAAGATGAATTTATAGTAACTGTATAATTTATATGAACTACATAAAATTGCTCCCATGAAATACCTGGGTTTAGTAATCAAAGCGAGGTATATACGAAGGGAGTGGTGTAGGGTATTATATAGTCGGCCCCGCCCGCCTTTAGCCTTTTCTTACTTGTTTTAATTTAGAACAATACCTAATTCATCAACTAGACAAATTTTGTGATAAAAATTTCCTTTCCGATTATTATTTTTTCTCTCAGACACAACTCTCATAGATTTTGATCTAATTTAACATAGCACGTTATATTTTATCAAATAGGACACATACATAAATCCTTCCCGATATCAAAATTTTCACCGAAAATTCAGTTCATAAAGCTTATACTGCGTATACTGTGTTTAAGGGGGTTGGACTAAGGCAGGGATGATTTTTGAAATGAGCGATAAAGGCTACTGTTTTCAGAATTACATAACTTCTGATAAGATATTTAGACGAGTGAAGATTCTTTTTTTGACACTAATATTTAAAAGAAATATATAATAATTCTTCAAATTTGGGATCTCGTAAGAATCATTATTGTTGGCAATTAAAGTATTCTATAAATGTGCCAGTGGGAATGATAGTGGTCTAAGTCAAAAATCCAAAAAATGAAATATGCCAAATTTTCCCTTTACTTTGATCAGATCTCTAATTTAAGAACTTTTATTGTCGACATTTATAAAAAATGTTCCCCTACAACGCTCTTTTTCTCATTTTTTGCACACCAAAATTGTCTTTAGTGTTAGTTTGAAAGTGGTCTAAGTCACACTATATCCACTGACATTGATATGTGGTTATGTAGTTATTTTATTCATATTGTCCATTTTTGGTGAATCAAATAATTTTAGTAACATATAAAAAAAAATATTTGAAAAGTTTATAATAATTTCAATATAAAGTTTCTGGACGAACAACCTGTATATAAATAAAATATTTTGTGTTTTCTTTCATTTTTGGTTAGGAAATATTACTTTTGCGAAAAAAATAAAAATTTTGTTTGTTCATTTTTTTCAATTTTGAGAACAATGAAAGTAGTGATTCCCCCATCCGGTTTTCCCTTAACAGAACTACAAAATTCCACAATTTTTCAAAAAAAATATTTTAAATACTTTATCGCACACTATGATACCTGTGTAAGTGGCTAATTAAATACAAGAATATCTGTTAAAAATAATAACTCCAATTAACTCCATTTTGCTTATAGTTTCAAACGTATATCTGTCGGTGTTATCATCTCTCCTATCTGAATACCAGCACTAGTATGCACCCTGATTTAAGTTAAAAATTTTCACGAGAGTGCATTTTTAGTTACCCTTTTTGCTATTTTTTGGGTTCTGCTGAAATGCTATGGCCTCAAATCAAAGCAAATGACGTCGTAAGAATCTGCGAAGAACATTTTTATTTTAGCAAAAAATTAAAAATATGTTTGCATTAAAAAGTTTTTAAATAAAATAAAGCCAAAGTACATCAGAAATTGTTATATTTGGGGTATAGAACTTTAAGTTGGCATCACTTTTTTAACTGGCGGCCATTTTGTCAGCTGTCAAGTGATTAATATTTAGTTTGGTTTGCCATTTCATCATGAACAGGTTCACAAAAGAACAACGCTTGCAAATCGTGCAAATTTATTTCGAAAGTAATGGTTCAGTTCGCGAAGTTCACCGCAAGCTCCGTCCATTTTATGGTCGACATAATCGTCCATCAGAGCAATTAATTCGGTTAACCAAGATCGTGTGATTTGACACCATTGGATTATTTTCTTTGGGGATATGTGAAGTCGCTCGTCTACGCCAACAAACCAGAAACGTTAGGGGACTTGGAAGCCAACATTCGTGGCGTTATTGCCAACATACGGCCCCATATGCTCGAAAAAGTGGTTGAAAATTGGACCTGTAGAATTGGCTATATTCGAGCCAGCCGCGGCGGCCACATGCACGAAATCATATTTAAACATTAATGGCATAAAATTATCCTTCCAATAAAGCCAAATTGATGGACATTAAAACGATTTTCTTGTGTTTTATTTCAATTCGAAGTTCTATACCTCAATAAAAAACACCCTATATATAGCGACAGAATATTTGTAAGCTAGTATATTCGTTATTTTAGAATCAACATCGGTAAAATGGGATAAAACGGAAATAACATAATAGAGTAATTTCATGTGAAACGATCACACATATTTTGCCTCTTCTATCGATATTGATGAACATTTCCAAATATTTACTTTCCTATAAAACGAATAAAGTTCCTATTCTCAAAAAATAATAAATTGAGGACAACGTGGGATCAAAAAATATTTTTGTCATTTCAATTCATTCAAATCAATTGTATTTCCTAATTTCAAGTAAATTTCTTCTAGTTTTACAGAAAATTGTCAATTCATACAAAAATATATTTTTTTTAATTTGTGTATATTAATTTTTTTATTTTGCACATTCGATTTTTGTAAAATAAATGTTATTACAATAATATCATTAATAGCTAATGGTGATGGTATTCCTGGAACTTATACTAAAACATTAATAAACGTGATTGATACGTATAGTCGACAATAGTCGACAGTAGTGTGGAATGCACTCCCTGGTGGATGGTATGTAAGATTCTGTCCGGTTGAACCTAACGATTTGTTACTTCTTTAGAGCTCTTTTACATGCTGGTAAATCAAACTAAGCTCAATAAATACAGGTACAATTTATTAATTATACCCTCCACCTCCAAGATGGGGGTATACTAACTTTGCCATTCCGTTTGTAACACCTTGAAATATCGACCTGAGGCCCTATAAAGTATATATATTCTTGATCGTCATAAAATTCTAAGACGATCTAGCCATGTCCGTCCGTCCGTCTGTTGAAAGCACGCTAGCATCTAAACGAAAGGAGCTAGAACGTTCAAAATTTCCACAAATGCGTCTTATAGTCGTAGATCGGTAGGGATTGAAACGGGGCGAAATCAGGAAAATTTTTCCCTCACAAGGACTAAAAATACCCAAAATAATCCCTAATATTTGAGCGAATTTAAGCATGTTTTTTGAATATGTCTGTTTATATTTGGTTGATATTTGGTATGCGCATTCCCCGTATAGCAAAAAAGTATAGTACCAACCAAATGACGCAGCTAGAGTCATGCAATTCGGAGTATACATTCCTCTGACTGCGTAGACACGGAAAATAGACGAATTTTTAGAAATTAGTACTTTCAAGGGATACAATGGTACAGAGGGATAAAAATAGTACCAACTAAACGACCACAGCTAGAATGATAAAATTCTAATTTCGTAGAAACGTCACGGGGGTAAAAATGGTACCAACCAAAAATAAGAATATTTATTTTTTGATTTGAAATAAATAATGGTTTGAAATAATTAAAATATTATATTTATTTATAAAATTATTTTTTCAATATTTGTATTTGGTTTGGCTATATTAAAAAAATTATATTTTCTTGTAATATTACTGCACTTCTACGAAAACCGACAACCTCTGTGGAATGCATCCATGGTGGAGGGTATATAAAGTTCGGCCCGGCCGAACTTAACTCCGTTTTTACTTGTTTTTATTTTACCTCTGTAGTAGCTTCAATATGTCGAGATTTTAATTGCTATATTTATCCAGTCCCTTAGGCACAATATTGCTATACTTATTCCTCACTTAGAACGTTAAAGTAGCCAAAATGTAGCGAAAATTTAGGTTAACAATTTTAATGTTGATAGTAAAAGACTCGCCTTAAATTATTCCATCATGTGTTTCATTTTAATTTGAATTTTTAAATTTCAAATCAGACTTTCAGAAAAACTGCACTCTTATTCACCACTTTGTTTTCACGTATCATTCAACATATGATTTTTTTGCATTTCCTTTTGTTTGTGTATCCCCAACATGAGTAGCTATTTTAAACTTTCCATACAACCGCAGTGTACGTACACTTACTTGCCTACACCGGTCGCTCCCCTCTGCCAGCAACAGACCGCCCACCAACCCACCTACTCATATGAAACTTTAATGAGTCCCCCTAGACGTATGAGTGTTATTAATTCAATGGTTTTAGTTTGTGAGACTTCGTGTTCCATTCACAAGTTTGCAGTTTTTATTTTTGTTTTTTTTTTCTTGTTTTCGGTTTGTTTTGGCTAGATTTTGTTCAGAGTTTTCAGCAACAAGTCATTGAAAAACTATGAAAGCTCTTTAGAAGCCAACGCATTAAGAGAATATAATACACTTAATGGCTCTTAATGTATGATTTTGTGAAATTAATTTGAAAATCAACCGCAAATGTAAATATTTATGCGTTGAGATAATGCAGCTAATATTAAGATTTTGATGCGATAAGGGAATGTCTTAAATTGGTTGTAATTGGAGGGTGGCGTGGGGACTATTAACAACAGATTATAAGGTTTAAATTGTAGAGGGAGATAATGGTTACGGCTTAAGGAAATTGATGATAAAACTGGCCTTAAGGCGCAAATGAAATTAAGATCTACATGGAAGTTTTGGGGGAAAGTCGAGCATGGATTAGGGAGAGCAAGTAATTGAATAGAAGAAGAAGACCTAAAAAGTATGATTAATATTAATTAAATTTAAATATTAAAATTTTTATTGAACATCAATTCGTAAAGTAATGAGAGATGTACGTCCAAATTAACGAATAATTTTAGTTGTGTTTATACCTTCCACCTCCAGGATGGTGGTATATTCACTTTGTCATCCCGTTGTTGTTGTAACACCTTATAATATTCATCGGAGACCGTATAAAGTATATATATTCTGGGTCGTGGTAAAATTCTAAGACGATGTAGCCATGTCCGTCTGTTGAAAGCACGCTAGCTTGCGAACTAAATGAGCTAGGAGGTACACATTTTCCCTAAATGTTTCTTATGGATGAAGATCGGTTGGGATTACAAGTGGGCGAAATCGGCCCAGAGGGAAAAATTTTTCCCTCACAAGGACTGAAAATACCCCCGATATTTAGAGTATTTAAGCCCGCTTGTATTTACTCGATGTTTGGAATGAACATTCCCCTTATAGCATAAAAGCGCACCATAAAGTGATTCTTATTTGTAGGGGACGAAATGGGGCAAAAAAGGGATAAAAATGGTGCAAATCAAACGATAACAGCTAGAAACACGAAATTTGATTTAATTGAGTAGATACATAATGTAAAATTATTTTTTCCAAATTCGTACTTTTAAGGGGTAAAATGGGAATAGAGGGATAAAAATGGTACCAGACAAACGGCTGCATCTAGAATAATGAAATTCGGTGTATACATTCGTCTGATTGCGTAGACACGTAAAATAAACGGATTTTTGAAAATTCGTAATTTTTAGGGTTAAAATGAAAAAAGGGGATAAAAAAGTGCAAACCAAATGACAACAGCTAGAGTCGTGAAATTCAGAGTATACATTCCTCAGACTGTGTAGACAAGAAAAATATTTTTTTTTTCGAATTCGTACTTTCAAGGGATATAATGGGTACAGAGGGATAAAAATAGTACCAACTAAACGGCTACTGCTAGAATGGTGAAATTCGGTGTGTACATTCCTTCACGTAAAATAAAGAAATTTTAGAAAGTCGTACTCATAAGGGGGTAAAATTGGAAAAAGGGGTAAAAATGGTACCAACCAAATGACTGTAGCTAGAATCATGGAATTTGGTGTGTACATTCCTCTGACTGCGTAGACACGCGGAATCATGAAGTTAGGTTATTTTGCACTATGTACGTGAGATAATGGATTTTCAAAATTTGTACTTTTGTAATTAATATTTGTGGTATTAAGCTTTTTTGAAGATATAAATATTTGTAAGAATATTTACTTTTTTTGAATTGACTTGAAATATTATTTCGATATATATAGTGTAAACGTATTGGTAGCCTTGCCTTATAAGCGTAGTTTGAAGTAATAACATATTATATTTATTTATAAAATTATGTTTTCAATATTTTTATTCGCTTTGGTTTGGCTATATTAAAAAAATATATATTTTTCTGTAATATTACTGCACTTCTACGAAAATCGACATACGTTTTTAATATCCTATGTAGGGATAAGGATTAGAGTGCTTGGTGTCACTAAGCTGTCATCAGCCGTAAAATTGCCAGAAGACTATTTTTTTCAGATTTATACAAATGTCTCATCCGATTTGACTCTTTCAGCTCTAGAAACCACAAACGTTGACAGATTTTGTACAAATTTGGCAAAACAGCTTATATTTCAACTAAAAATAGCTCTGGTAAAAATAGGATAATTCGGTTCAGATTTTTATATATATATATATAAAGGGTGATTTTTTAAGAGCTTGATAACTTTTTAAAAAAAAACGCATAAAATTTGCAAAATCTCATCGGTTCTTTATTTGAAACGTTAGATTGGTCCATGACATTTACTTTTTGAAGATAATTTCATTTAAATGTTGACCGCGGCTGCGTCTTAGGTGGTCCATCCGCTTAGTCCAATTTTGGCATTTCCACGTTTTTGAGTAACAGAGACCCAATTGGTGCGAACGGCGACGAATCGAAAATTGGTGGTCATCATTAACACTGGCCGATACAGCTGCGATATTTTCTTCAGTTCGCACTCTACGTAAGCGTGTTGGTGGTTTAATGTCCAACAATGTAAATTTGGTGCGAAATTTAGTCACAATAGCCCGAATAGCCACTTCAGTGGGTCGATTAAACTGACCATAAAATGGAAGCGCGCAATGAACTTTCTTAACAGAGCACGCATTTTGATAATAAAATTCAATAATTTGCAAGCGTTGTTCGTTTGTAAGACGATTCATGATGAAATGTCAAAGCATACTGAGCATCTTTCTCTTTGACACCATGTCTGAAATCCCACGTGATCTGTCAAATACTAATGCATGAAAATCCTACAGATTTTCTTCTAATTCGCCACATCAGCTAATGTTTCAAATAGAAATTACTATAGCGAAATTGGATCACATCGGTTCAGATTATATATAGCTCCCGATTTGATTCTTTCCGCTCTAGAAACCACATATTTAACACTCCATAAAATTTGGGAAAGCGTCTAATATTTCAACTAGAAAACCTTTGCTTTGGGTCACATCGGTTCATATTTGTATATAGCTCCCATTCAAAGTATGTGTTCAAATTTTCTTACAAATACAGATAGAAGTAGGGAATTTGTAGTATATTCTCCTCTTATAGCTATAGCATCGTATATCACCCGGTTCAAATGTATTGACCGTTTTATATCCTACACTATAGGGTATAGTGACTAAGTGTATGGTATCATATAGTCGGCCACACCCGACATTAACCTTCCTTACTTGTTTTAGTTGATATTTTTCACTTTAATTTGACACTTGTATCGGTATCGTAGAATATGAATAATAATTTTTGAAATATTGTATCATTTGTAACTTTGTAATCCTTTTAAGCGGCAAGAGGATGAGGGAATAAAAAACTAAAAACGCAAATTAATTGAATTGCGCCTATAGTTGCAATCGTACATCATGCGATGCATGTGTAATATGGACTGTCGGGCAGTGCTGTCGTTCTGACGAGAAAACAATATCTATACATAAATGTTGAAGGAATTACCCTCTATGCAGGCGCTATTTAAACAAAAAATTAAAAAGCATTTTTTTATTTTTGCTTAAGCAGCAAAATACGAAAAACATTTTATTTTGCTCGTCATAATAAAAGTACAAATTTCCAAAAAATATTTTCTTTTGCGATTTTACACAATCAGACGAAGGCACACGCCATAGCGTATGGTTCTAGTTACAGGTCGCCACCAATTTTATCTCCTTTTGCCCATTTTGGCCCTAAAAGTACGAGTAACAAAAGATTACATTATATTTCGAGTCTACTCAACCGGATCAAAATATACACTAATTTTGATTGGTACCTATTTTATCCCGTTTCTCCCCATTTCCCGATGAAAGTACAAATTTAGACAGTTTGCTTGATTTTGCGCATACATACATACAGTCCTTGGAATGTACATACTGAATTTCGTTATTCTAGCTGCAGCCATTTAGTCGATTCCAATTTTATCGATTTTTCCACATTTCCCCACTTAAAATTGCGTATTTCGAAAATCACTTTTTTTACGTCTACATGCGATTAGAGGTATGTGCACTAGGGCGTACCTCAAACCAAAAGTTCGCCGTACACCTTCGAATATGAAGTATTATTGAAAGGTAGTTTCAAAAAATTTTTTTTTTTTTATGCCGAACGTAGGGGTCGCGCTTTTACATTTTTCTATATAACTTCTGCATTTATAAACGGATTTTAAAGTGTGATACATCGATGTTTTTGTCTCGACGTCATTGTCTTTGAAGTCATTGAGCTCAAGCACACCCTTCTGGTACTTACCCATCATATCTCAGTTGCTACTACCCTAATGTACCACTCTAATATCAGAAAATTAAAGCTCGCGTAAAATCATGAATCATGCTTGAGCTCAATGACTTCAAAGACAAGAAAATCGGCCTCGTCGAGACAAAAACATCGATGTATCACACTTTAAAATCCGTTTATAAATGCAGAAGTTATATAGAAAAATGTAAAAGCGCGACCACTACGTTCGGCATAAAAAAAAAATTTTTGTAACTACCTTTCAATAATACTTCATATTCGAAGGTGTACGGCGAACTTTTTTTTTTACTTGTAACCTGGTACGCTCTAATGTACACACAGAATTTCAATTTACAAAAATTTTTAATTTTTATCCCCCTTTTCCCGATTTCAACCCCCTAAAAGTAAGAATCACTTTATGGCGCGTCTTCACGCTAAGAAAGAATTGAATTTACCAAATATCAAGGATATATAAAGATTCATATTCAAAAACTTGCTTAAAAACTCGAAATAAGAGTGGTATTTCCTGTCCTTGATAGGGAAATTTTTTCGTCCAACCGATCTACAACTATTGGACGTATTCTGAGAAAATTTGGACGTCCTAGCTAATTTTGTTTAGATGCTAGCGTACATTCAACATACTGACAGACATGACTAGATCGTCTTAGAATTTTATGACGATCAAGAATATATATATACTTTTTACGGTCTTAGGTCGATATTTCAAGGTGCTACAAACGCAATGACAAACTTATAATGGTGGAGTGTATAAAAAGTGTTTTTAATAAAACAGGTTGTAAAGTTTATGATAATTTATTTGAACATTATAACGATGACGCCCCTCCACTCTAACGCTAATATAGTGGAATAGTCTTCACCATGAATAGAATATAAAGTAAGTTATATACTATCAAAAATTTACTTGTTCAGTTTGAAACCAATATGGGCCTTATAAAATACTATTAAGTTATTTATTACAGATTTTAATCTATTCTTATTAAAATATTTGTGAACGGTTATGAAATTTATCTTACTTTGATTTAGTAATCAAATTTTTATTAAAATCTCCCTTGCTCCGCACAATATTTTGATTTTACTACTTTGTCATGTGTGACGTATGATTAATATTAATTCGGAGACAAAATAACAATTGCCGCCATAACTTTTTAACAGCACAAGATATAAAAACAATTTAAAGTTTTCGCATAACCATAAGACATTGTAGTTTTATAAGCCACATTTAATAGGAGGGGTGGGGGTGTGGAGCGCCATAAAATATTAACGTTTTATGATAATACATCCATCGTTCACCTTCATTAACATTTTCCCAAAACTAATGTTCAACTTTTGGCGTTGAACTCGAATGCCCCGAACAACTGATGGCGTCAATCTTGACATGGTTAGTGCTGTTGAATGATAAGTTGATGTTGTTGGCCTGATGTGGCTTGTGGCATGACGCACTTGTCTAGTGTCTTTTGATGGCCGTAACTTTCTTTTGTCTGTTGCCAGTGGAACGTAAAAATATTCTGATGTTAAGAGCACAACTTTTGCGAAGATTGTTGCATCAACTTTAATTAAACTAATGATAAAAGTGATAATCGAAATGTTCATTTTGGGTAGCATGTGGTTGTGGCATGATGCTGATAATAATAATAATAAGAATGATAATATTTTCATTTGCTGTGGTTTTTCCATTTTAATATTCTGGATAGAAATAGATCAGAACACACAAAAAATGTGTGGCTTTAGATAAACGTCAATAGCTTTTCTTAATATTTGTTTGACTTCTGTTTTTTTCTGCTTCTGTCCAAGAATGCCAGCAAAAGTATGCCATGTCTGATAACAAATTTGGGATATTTTAAATATTTAATTTAATCCATGTCAATGTTATTTCAACATTTAACAAATTATATGCCTAGATGTGTAGGTCTGTGTGTTTCTGAACGAACAGATAAATTCCTTAGGACGTAAAAATGTCCTTCTGTCCAACCAACTGTTTGTCTGACTCTGGTGGCAATCCGACAACCAACCACCACCCTCACCCAACCAGCCAGCTATCACTGCTGCTGGCATGACTGACTATGTATGTGTTCTGTAACTATTTTAGCATGCATAGTCACGTTTTATTGTTTGAAATTGTGTTGACAAAAATGTTCCAAATGTTGTGCTCCATTTTGATCTTAACTATTACCTGAAGGCACAAGTAATACAAATGATTCCCAGACACATCTCCACATACCCAAATCCACTGACTGACTGACTCGGTGCTGCTGCGGCACCCCGGCAAGAGAATTGTTGAGTGGCATGCGGCACGGAAAAAAAAATATTGTGGACATGTGTGTAAATATTTCTATGGCCTGCCTGGCATTGTTCAAACATTGTGCAAAACAGCCAGTCTCTTTGCATACCGCCCAGGCTGCTATGTTATGTTATTTTATAATTTGCATACTTTTAGGGGTGGCCGAAAAAAAAACGAAACAAGCATACATTTGTTTTTCATTTCTGTTTGAAAATATGTATGTTGAAATTTTTACAATTTGTCAATTGACTGGGGGATTTTCTTCGTTCGGCGCGCTGTCCAAGGACTTGATTAAAAACATGTTCGTTTAATTCACACAAAAATACTAAGGCATTGACATATTGATAAATTTCATTTACATGAATATATTTGAAAAAGAGGGAAAATGCGAAATTGAACTATGTGGGGGCTTTGTTAAACAAAAGGAAGATGTAAAAGGGTATCGATTAGAAAAAAGTTCCATGGTTTTTCAAATAATAACATTCAATCCATCATGGATTGCATTCCACAGAGTCTGTCGCCTTTACATTGAAGAACATTACAGGGAAATGATACTTTTTTTTCATATAGCCAAACAAAAACAAATAAGAAAATTAAGAAAACAATAATTTTCTAAATAAATATAAAATTTTAATTATTTTAAAACAAGCTTATAAGGCAAATGCTTCAAGTCAATTCACAAAGTATATAAAAGGCATCAATCTTCCAAAAAGTTAAAATACCCTCAATATTGGGGGTAATGAGTGCATTTTCGGCTACAGCCATTTGGTTGGTTGTAGTTTTTTCCTATTTTAATTCCAAAAGTACAAATTTTGAATCTATTAAATCCATAAAAAAATATTTAAAAAAGACAAATGTATGGATGCCAACTTTAAGGTTGCAGATAGAGGATATGTATGTTCTCAGGAAATATTGGGTGTAGGTCAGACATTTGATTCCACTAGGGGCCTCCTTTGGGTGGTTAGAGCGGTGGTACCAAATTTTAAGGAGTGGAGATAGGGGACAGGTCTGTTCGGGGAATATGTTGGGGAAAGAAAATTTATGGGTACAGTCTTACAAGTCACTCCCGTAGAAGTGACTCATGGGCACTTTTTGGAATTCCCTTCTGAAAAAAATTATAAAAAATAAACAAGTAAGGAAAGGCTAAAGTCGGGCGGGGCCGACTATATAATACCCTACACCACTCCCAGCGTATATACCTCGCTTTGATTACTAAGCCCAGGTATTTCATGGGAGCAATTTAATGTAGTTCATATAAATAATAGGATGAATCAATCGGACGGACATTTGAAGGGGGCCTATAACAACACTAGAGGCCTGTGCCAAAACATGCGACTATATATTTCTCATCCACGGTAGGTATTCCTAGTTGAAACATAGATTGATCTGCAAAATTTTGATGAAGATCCGATGTAAGATGTAGTTTCAAGAGCTGTAATAGAGCGGAATGGGGCCCCATTTGGGTTATATCAAAGTATGGACATATGGGCATCTCCCAAACAAGTAAGGAAAGGCTAAAGACGGACGGATCATTACAATTGAATTCGGTAAAAAAGTGAAATCGGGGAGGATTTTTGAATCATGTAAATGTATGTGTTTGGCAAAAAATTTTAAATAGGAAAGGACATTTGTATTCGATTTGACTCCACTAGCGGCAGAGCTACAAGCTGACCGATTTTAAGCCGACAAGCCGCCGTCGCTCATATCGACTTCAACCACGCCGCCGATATTTGACGGAGTTCTAACTCTACTAAAATAGACAACCTACTTAAAATCACAAAAGAAAATACAACTGTCTTTTCCCATGGGATCCCTTGAAAAAAAAAACAAAACTTTTTTTTCTCGTCTACGCAGTCTAGGGATTGTGTACACCGAATTCCATAATTCTAGTTGCTGCGGTTTTGTTGGTACCATTTTTATCCCCATTTACTCCCTAAAAAGTACGATTTTCGAAAATCTCTTTATTTTACGTGATCACACAGAATCTCATCACTCTAGCTGTAGCCGTTTAGTGGGTACCATTTTATGCCTCGGTTCCCATGGAATCCCTTGAAAACGAATTTGAAAAAGCCTTTTTATACACTCCACGAGAGTATTATGTCTTTGTGCATTTGTTTGTAACACCCAAAAGGAAACGAGATAGACCCATTGTTAATTATACCGACCGACTTAGAATCACCGTCCGTCCGTCTGTCCCTCTATTCTTGTAATCACGATACAGGTCGTAACTGTACACAGAACCAAATGCAACTTTGTACAACGAAGTTTTTCGGTACAACGACGAACGCTATTTAATTTGAAGAAAATCCGTTCAGATTTAGATATAGCACCCATACGAATTTCACTACCGATTTGACTCTTTTCACTCTAGATACCACATATTACAACAGATTTTCTTTAAAATTGGCAAAACATCTTATAATTCAACTAGAAACACCTGTGATAAAAATGTGTTAGATCGGTTCAGATTTACATATAGCTCCCATACAAATTTCGCTTCCGATTTAACTATTTCCGCTCTAGAAACCACATATTGTATCAGATTGTCTTCAGATTTGGCAAAACATCTTATATTTAAACTAGGAATACCTATGGTGAAAATAAGTCGGCTCGGTTCAGATTTATATATAACTCCCATTAAAATTTCGCTCCCGATTTGACTTTTTCTGCTCTAGAAGCCACATATTTTAACAGATCCTCATCAAATTAGGCGAAATATCTTATATTTGTTCTATAAACAGCCAATGGGTCAGATCGGTTCAGATTTATTTATAGCTCCCACACAAATTTCACTACCGATTTATCTTTTTCCACTCAATAAACCACATATTTTAACATATCTTCTTCAAATCTTTCACATTATCTCATATTTCAACTGGAAATACCCATGGTGAAAATGGGTCATCGGTTCAGGTTTACATATAGCTCCCACACAAATTTCGCCCCAAAAATTTCCCATACAATTTTCGAATAGATTTTCTCCGCTCCAGAAAGCACGAATTTTCACAAAATGAGCTTAACACGTTATATTTGAACTGGATGAACTTATTGTGGAAGTTATTCACTATATTCCATGTTTGGATATAGCACCGATATAAATATTTCCGATTTGATAAATTGGACCAGGTAATATTAGCCTATGATTAGGAAACATACAAAAATTCTTCCCGTTTTCACTTTTTTACCGAAATGGATTGTATAGAAAGTGGAGTGTATAATATAGTCGGCCCCGCCCAACTTTAGCCTTTCCTTACTTGATATTTTTCATGTCTGTGCAATCATAGGAATGTGTACACTGAATTTAATGATTCTAGCTACGGCCATTTTTGGTACCATTTGTATCCCCTTTTTCCATTTTATGCCCTTACGAAAAATCCCTTTATATTACGTGTCTACGCAGTCAGAGGCCGTTGAGATTGTACCATTTTTGTCCCTATATTCTCATTTTACCATTAATTGTACGAATTTAAAAAAAAAATAATTTTATATTATGCGTCTACTCAATTGGAGTAATTTCCCGTTTCTAGTTTTTATCATTTGATACATACTATTTTTATCCCATTGTCCCCACCCCCAACGAATGAGAATCACTTATTGTTGCACGTTTTTGCTATAAGGGGAAGGCGCATAGCAAATATATACAGACTTATTCAAAAAACATCTTAAAATACTCTAAATATTAGGGGTATTTTCAAACCTTGTGAGGGAAAAATTTTCCCTGTAAACCGATTTCGCTTATTTGCAATCCCAACCGATCTACAACTATAAAACTTAGTATACCCCCATTCTATGGTGTGGAGGGTATAAAAATAACTACAGCGTGAAACTAATCGAATTTTCTTTTATGGCCAAAGTCTAATTTTACGTCTCCTCATTTTATTCTTCTCAACCCCATACACTCGCTTCTAGGTAAATCAATAATATTTGTTTAATTATATCCTGTGATTTCAATTCAAAATTGTCTCCTACCAGAATTTTCCATATTTTCTACTTCAGCTAATTAACAGAGAAAAAAATACAATATCTTTCCAAGGCAAATCCAAATCCTCTTCCACTAGCATTATTTGCCCAAATTTGGTTTTTATCACAAACTTAAGATAATTTTTTCATTTCATCCCTGCTTTACGTTATAGTGCAACAGCAACCTACTTCAGATCTGGAAAATGTAACCGTATGACAAATAACAACAACCATCCGACCAACCTCTGCACTCTTAGGCAAAATGAACAACAACAACCGAAGCCACAGACGGAAAAGTTTACCCACACAAAAAGTCAACTTAAATGAATTGCTTAATTAATAAACACTAACAAGATGTTCTCTGCCATTTTGACTCCCATCCAATTTGAACTAAGCACAGCAAAGGCAGAGGCAAAGGCACAGATATCTCATCTCATATGAATATGTAAACAAGTATCGAAACGATAGAGAAATATCGATATATAGACACAAGGACCCATAGATACGCATACATACATGCATATATATGTACATGAGTATGTCGTCGGTATGTATGTACACATATTTTATTTCTGTGTACACTTGTGTATGTGCGGGTGCATAAACGGAAATTCAATATTGATACAAAATTTTTAACCACACACAAACCGGAAGGAAGAGGAAGAGCAAAAATCGACAAAAACCTCAAACTGCAAATTTTCACCAACATTCTGTCGTTCATCGACGAGGGAGGAGTGTCAAGGTGATGTGGAATATTCTAGATAAGAAAATAAATACGTCTTATAGTTGTAGATCGTTTGGAATTGCAAATGGGCGAAATTGGTCCACAGGGAATATTTTTTCCCTCACTAGGACTGAAAATACCCCTAATATTTATAGTATTTCACGATGTGTTTATACACTCCACGAGATTATTATGTCTTTGTGCTTTTGTTTGTAACACCCAAAAGGAAGCGAGATAGACCCATTGTTAATAATACCGATCGTCTTAGAATCACTTTTTGAATGGACTTAGCAATGTCCGTCTTTCTGTCCGTCCGTCCATCTATTGATGTAATCAAAGTACAGGTCGCAATTAGAGTCCGATGGTAACAAAAATTGGCACGAGTTACTTTTGCTATCCAAGGTCGAACACTATTTCATTCTAAGGAAATCGGTTCAGATTTTAGATATAGGCTCAATACAGATGTCGCTCCCGATTTGACTTTTTCCGCTCTAGAAACCACATATTTTACTCGATTTGCTTCAAATTTGGCCAGTACCTTATAATTGAACTGGAAATATCTATGGTGCATTTGGGCCAGATCGGTTCAGATTTAGATACAAATTTCGTTTTCCATTTAACTTGTTCCGCTCTAGAGATCTCTCTGGAAGGAACTATAGGCTATAGAATTTTTAAGAATTAGCTCTGTGGGCGGAGGGGGCGTGGCAAAAGTGTTTTTGAGAGCCAGAAGGCTAAAAATTGGTACATATATTTTACTAACCACAAGAATGAAAAATATGACGCCGAAACTTGGATTTTCATTTTGTGGGCGGAGTGGGCGTGGCAATAGTGTTCTTTGAGCTAGAAGGCTGAAAAATGGAATGTATATATTACTGACCACGAGAAAGATCAATTTGATGCCGAAATTGGGATTTTCGTTTTGTGGGGGGAGTGGGCGTGGCAAAAGCGTTTTTGAAAGCTATAAGGCTGAAAATTGGTACATTTATATTACTGACCACGAGAAAGATAAATATGATGCTGGATTTTGAATTTTCGTTTGGTGGCCAATGGGGTGCGGTAATAGTGTTTTTGAGAGGTAGTAGGCTGAAAATTGGTACATATATGTTACTGTTCAGATTTATATATAGCTCCCATACAAATTTCGCTCCCAATTTGAATTTTTCCGCTGTAGAATCCACACATTTTAATAGATTTTGTTCAAAATTGGCAAAAACACCTTTTATTTCAACTGAAATCACCTGTGGTAAAAATGTGTTAGATCGGTTCAGATTTATATATAGCTCTCATACAAATGTCGCTCCCAATTTGTCTTTTTCCGCTCTAAAATCCACCTATTTTAACAGATTTTCTTCAAAATTGGTAAAACATCTTATAATTCAATTAGAAACACCCGTGGTAAAAATGTGTTAGATCGGTTCAGATTTATATATACGGTTTCTGCTCAAGAAACCACATATTTTAACAGATCTTCTTCAAACCATGCAAAATATATTTTATTTCAAATAGAAACACCCTGGGTGAAAATGGGTCATATCGGTTCAGATTTACATGTAGCTCTCATACAAATTTCGTTCCTCCAGAAACCGCGTATTTTCAGAGAATTTCTTAAAATTGAGCATAAAACGTTATACTTCAACTGGAAGAACTTATTGTGAAAGTTAGTCACTTAATTTCATGTTTGGATATAGCCCCGATACAAATATTATTCTCGATTTGATAAATTGGACCAGGTCATATTAGCCTGTGATTAGGAAACATACACAAATTTTAGTAAAAACAAGCAAAAACGGCGTTAAGTTCGGCCGGGCCGAACTTTATATACCCTCCACCATGGATTGCACTCCACACAGAATGTCGATTTTCGAAAAAGTGCAGTAATATTACAGGAAAATATTAATTTTTTAATATAGCCAAACCAAAACAAATACAAATATTGAAAAATTAATTTTATAAATAAATATAATATTTTAATTATTTCAAACCAAGCTTATGCTACCAATACGTCAATTCAAAAAATAAATATTCTTATATTTATATTTTCAAAGCCATAAATATTGGTAGATAGTGGGTGCTACATTTGGTTGTATTTCCATTCTATTTGAATTCCAAAAGTACAAATTTTGAAAATCCATTATCAGACGTACATAGTGCAAAATAATCTAACTTCATGATTCAACCAATTTTTGCCGTAAAAGAAAAAGTGGGAATTTAAAAAAAAAAACTTTTTATTTTGCGTGTCTATGCAGTCAGAGGAATGTATACACCGAATTCCATGATTCCAGCAGCGTCCATTTGGTTGGTACCATTCTTACCCCCTTGACGTTTCTACGCAATTCGAATTTCATCATTCTAGCTGTAGTCGTTTAGCTGGTACTATTTTTATTCCTCTGTACCATTGTATCCCTTGAAAGTACTAATTTCGAAAAATTCGTCTATTTTCCGTGCCTACGCAGTCAGAGGAATGTATACTCCGAATTACATGACTCTAGCTGCGGTCATTTGATTGGTACTATTTTTATCCTCTTTTTTCATTTTAACCCCAAAAAGTATGAATTTCGAAAAATCTGTTTATTTTCCGTGTCTACACACTCAGAGGAATGTATACTCCGAATTTCATGACTCTAGCTGCGGTCATTAGATTGGTACTATTTCTATCCCCATTTTTTCATTTTAACCCCAAAAAGTACGAATTTTAAAAAATCCGTGTATTTTACTTATCTATGCAATCAGACGAATGTATACACCGAATTTCATTATTCTAGGTACAGCCGTTTGGTTGGTACCATTTTTATCCCTCTATTCCTATTTTACCCCTTAAAAGTACGAATTTGGAAAAAATACTTTTATATTATGTATCTACTCAATTAGCGGAATGTACACACCGAATTTCGTGTTTCTAGCAGTTGTCGTTTAATATATACCATTTTTATCCCATTTTTGCCCCATTTCACCCCCTACAAATAAGAATCACTTTATGGTGCACGTTTTTGCTGTAATGGGATGCACATACCAAATATCAAGCAAATATAAACAGACATATTCAAAAAAATGCTTAAATACGCTCAAATATTGGGATTATTATGGGTATTTTTAGTCCTTGTGAGGGAAAAATGTTTCCCTTTAGGCCGATTTCGCCCCATTTCAATCCCAACCGATCTACGACAATAAGACGCATTTATGGAAAATTTGAAGGTTCTAGCTGCTTTCGTTTAGATGCTAGCGTGCTTTCAACAGACGGACGGACATGGCTAGATGGTCTTAGAATTTGATAACGATCAAGAATATATATACTTTATAGGGTCTCAGGTCGATATTTCAAGGTGTTACAAACGGAATGACAAAGTTAGTATACCCCCATCCTGGAGGTGGAGGGTATAAAAATAATTATGCATTGAAAATTGTTTATGTTTATTTCACGAATCAGTATGCCTCAATGCACACACAAAAAATAAAATTTTAGGTCTCGGATACAAAATTTTTACTTTTTGTTGCAGAGTGTTATTATACTCGAACCTCCTCATTCTCTAAACCCACGAGAGTGAACACAACGCAATCGAGAAACTGAACGCGAACGCGAGAGAATTGTATTAATTAAATCACTTCGCGTATGGTATGTTTGACCTGTTTTATTATTTTTGGGAAACATCTTATAAAGAATGATGGGTCGCGTTAAATCGAATATCTTAAATTAAATCTCTTAAATTAACGCTTGTGTTTCAAATATTACCAAAACGCCAAAATTTGGGTGAATTGACTCGATGCGTTTTAGAAAATGTGGAGATAACAGTACATTTTGCAGACACCTAACAATATGCAATACTTTTTGTATCTTTTTGCTACAGCCTCGTATTGGCATACACTTGCATACGTCGTTCCTCCTACACAACGATGAAACAATCCCACCAATTCTCACAATTAACAACTTACAACAATCAGTCACCACCACCGAAAATATTTTTAATTTGTATTCAAATTTTTCATCGTTAACTTATCTTTAACATTTGTACTATCACTTTAACAGTGATTCTTTAAGTGAGCACGTAAAAAGACGTTAAATTCGTCCAGGTCAAGTCTTATATGGCCACGGAGTACATTCGACAGTATTACCGGCAAATTAGAGGCTGTCGTATACAGAGAAAAAAAACATTGCAATGGTTGATTGCATGCAAAAATTGTATATTTGAAATAAACTGTTATATAACAAAGTAAGAAGGCGTTAAGTTCGGCCGGGCCGAATCTTATATACCCTCCACCACGGAGTGCATTCCACAGTATTTTTTTTTTTCACTGAACCAACACTCAGGGGATGTCCCCTATAAATGCAGTGCATTGCGTTGGTGGAAGGAAGATCAGGTATGGGAAGGAGGAAAGAGGGAGTAGTGTCTGTTGACATCTGTTTTGAATGTCTGAATGTCGTAATTGGAGGGAAAGATATTTGTCGGAAGTCGATTCCACATACGGATAGTACGGGCGAAGAACGAATTTATTCTGTAATGTGTAGTGCGGCCGGTTGTCCAATCGACAACAAGTGGGTGAGCGTTTCTGGAGAGTCGCGAATCTCTACCGAACGTTCTCACGGGCGGTATGAGATCACGAATTTCCGGAGAACAAACACCATGAAAGTATCGATAGAACAATGACACACAACCAACATTACGACGGTGTTCAAGGGAGACAATAGAATTGGATATCCTACCATCACCTATCAACACCATCGCCCTCCTCTGGACACGGTAAAGTAGCTCCAGTGATGAAGCTGGAGCACCCGACCATATATGGGAGTTGTATTCCATCTTTGGTCTAATGTAGGTAGTGTAGATATTGAGAAGATCAGAGGGTTTGAAATATTTCTTACATCTTTTTAAAAAGCCTAAACATTTGAAGGCATAAAGGAAAATTATTTCAAATCCCCTCAAGTTCTTTCTCTTTTAAACAAATTTGCGCGCGCATTAGAATTATAAACAATTAAGGCACTTTAACGAAAGACGCATTGGGATTAAATGTCGCCTTTGTCGTCGTTCACGCATCAAATATTTTAGCAATTCACAATATAATAAAAACAAAAGTAAAAAGAGTTTGTTTAACAAAACAATTAAAAAACTAATTCACTACAACTAAAAATTGTAGTTGTTTTGGTTAAAAATTAAAAAAAAAATAATGAAGTTACATTACACATCAAATACATGTTTTGTCCAACGAACATCACGTTGTATTTTCATGCCGAGAACATCAAGAGCATCTGATTGCTCAATATCTACACCGTTCATTAAAATCGACGACACCGTTGGATCAGTGAATCGCTTGTGAGACAACAAGGAGCACTGGGTCTTACGTGCATTAAAATCTACTCTATTCACTCGACCCCATTCAGAAATGGCCAACAAATCCTGGCTAAGTGACTCATCCATCAATCGCCTTCTATCTTCAATTTCTTGACGACTTGGTCTATGATCGAATGAGTATGAATGACAGAGGTTGCTGTCATCCGCGAATGAGTATATTGGATTCACAGTCCGATCCAAAAGGTCGTCGATGAAAATAAGAAAAAGGGAGGGGTTTTATTTTTTATTTTTAGTGTCTACGCAGTCAGATGAATGTATACTCCGAATTTCATGATTCTAGCTGCTGTCATTTAGTAGGTACTATTTTTATCCCCTTTTTCCATTTGAACCCCAAAAAGTACGAATTTTGGAAAGATCTTTTATTTTACGTGTCTACGCAATCAGAGGAATGTATATATCGAATTTCATTATTCTAGGTGCAGCCGTTAGGTTGGTACTATTTTTATCCCTCTATCCCCATTTAACCCCTTAAAAGTACGAATTTAGAAAAAATACTTTTATATCATGTATCTACTCTATTAGAGGAATGTACACGCCAAATTTCGTGTTTCTATCTGTTGTCGTTTGATAGGTACCATTTTTATCCCTTTTTGTCCCATTTCGCCCCCTACAAATTAAAATCACTCTATGGTGTCCTTTTATGCTATAAAGGGAATGCGCATTGCAAATATCAAGTAAATACAAGCTAATATGTTCATAAAACATGCCGAAATACTCTAAATATTATGGGTATTTTCAGTCATTGTGAGGGAAAAATTTTTCCCTCTGGCCCGATTTCGTCCACTTTCAATCCCAGCCGATCTACAAGCATAAGACACATTTAGAAAACAATTGAACCTCCTAGCTCATTTCGATCGGCAGCTATCGTGCTTTCCACAGACAGACAGACGGACATGGCTATATCGTCTTAGAATTTTACCACGACCCAGAATATATATACTTTATAGGGTCTCCGATGAATATTTCAAGGTGTTACAAACGGAATGGCAAAGTGAATATACCCCCATCCTGGAGGTGGAGGGTATAAAAATAATTGTACCCAAATACAAAAATTCTTAAAATGAGCAAAATTATAATATTTTTATGAAAATGGCGATTTTTGGTTACACTGTGTGTAATAACCATGGAAACATAACCTTATATGGACACATATGGACCTGAATGGGGGGTAAAGGTTAAAAATCGTTTTTTTAAGTATATGACAAGAGCTACAACTTTGCCTCAGAGAGTAAGTCAAAATTTCAAACGTTTTGCAAGATATGAGCCTGAGAAAATGATGAATGCATGAATTGCATGAAAAAATATCGAACCTTCGCCCTGACTACATGGCAGTAGCTAGAAACAATAAAATAACGGTGTGAGGATTGCACTTACCATATAGACAAGCTACAAAAACGGATTTTTCGAAATTAGTACTTTTAAGGGGGAAATAAACGAAAATGGATAACAATGGTACCAATTTACCAATCTATCAGTAATCAGTAGCTATCTGACCGTAGAAACGAAGAAAACTTGTATTTTTGGAAATTTGTACTTTTAAGGGAAGAGCGGGGCAAAAAGGGATAAAAATGGTACCAACTAAAGTATTACAGTTAGAAACATGAAATTTATTATGTAAATTCCTCTGACTATATAGCAACGAAGTAAAATTGGATTTTTCGAAATTTGTACTTTTAACGGGCGAGCGGGACAAAAAGGTATAAAAATGGTACCAACTAAAGTAGAAGTGCAAATCTAAATAAATTTTTCGAAATTTGTACATATTATGGGTGTACAAATTATTGTAGTTAGAATCGTGAAATTCGGCGTGTACATTTCTCCGACCATGTAGGCGCGCAACATAAATGGATTTGTCGAAATTTGTACATTTAAGGGATGAGAGGGGCAAAAAGGGCTAAAAATCGTGAAATTTGGAATGTAAATTCCTCTGGCCATGTAGAAGCGCAGTATAATTGGATTGTTCGAAATTTTTATATAGTCGGGAAATTTGGAGTGTAAACTGTGTGTAAAGCGCAATCTTTTTCGAAATTTTCATATAGGGGGTGAGCAACAAGGGATAAAAGTAGTACCAACTAGAATACTGGAGCTATAGTCGTGAAATGTGGTGTGTAAGTTCCTGTGACAACGAGAATAGTTCAGCTAAAATAGTGCATATCGACAAGCACATTCCTTTGACTGTGTGTGAGTGCTAGCTAATATTAGGTTTCTAAATTACTATTTTAGATTTATCTATATCCACCAAAAGAAAATTAAATAAATACTATCCAAAAACAGAGAGGGATAAAATTAACAAATAACTGGATTTTTAGCGTGCGAAGCAGCGTGTACTGCTAGTTTACTATATTCGTGAAAGTCCGTATTTACATTCCTCTGACAACGTCGACTTGGGGCATAAATGGATTTTTCGAAATATCTATTTTTAAGGGGCGAGCGGGACAAAAGGGGATAAAACTGGTACCAACTAAAGTATTACAGATAGATAAATGATTGCATCCAAATAATTATTGCATGCGAATAATAAAAAAAAATTTTTTTTCATTAAAAAGTCGCCAAAGAAACATTTCATAAAATGTATGAAACATGTTTCATAAAGCACAAATCAATAAAAAATATATCAATAGAATTTATGAAACATTTCTTTAGAAACTAAGAAATGCAGTTCTTCAATCGATGTACTTTTGTCATACAAGTTCTTTATTTTTCATAATATGATTTATGAAAATTTTCATAGATTTTATGAAGAAACTTCAATATTTAATTGAAAGAGTTTCATAAATAGTAATAGCTGTGGTTTCCAATATAAACAAAAAAGCAATAGAAAAGGTCTGACTCGTTGACTAACCAATCAACACACGCCACCATTGCGAGAGTCTTTGCCTTTGACCTAAATCGGGGTAAATACTTATGTCAGGTTTAACAGAGAACAAATGAGAATTGCTAGCATTCAACGAATAAAGTCGACACACTAAAAATTAGCTGTAAGTTATGAAACATTTTATAAAAACTATGAAATCCTTCATTATATTTATGAAGACATTTCATTTCAACAAAAATATTTTATTGGTTATGGCATGTTTCATAATATTTAAGAATTGTTTATTTAATACCATGAAATCTTTCTTTGATCTTATGAAACCAACATTCACATGTGCGAGCACATGCACAACATTGAATTGGCAAAGTGAGATTTTTAGTGTGTCGACTTAGTTCGGTGGAATATTTTGTTTATCAGCGTTTCTCATTTGAAATATGTGACCGCTGGTACAAATATGAACCCTGATTTAAGTCAAAGACATACATTCGTTGCGAAAGTTCTGATGAGATGGGGTAGCGCCCATCGAAACTGCGCAGTCAACTTTCAGCTGCAACAATAAAGGTCTCACTTTGCCTTTTTTGCTAATTTTTGGGTTCTGCTGAAGACTTCAGCACAACCTATGGTCTTAAACCAAAATAAATGACAAGACATGAAAAAAAATTTATGAAATTGCTTCATGAATATTATGAAGGAAAATTCTTTCAGTGTATAATCGTGATATTTGGCATGTAAATTCCTCTGACCACGTAGAAATCCATTAAAATTGGATTTTTGAATTGAGTACTTTTAAGAGGTGCGCGGTACAAAAAGGGATAAATATGGCACCACATTAAGTATTGCAGTTGACGTCGTGAAAATTTGTTTACCAAACAACGTAGGAGCGCAATCTAAATGGATTTTTCGAAATTTGTACATATAAGGGGTAAGCGAGACAAAAAGGGATAAAAATGGTGTGCAGCCCTTTAATTACGTAAAGTAGAATGTGGAAATAACGAAAATGGATAAACGCGGTACCATAAAGTACATCCTTTTGGGGGAGAAGCGAGAACATATGTTACCTGTTGTGATTTTTCAAAATGTATACTTATTGGGAAAGAGGTGTAAAAAGTTTTAAAATGGCCGAATGCATTTAGAAATATGAGATCGAATATATAAGAGGCTCTGCGGTTGTAATGTTTTGTTCAACACTGGAAAGAAAATGATAAAAATGATACATACGAAAGGAAGTTCAGCTAACATAGTATGAGGAGGTTTCCAAAATACTATTTAGATTTATCTATATCCACGAAAAGAAAATTCAATAAATACTATCCAACAGTAGAAATGGATAAAACTGATAACAAATAACTGGAATTTACGCGTGCGAAGTAGCGGGCACTGCTAGTAATCCATAAATTTATAACGTTCAACCGGTTCACTTGAATGTGACCAATTTTCATAGAAATTAATTTAGTAACACAATTAATTTTCGAAACACAATAATGGAAGCAAACATTGATAATAGATGTAATAATTGAATTTTATCCACAAACATAAGTAGAATTTATAAAATGATATTCTTCTGATCCAGATTCTAAAGAACACATTTTGGGAATTATTTTTACCGTTTTAGGAATTGGGGGATTTTTAAGTAGCTACATAAAGTATTTTTTCAGAATATTTCTAAAGTTAATAGAAATTTCTATAGCAAAATATATGGGACGAGTTTCTTTGTGAACATTAAATTTTTCCGCATCACCCTTATGGGGGCGCCAATGAAAAAAGTGGGCGTAGGCCACCCATTTTTTCTTAAATCATACATTTTGGCAGCTAGCAGCTCTAGCTTCACGGGATATATTTTTAAGCACAACTTCCCGATTTCCCCAATGTGCAATGTTATGATGTAGTCACTGCGGTTTAGGAGCAGTGGGCGAATACCTCTTTAACATAGAGAGAGTAATATTAAAAAACGCTAGTCCTTACCTTGTATGATCCAAGATTTTTTACAGAACAGGCTAATTTTATATTTCTACCGGCAGGTACTGTGATGTTGTCGATGACATCGGTGAATTCGGGGTCTTCGGTTTCGACTGTAATACAAAAAAAGAAAAGAGAAAATTAATAGAAATAAAAATGGAGAATAAGAGCAATATATTTAATATATTTACATATCTAAATATGTTGCAAATAGAATATAAGCCAAGCCCATCACGATTCATAATTATTTATACAATAAAATATAAAGACTGTGCAATGTAATTTACTATAGGAGTGATATATGAAAACTTTGAGATTCAAGGTCCTCAGCAATTTTTCGTTTTTGGCACAAATGAAGGCCAGGATCTTATTTACCTTAAACAAACCAAAACGAACACGTTTGCTGAACCCCCACCCTTGCACGCATAATTATTTACTCATCTGTAAGAGTCCTTCGATATGTTGCTACTATTTAACATTCATTCATTTAGCTTTTATTTCCCTGACTTAAGTCATTAACATTTGTTGAAATGACTTAATTACTGTGTTTCTGTTGTACAAAGGCTGCCTGTTTGGCGAAATCACAAGAGTATCACAACTGAAAGATAATAACAATTAATTGTTATTGCTTAGACACCTCAGCCATTTCCGACATTGTCTGACCTACAGTCAGCCAGTCACCCCTTCTATTCAGCAGCATCCCAACAATTCAGTCAGCAACATAATTATCATTTGTCTGGAGGAGGGAGACTATTGCTGAACTTGGAAATTGAATGCAATTATCCACATACAAATGACTGGTCGGTCGGTGTCTGTCGAGGGCGACTAAATGACTGTAGGTTTGCAAGGCATCACACACTCCAAAGATGTGGTGGTGGTAACCACTTGGCAACCATAATAATTATATTGTCATTGATTGTGGGGGATTTAGGGAAAACCATAAACTGTGCTATAACAATTAGAACAACAAAAAGACCAATAGGGTTGCCAGGCCAGACAAATTGAAAAGGAATGAAAGGGAGAATGTTGGCATTGGCAAGGGAACACTTTCGGAAGAACAGGACATGAATTTATTGAAGCAAATCTGAACTGTTGATATATTTCAATAAAATATTGACATATATGGCAGCTACGGAATCTATAGAACATTTCAATTTAAATATGTTTTAGGAAGAGCCGTCGTCCATACGAATAAAAATAAGTAAAATTCTGTCGATTTTTGTAGAAGTGCAGCAACATTACTGGAAATTGTATTTTTTTTAATTTAGCCAATCCAAAATAAATAAAAATATTAAAAAAATTTTATTAAAAAGTCGTTATGATAATAAACCATGTTTATAAGGCAAGGCTACCAATCTATAAGTTTATAAAGGGTGATTTTTTAGCTATTATCTTTTTGGCAACACTGGTTTAAACAGCTGACGCACGTTTCGTGTTTTGTTTCACTGTCAAACATCTTCAGTTTGGTCTATAATTTAACCATGAATCGTCTTACAAACGAACAAACGAACAACAACAGTTTACCCCCCTAAAAGTACCACTTTCAAAAAAACTGTTTATTTTACATGGCTGTATAATTAGAGGTATTTACACACAAAATTTCATCATTCTAGCTGAGTCCGTTTAGTAGGTACCATTTTTTCCCTCAGTTCCCATTCTATCCCTTAAAAATACGAATTTAGAAAACCATGTTTTATTATTTCCCTTTTTACCCCCTTAAAAGTACGTCTTTTATTTTGCGTGTATACTCAATTGGATGAATATACACACCGAATTTCATCATTCTAGCTGTAGCAGTTTAGTTGGTACTATTTTTATCCCTCTATTCCCATCGTGTCTACGCAGTCAGAGGAATGTTTACACCGAATTACATGATTAAAGCTGCGGCCTTTGGTACTATTTTTATCCCGTTTTCTCATTTTACCCCCTTAATAGTACGATTTTCGAAAATCTCTTTATTTACGTGTCGGCGTAGCTAGAGGGATTTACACACCGAATTTCATCATTCTAGCTATAGCCTTTTAATAGGTACCAGTTTTATCCCTCTGTTCGCATTGAATCCTTTAAAACTACGAATATAGAAAAATATTTTTTTATTCTCTATTTTATTCGAATGTAACTCCGAAATCCATTACTCTAGCTGCGGTCATTTGGTTGCAGTCGCAGTCGGAGGAATGTATACACCCAATTTCTTGGTTCTATCTGCCGACATTGTTTAGTACACTTTTTATCCCCTTTTTCCATTTTACCCCCTAAACATATTAATTTCGAAAAGGTTGGAGTATATACGCAATCAGAGGAATGTATGCACCGAATTTCATTATTCTAGGTGCAGCCGTTTGCTTGGTACTATTTTTATCCCTCTATTCGGATTTTACCCCTTAAAAGTACGAATTTGGAAAATACACTTTTATATTACGTATCAACTCGATTAGAGGAATGTACACACCGAATTTTGTGTTTTTAGTTGGTGTCGTTTGATAGGTACTATTTTTATCCCTTTTTGTCCCAGTTCACCCCCTACGAATAAGAATCATATCAAAAATTAAATATTCATTTGTGGTGACCGCAGCAATTTTTTTCGTGACCCAGCCTAATATACTTTTTTAAATATTGTTGTAATTTCATTTTATACTCGCTAGCATTATTTTTATATCGAGGACTATCGCTATATTTAAACTTTTTTGTTGAGCCGCCCTATTAATGATTGTGATCTTTAAAATTATTTTATATTTTGCCAACTTAAATCTGTTTTTACTTGGCATCAATTGACCATATAGGCACAGTTTGTTTGTATTTATTTAATTAATGTTTATCCAATTTCAACTACCATCTCGAAATGTCAAAGTATGAATTCTAAACGTCCTGGCAACTCTGTGGCCGACAAACAATCAGTGTAGCAATTACACATCTCATCAAAGACATGGGTGGATCTATGGAAGCCAAACAATTAGAAGACAATGGCAAGAATTGAATTTATTTACCACTAAAATCTAAATTTAGCTTGAAATGGCCAAGATATTTTTGAATTTCGACAACTTATGCAGTACAAACATTCCACAAAGGAGAGGATGGGAAAGTGTGTTGCTCACTGACCTATTGCCAGACATATCTATGAAATCACACACACACACCAGCAACATCTTATTATAATTTTGCA
The DNA here is from genome assembly GCA_947397865.1 of Polietes domitor. Taxonomy (NCBI): domain Eukaryota; kingdom Metazoa; phylum Arthropoda; class Insecta; order Diptera; family Muscidae; genus Polietes; species Polietes domitor. The sequence continues at coordinate 166,545,135 of OX377619.1, read as the reverse complement.
CACAAATAAATGACACTTTGTTTGTGGGCTACAGCCAACACAAACATCAATTTTGCCATGTTGAATTGTTACAAAGACTGTCTGTCGTACAGCAAACTCAGTCTTCATTGTAAATGTGAGTCCTTGTATATGTTGTATCTGTGTGTGTGCACGTGTGAGTGTGTGTGTAATAGTGCCTTGGGTACAGGACACTATACTAAGAGAGTCATCTAAATTATTACCATAACCGACATTGTTGAAATTCAACAACAACACTGGCACAAGTCACACTCACACAGAACAGACTGGCAAATAGATTTCCAGCTACAATTTTACAGTAGCATGCAGATTAATTATGCCGGCAATGTAGATGATATTCAGAATGGTATTTAGACTAAAGGCAAAAACCAGTAAAAAAATGCGTTAAGTTCGGCCGGGCCGAACTTTATATACCCTCCACCATGGATTGAATTCCACAAAGGCTTTCGTAGAAGTACAGTAAAATTACAAGAAATTTTTATTTTTTAATATAGCCAAACAAACACAAATAAAAATATTGACAAAAAAATATAAATATATATAAAATTATAATTATTTTAAACCACGCTTAAAAAACAATATGTTTATTCTATATATATCGAAATAATACTTTAAGTCGATTCAAATAGTAAATATAAGGCAACAACCTTCAACAAAGCTTATATACCCTAAATATTGGGGGATAATGGATGAATTTTCAGCTAAAGCCGTTTGGATGGTTATGTTTCAATCCTATTTTACTTCCATTTATCTCACATAACCTAACTTCATGATTCTACCCATTCTTGTCATAAAAAAGTACGAACTTGGAAAAATCTTTATACCCTACACCACAGGGTATAATTTCCTTGTGCATTTGTTTGTAACACCCAAAAGGAGGCGAGATAGACCCATAGTGTGTAATACCGATCGACATAGAATCACTTTTTGAATCGATATAAGCATGTCCGTCTGTCTGTCCATCTATTCTTGTAATCACGATACAGGTCGCAATTGTTGTCCTATTCTAACGAAACTTGGCACAGACGATTTTTGCATGCCGAAGACGGACGCTATTTAATTTGATCGGTTCAGATCTAGGTATAGCTCCCATACAAATGTTGCTCCCTTGACTTTTTCTGATCTAGAGGCCACATAATTGAAGCAATTTTGATAAATTTTTTTGCAACGCCTTATATCTAAGTTAGAAATGTCAAATCGGTTCAGATTTACATACAAATTTCATACAAATCATACAAATTTCGCGCCTTATTTGACATTTTCCCGTCTAGAAACCGTAAATTTAAACAGATTTTGTTCAAATTTGGCTTAACAACTTATATTTCAACTAGAAACATTTCTTGTGAAAATCTGTCAAATCGGCTCAGATTTATATATAGCTCCCAGACAAATGTCGCGCCCGATTTGACTTTTTTTTTTGCTCTAGAAACCACATTATTTAACCGATTTTGGTACAACACTTCATATTTTAACTAGAAACATCTGTGACAAAAATGTGTCAAATCGGTTCAGATTCAGATTTTCTTCAAATTCTGCAGGACATCTTATATTTACACTAGAAACATCTATGGTAAAAGTGGATGAGATCGGTTAAAATTTATATATAGCTCTCATACAAATGTCGTTCAGATTTTCACAGGATTGAAATGTAGTGGAGTACAATATGTAGGGTATCATATAGTTAGCTTCAATCGACTTTAGCCTTTCCTTACTTGTTTTATTTTGCGAATGTATGCTGAATGTTTACACCGAATTCCATTGTTATCCCCTTTTTCTCATTTTACCCCTTCGAAATATTTACGCAATTAGAGGGAAGTACACAGCATATATCATGAGACTAGCTGTAGCCGATTTGTTGGCACCGTTTTTATCCCTCTGTTCTCATTGTATCCCTTGAAAGTACACATTTCGAAAAACCTTATTTATTTTTCGTGTCTATGCAGTCAGAGAAATATATACACAGAATTCTATAATTCTAGCTGCGGTCATTTGGTTGGTACCATTTTATCCCTCAAAAGAACAAATGTGGAAAAAATCCTTTAACATTATGTATCCACTCAATTGGAGAATATACACACCGCATATCGTGTTTTTAGTTGTGTAGGAAATAAATCGTTTCGTCCTCACTTCTGATTTTAATAAAAGAGTTCAATATTTATTTAATTCATTAGGTTGTTCATATATACATAAAATAGAAAAAATATAATTAAATGATCAGGATGATCCGCACACGTCCGTTCGTCACAACTTCAACTTTACTACTCTCCTCAATCGTCTTCTTCGTCTACCATTGTGTCTGCATAGCATGGTTGCCAAGTTGCAAAAAATTCGTAGCCTAACAGTCGGCCACCCTGTCGACACAATCGACCTCGATTGGAAGTATGTTCGGTTCAGCTTCGTCTTCGGTGATATCATCATCATTTATCTGTGGCAGAGTACACCACGGCTTAATTTTATCAGACGCGTATACTGATGTATAATGACGTTGTTTTCTAGTCGATCCTGGCAAATCTTCGACGACATATCTATCCTTTTCTAGAATTCGTGTAATAATGAATGGACCTTTGTAGTGTGGCTCCAACTTTCTTGAAGTACCCGTCGCCATAGGTTCATTCTCGACCAATACCAAGTCACCGAATTTGTATCGTTTAGGTTGAGTATGTTGTTCGTCGTATCGCCGCTTCGCATTTTCACGTTGTGCGTCAATTCTTTCAGCCGCTTCGCTGCGTATTTCATCTAAACGGTCGTTGTCAATACATTCGCTGTTGTGTAAAGATAACACAAGTTTATTTTGTAGAATATCTCTCGGATGAAATCCAAACAGAAGTTCTTGTGGAGTACGACCAGTCGTTTTATTCTTCATCGTGTTAATGGACCATTGTACTCGCCGAAGTTGGTCATCCCATCGCTTGTCTTCTTTGGTTGACGGTAAAAGCATACTAAGTATTGTTCGGTTCGTTCGTTCTGCATGGCCGTTCGCCCTTGGAGTTCGTACAGCATTTAAGATGTGTTTCACGTCGTTCTTCTGGCAGAAACTTTTAAACTCGTGGGACGTGAACGCAGTTCCGCGATCGGTGATTATCCGTGCTGGCATTCCAAAATATTCGGTGCATTCGTTGAGTACACTGATTACGTGTTTTGTTGCCGTACTTTTCACTGCTCGAATTAAAGTGAACTTCGTAAATGCGTCAACAATGACTAGAATGTGCTCGTTACGTTTGGTGCTTTTTGGAAATGGACCCAAGTGATCCATATGGATTGTATGGAACGGTACGGGGTTAATATTGTCGTAATGGTATTCGCCTTCGTGTTTTCCGCCAGGTGTTTTATTATAGGCACATTCCAAACATGATTTAATATGCGATTTCACGAAATTTCGCATACGGGGAAACCAAAAATGTTTCTGAAGAGCGTCTATGGTTTTTTCGAGACCCAAATGTCCCGCGTCGTCGTGTTGCCCTTTTACTACGCGCCATCGCAAGGCTTTAGGAACCACCCAGAGAAATTTATCCTTAACTTTCCGAAAAAGACGTCCGTTATCAATTATGTATTCAGCACAAATTGTTTTATCTCGTGACTGTAGTTTTTCGACAATTTCGCAAATATTTTCGTCTTGTAGCTGCATGGAAAACAACCAGTCGTCTTGGCTGATAACGGTTTTTGCCATTCGTAATGACGCTGTATCTAATTCTCGGGCTTCTTCATACGGTGCTCGGCTTAATGCATCCACGTGCTGCATCCGCTGACCTGATCGATGTTCGATGTTAACGTCAAAATCTTGGATTCTTAGCCACCACCATTCTCGGAATCAACTCTTTCTTCTGCATAGTCGTCCTGATAGCGTTACAATCTGTGATGACGGTGACTGATTTGCCATAAACGTAATAACGGAATCGTTCTAACGATTCTACCACAGCTAACGCCTCCAGTTCATAACTGTGATAGTTTCTTTCGTCATTCGTCGTTGATCTGCTGTAAAACGCTACCGGTTTCCACATATTTTCATCGTTCTGTAATAGCACACCTGCTAGTCCGATAGCGCTGGCATCTGTATGTATCTGGTGTTCCGCGTTAGTTCGATAACCCACTATTACCGGTTTCGTTGTAAGGTGCGTCTTTAGCTTTTGAAAAGCTTCTTCTTGCTCGTTTTTCCACTGGAATTGGCTTTCTTTTCTCAGTAGAAGTCGTAACGGTTCGGAGATTATTGCGTATCCTGGGACGAATTTTCGGAAGTATCCACTCAAACCCAAAAATTGTCGTACTTCGGTCACGGTCGTGGGAGTTGGAAATTCCTGGATTGCAGCTGTCTTTATGTTTCCTGGACTTATACCCTTTGGATGTAGTTGATGACCCAGAAATTCAATAGTCTGTTTCATAAATGAACACTTCTTGATGTTAACTGTAAGATTCAGTTCGCGCAAAACAGTAAAAACACGTCGTAATTTCTGAAGCATTTCGCTGGCGTTGTTGCCACCGACTACGATGTCATCCATGTAATGAAATATATCTCCATCCTGCGTTTTTTCACGTAATAGTGCCATAAGTCGTTGAAAAACCGATGGTGCATTTTTGAGACCAAACGGCATGCGTTTGAACTCATAGAGTCCATCTGGCGTTACAAATGCAGTAAATCGACGACTATTTTCCTCAATTGGAATTTGGTAGTATCCGCTATTCAAATCTAACACACTGAAATATGTAAATTGCGTAATATCTTGCAGTCGTTCTTCTATGTTAGGCGTTGGAAAAATCTCCTTGGCTATGTGCTGATTTAAGCGTCGATAATCAACACATAATCGATCGTTGCCATTTTTCTTCTTAACGAGAACTATTGGACTTGCATATTCTGATGTTGACTTTTGTATAATATCGTTCATTAGTAACTCGTTAATCATTTTACTCACCGCAGCTTTTTTCGGTTCAGGAAGTCGATATGGCTTTGATGCTATTGGATCAGTTGTTGTCAATTCGATTTTCATTTGAACAGCATTCGTTAGACCGATTTCATTAAGTTCGTTACCACAAATGTCTCGATGTTCGTTGAGTAATTCAAATATTTTCGTTTTAGTAGCTTCATCATCTGTGTCGCATTGAATTGATGACATTTCGATACGTGTTCCTTTATTAATTTTGGTCGCAGACACGTCCAATTCAAATCGTCGTTCGTTATTGTCAACTATTAGGCGTACGTTGTTATTCGCGAAAATGTCATTTCCGATAATTAAATCCGATGAAAAGATGTCGTCATCCGCAATGTAGAGATCAACAGTAAATTCGTGATCGTCGATGTATAATTTCACCTTCATCATCTCGTTAAGGACGCGTGTGCCTCCGCAAACTCCACTAATGCGCAATAAACAAGGAATTCGTTCATTGGCTATATTCGACGCCTTCGATTTACGAATCATGCTGCATTGACTACCAGTATCAATAAGAGCATAAAAATTTTCTCCGTTGATCGTGACCAGTTTATCGTTGACATCTTTTTGCACACTATTTATAGTCCGTTGATTTGGCTTACCGCAGTTTTCGGGTGATCCCTTAGGATGAACTCGTTGACAGTCCTTGCATCTCGCTCGTCGTTGTGGTTTTGGACATACATTTGACATATGACCCGTCTCAGAACAGTTGAAACAAACAATAGGTTGCCGTTGCGATGATGTTTTGCGTATGTTGTCGTCTGTTGTTTTACTATAGCTTTTATTGTCGTTTTCGTTGTAAGTACGTTTCGTTGTCGATGCCGTTTTTCTATTCGCTGAGCAGCTGGCCATATTTACCAAATAATCTTCCAGTGCCTCACGCATGTCCTTCATGGTCTTGAAACGAAGTGCCGCAATTGCCATTTGTAAATCGGCATGTTTCAAACCCTCGCGAGTGTATTTTATAATCGCTGATTCACTCAAGTTATAACGTCTACCCAGAGCTGTCATCCGGAAACTGTACTCAGTGATAGATTCTCCATGTCGTCGTGTAGCGTTTGTCATTTTGAAGTGTACGTCCGCTTCATCTGGTCTCGTACTAAACTCATCTTTCAAAGCTTTAGCTAATTCATGCCAAGTAGTAAAAAAATCTGCCGACGCATCGAGCCACAACTTAGCAGGCCCTTTCAGCTTGCTATACACCGCCAATAACACGTATTTATCTTCCCATTCATAGGCACGCATAGTCTTGTCAACCCTGTCAATAAATTGATCCACACTAAATACCGAATCCTTTGTTGGATCGTATTCAGGAAGAGTGTCAGCAATTTCTTTGACACTGTGTACGTTACGAGTTCGAAAATCGTGATTTTGTGACGTTGTAGGTGTTTCGCTTACCCGTGCATTGATCAGTTCATCGTGCCGACCTGTGTTCGCCGTTTGTTGTTGCATGGTTAACAGCATATTTTCCATCATACTACGTAGCTGATCAATCTGGGTCTGAATAGTAGACTCATCGTCACTATCGTTATCACTTTCAAATTCTATCTCTTCACTCTTTGTCGCTTCAATGAGACGTTTGATCAATTCAGGCTTATTACCAGTTGTTGGTAATTTACACTTACTAAGCAACAGTTTGAGTGTTTTCACGTTCAATGAATCAATTCGCCGCATATTGAAAAATGTATCCGTTAAGTCCTTTCAAAGTTCTATACTGTTATACGTTATTTGGTTTTTATTATCTAAATAATTTCCCGTCACGTTGATTATAGTTACGTTATCGTTCAATACCAAAAAGTTACACTTCCGAATAATATTGTTGTATGCCGTTGAGTATTAATTATTAGCCGTTCAATTAATATTCGTTACGTTACTGTATGTTATATCGCGTTTAGTTAATTTCAATAAATGTTAATAGTTCAATCAATATCCGTTTCGTTAATATTCGTCAAATTCCGTTTCGTTTTATTAATATTAATATACGTTATTTTTTCCAATAAATTTCCGTTTCGTTATCGTTGCGTTAATATATTAATATACGTTTAGTTACGTCACGTCACGTTAGTAGTTATGCGTTGTCACTAATCGTTTTCGTTTGTACGTTCATTTTTCTCTTGGTGTGTTTTTTCACTTTGGCATAACTTCCATTTCACCCCTTTCTCACTACACGTATATATTCTTTAGTTTGTATTTAGTCTCACACCACACTCTCAATGCGTTTTCGTACACGTTCATTCGATCATTGTGTTTGCCTGTTTCTTTACCGCACTACTTTAATACAACACAACAAACACTCTCTTGTTCTCATCAACTTTTTAACACACACACACTTCGTTGCTACACCCGTTAATGATCATTAGATCTCACTGTGCTTGAATGTGTATTGTGTTTCTTCGTCGTTAACGTACACTTCTATTCTGTGTTTGTGCGAGCATGCATAGCTATGTCTTCCAAAATTTTTTGCTGTGACGTTCGCTTCGACGAATTTTGTTCTTCTTTCTTGCTCACGCACAACGCACACTTTGCAAAAACTCTTGTTAGCAAACACACACATACACTTCACATCACTTCACACACGCTATCGTTTGTTCGTAGGGGAGGTTCTCAATCCCATTTTCTGAACTGTAGGAAATAAATCGTTTCGTCCTCACTTCTGATTTTAATAAAAGAGTTCAATATTTATTTAATTCATTAGGTTGTTCATATATACATAAAATAGAAAAAATATAATTAAATGATCAGGATGATCCGCACACGTCCGTTCGTCACAACTTCAACTTTACTACTCTCCTCAATCGTCTTCTTCGTCTACCATTGTGTCTGCATAGCATGGTTGCCAAGTTGCAAAAAATTCGTAGCCTAACAGTTGTTATCATTTAATAGGTACCATGTTTATCTCTTTTTGTACCATTTCACTCCCTATGAATAAGAATCATGTTCTGCTATAAGAGGAATGAATATACCCAATATCAAGTGAATATAAGCAGACATATTCGAACAATATGTTTAAATTCTCAAAATATTAGGGATATTTTCTGTCTTTGTTAGGGAAAATTTTTTCCCACTGGGCCGATTATGCCCTTATTCAATCCCAACCGATCTACAACTTGGAATATTTTGACGACTGGCTCCTTTTGTTTATATGCTAGCGTGATTTCAACAAACTGACGAATGGACATGGCTAGATCGTCTTAGAATTTTATGACGATGAAAAATATGTATACTTTACCGACCTGAGACCCTTTACCGATCCCCCCCTAGAGGGGGATATGCATAATTATATCCTCCACGAGAGTATTATGTCTTTGTGCATTTGTTTGTAACACCCAAAAGGAAGCGAGATAGGAAACGAGATAGATACAAATGTCGCTCCCGATTTGACATTTTCCTCTCTAGAAACTACATATTGAACCCGATTCTCTTTAAAAAAGCCGCTCCCGATTTGACATTTTCTGCTCTAGAAACCACATATTGAACCCGATATTCTTTAAATTTGGAACAACATCTTATAATCCAACTAGAAACTCCTGTGCAGAAAGTGGGTAAGATCTGTTCAGATTTAGATATAGCCCCTACACAAATGTCGCTCCCGATTTGACACTTTCCCCTCTAGAAACCACATATTGAACCCGATTTTCTTTAAAAAAGTCGGTCCCGATTTGACATTTTCCGCTTAGAAACCGCATATTGTTCCTGATTTTCTTTAAAATTGGCAGAACATTTTATAATCGAACTATAAACACCAATGCAGAAAGTGGGTAAGATCGGTTCAGATTTAGATATAGCACCCATACAAATGTCGTTCCCGATTTGACTTTTGCCGCTCTAGAAAGCACATATTGTACCCGATTCTCTTTAACTTGGGCACAACATTTTATAATTCAACTAAAAACACCTATGGTGAAAGTGGGTAAGATCGGTTCAGATTTAGATATAGCCCCAATACAAATGTTGCTTCCAAATGTTTAACCTATTTTGTCCAAACTATACATATTATATTTGACCTATTTCATTTCAGGTTTCAATATACCCCCATGTCCTTTCCGATTTAACATTTTTTGTCAAACCGTTTTCACTTTATTACCGAAATAATATAGTCGGCCCCGCCTGACTTGAGCCTTTCCTTACTTGTTTTTTCTGGGTTAAATTGAAAACTCAATACAAATAAACAATATATTTTTTGGTTTCGGAGATCATTCATCAGCTTTAAATACTCGGAATGTAAGAATGGTCTGAAATCGGATGAGAAAAATTTTCTGGATATTCTTGACCGGTATACATATCAGCTAAAGCTTGTAATCGTGTAAAGAATGTCGTTGGTCAAACTATTCAAACCAATCCCGGTCGCAACAGATAGGTTGAAATATTTTCATTTCATTTATTTACAGTCTATGGAATAATCCTAAAAGTAAATTAAACATATATAAAGCGTAATCGAAATCACTACTTAACCTGTTAGACTACTTTAAAGCCCGAGCAATAGGTTCATTTTGATTTGAGTGCTAGCGGGTCACTTTGCTTCACCTCTAGCTAAATATGTTTCAAGCCATGTTACAAGGCGACAGGAATATATGTAGAATAAAACGCTAAAAATCGTGTAAATCAAGGTAATTTATTTTTCGGTTTACACGAAAACCAAAAATATCGTGTACAAAAGTAGTGTGTAAATCGATGTATTGTATGTATTTATTTTTTCTATTATTGTTAATTTCGCCTTCTATGCGTTTAATTATGGTTAATTTTATTATTTTTATGTTTGTTATCACTTTATGACTGTCATTGACTGTCATAATATATTGACCTCAGACCGTAATTAATACGATCAACCAGAACATTCACACGCTCTCACACCCGGCTAAATAGAAAATCATTAACTAAATAATGTTAACATTAAAATCAACAACATTATAATTTGTTTCTCTACGAACATTGTTGTTCTGTCATGCTTTTGTTGCTATTGGCGGCGTAGTCGCTATTGTTGTTGTTGCTATTACTGGTATTCTTGTTATTTGTAGAATTTTTTCGGTGGTTTCACACACACGCAGACATTGCGGTGTAGGCATACTCAGAGTGAGAAAAAGTACGGGAGAAAGTGTGGGTGCTGGTCTGTGCTTTGGCGTGCGTTTGTGTGAACTAAGAAGAGTATGGATTTGTGTGGTTAGTTTCTTTGTTTCATGGCAACTGAATGAGTGTTCGAATGGGGGAGTCTGAGGCGGTGTGGTTTCTTGTTAATGTTTGGCTGCTTGTCTATCGTCTGGTATGTTTATATAAAGTAGTGTATACCCAGCGAACAATATCTACCAAATTCGATCAGAATCTGCGATTCTGGCCGACATCGACATTATCGAATTCGGAGGAAATCTTATACTGATTTCTCCCACAACTCGGAGGGGAATTCTGACAAAATTCTGTTTTTATTTTTATATTTTATTTATTTACTCTGAGTAAGAGTATATTCAAATGTTTGTTCCAGCGATTGAATAAAGGGACGAAGAACATTAGAGCTAGTTTAAAATTTCCAGTTGGGGACATTCCGGCAATTACAGTCGAACTTTTTAATTGCCTATAAAGAGAAAATCTAAAAAATAAAAATAATTCCAACTTCGAGCATATACAATTTGGAGAAACCAAAACACTTGGGGAATGTATAAGACTCGCATGTAACAAAAATATAGGATGGGTCATTTAAAATGTGAACTGCATTTATTTTTATTTTCAGATTTATGTTTGGCATTTGCAAGATAGGCCGCTATCCGCTCGAAGAAAATTGTAAAATATTAAAAACTTACGTCTAAAGTAGTGAGTCTTTAACGCAAATTGTAAGAAATTTACATTGACAATTTTCGAGAAGAGATCGTCCTTCATGAAGCTCATTTTCATCTCGGTGGCTTTGTCAATAAGCAAAATTGCCACGTATGGGGTTCAGAGAACCCAAACTAAAACTATTGAGAAGCCAATGCATCAACAACGAGTCACTATTTGGTGTGCAAAATTGGGTTGATCGGACGAGGTACTGCCGAGCTAGTCGTCGTATGAATGGTATTATGTTCGATTATTAAATTTGAAAATAAAATCGGTACCTATTATAATTTTTCAGCGAATGTACGTAATACTTGCATAAAAACATAATTAAATTTAAGATTTATTATAAAAGTCTTAAGTTAACTGGGTGTTCTCATTTGTATGCGGGTATGTGTGGAGGCTGTGTATACACATACATTCAGACACTATTTCTGTGGCTTTCAGGAATAATCGCTTATCTCAAAGTTTCTCAATATTGAGATTGTGTTGCAAAAGTATGTCAGATATGCAAAGTCTGTAAATAAGTTCTTTTGATACTATTTTATACTCACAAACCCTAGGATGCACCCACCAGCGACCCTTTAAATTATATATCGTCATCATAATTCTACAGGGAGTAACTGACCATTTTTTCGAAATCTCGCTTCTGATAGAAAACTGTGAAATGCATTGGAATATGTAAAAAAGCGATTTAAAAAATGTTACTTACGACCTTTTGGAATTCGTGTAGTGATACATTCTTCATCAAACAAGTCATGCTTGAAACATTTTTCTCTAACATGGACAGAAAATATCATTTACAGATATATAAGAGTTTTTGAGATTTTTTCAAGATTTCCGATATTTGGTACATTCATCTTGTAGCGTGATCGCGCGGAGTTAGGCTTTTATGGAATGATGTAAGACGAAAAGGGACATAAATGCTATCAATTAATTGACTACAAATTGAAAATCGATCAGGACGGTATAGAGGAGCAACATAAAGATATTTGTTGGTATTTGTACTTGGTTTGGGATAATGTGGTAAAAGGGGATACAAATTGTACCCACCAATCAGTTGCAGGTAAAATAATAATATCATTATGAAAAAAAGTTTGCCGAAAGGCTACGTAAAACATTATCTGACTAGAAAATCTAAACAAGAAAACGTTATTATTTTCTTTAATTTTTTACTAAAATTCTAATTTTCGCCGAAAGTAACGTTAACATTTGTAGTTGGTAAAGGTAATTATGATGGCTACAAATGCTGCGAATTTCACAATCACATAGATCAAGTGAATTAGGAATATTCTACTAAAAATTGAAAAAAATATTTTTTCGAAAAAGAAAAACATGGAAAAATGATATTTTGTTCTATATATTAATAGCTAACATTCTAGCGAAAATATCTATAGTATTTTTCGATTAAATGAATTTATTTTCATAATAAATGAAACAATTTTCAAAACAAATGAAACCTTTTTAAATTAAACGAAACATTTTACAAATAAAATGAGACTTTTTCAGTTGAAATAACACCTTTTACAAATTAAACGAAACCTTTTTCTAATTGAATGAAACTTATTTTAGAAAATACGAAATAATTTGTTAATTGTTATAAAATAAAACACGACCTTGCAGAAAATAGAAATATTAATTATTCAAGAATATAATGTGTAATAATGTGATTTCACAGAAATACACACACTTCTTTTCTAAATAATGATCAAGAGTTTGTTCATAAACAATATTGAATATTGAACAACGAATATTGCATTTTATAATAGCTGGGATCATACCAAAGAAAATGAGGCCTCTTTGAAGAGATTCTATGAAAAAATGTATAAGTTATGGCCCTTCTACTTTTATCCGTACATTATATTCAAATACACTGAGAGAATTATTTTCATACTATTTATGATTTTGTCTTAACCTCAGTGAAAATTTTCATGGAAAAGTCGCCAAAGAAACACTTTAAAATGTATGAAACATACACAAATCAATGAAAAGTGTCATAGAATTTATGAAACATTTCTTAGAAACTCTGAAATGGAGTTCTTTGTTCGATGAACATGACAAAAGTTCATCGAATAAGTTTCGAAGCACATGTATGAATGTATAATTGCAAACCACTTGTTAATATTTACATTCATACAACCTGTTAATATTCATTATGCAACATGTTGATATTTACTTTACTTGTCAATATTTTACGCTACTCGATTATTTATATCTAAATTTGTGTATAAAAGGCAGAGCAGTTGCTCTGGAAAATCAATTCACATCGAACAATAGAAGCGAGCATTTGTAGTTATTAGTGAAAAGTATTTTATAAACCCTTCGAGCTGTTTCCTTTCATGAAACCATACAATCTTAGGAACAAGATTGTTTCAAGTTCATTATTTTTCATATGATTTATGAATATTTTCATAGATTTTATTTTCATTAATTTTATGAAAAAGTTTCATAAATATTAATAATTTATACTGAAGTTTCCAATAGAAACAAAAAAGCAAAAAAAGGTCTGACTTGTTGACTAACCAATCAACACACACCATCATTGCGAGAGTCTTTGTAATGAGAATGTGTTTGACCAAAGGGTTAATACTTATGCTATGGAATTAACAGAGGACAAATGAGCATTGATAGCATTCAACCAAATAAAGTTGACACAGTAAAAACGTAGTTGTATGTTATGAAACATTTCACAAAAACTCTGAAATCCTTCATTATGTTTATGAAGACATTTCATTACACAAATACTTTATTGTTCGTGACATATTTCATAATATTTAAGAATTGTTTCTTTAATACTATGAAATCTTTCTTTGATCTTATGAAACTAACAATATTGTTTTATGAAATATGAAAAATTATGAAAAATTTTTATGAAACATTTCATTTATGAATTTAAAAAAAAATCACTAAATTTATGAAAAACCTTTTATGAAATCGCTTCATAAATATTATGAAGGGAAATTATTTCAGTGTCGGTCTGGTTTTCTCCGTTGCGATCACTTGGCCCTACATACGTATATGGTCAAATGTGTGTATGGTTGAGTGTGGTTCTCCTTCTTTCCATTACCAAAAACAAACAAACTTCCTTCGTAAGAAGAAATTGCATGATCGAATATCTATATTACATTCAAAACAGAAACATCAGAGAGGACCTCTTTGTTTAATATATTTATCCATAGCTCTTTTACATATTTTTATGTCACAAAAAAGTTTTTTTGAAAGAAAAAAATATTTTACCTCAGTTTCTATGTGAAACAGTTGTAGCCATCACAAGATAACTTTAGGGAAAATTAAAACTTTATTAAAAATAAAAGATGTATATCTAAAATTTCTTTTATCTGCACTTCTATACAGAGTCGACAGCCTCTAAGCTGTCCGCAGTTCTTGGCGAAGGGTATATAATATTCACCTTTAGCAGAAATTTTTATTTGTTTCTGCATATTAGATTCTAACTGTATTAAGAAAAACTCTTTTTGGCTCTTCTAAACATTTTCATTAATTTTCGACATAAGCGACTATTCGGGAAAACCACAGATTTAATGGTAGTTTGTGGGTCATGCATGACTGCACACTGTGGTAAAAATTTCTTTTGATAATAGCAACAACACCAACAACAACGACAGCACAAGAATCAACAACGAGTTCAACAGCAACAACCACAACAACATCATCATCGGCATAGCCATCCAAATATCAAATTAAGTTAACAAGACTAATTTTTGGCATGCTCTGGCTGTTATTGCCATTATGTGTTTGTAGTATTGCTCTTGTTGTTGTTGTTGTTGCTGGCATTGCTGCTGATAACAGATACATTTCATAGATTTTCAGTTAACCTCTCATATGGAAAATGTTCTTGAACAATTTGCTTTTAATGGAATAATTTAATTATTGCCGTTAAGCACTAAAGCAGTGGGTGCTGGTGGGTGGGTGGCTGGGTGTCAGGGTCTGTGGTTGGTTGACTTCGTCGTATCTTTGTTGTTGTTCTGCATTTCTCCTCAAGTGTGTAATCGTTGTACAAAGGCAAAAGCGACAGAATGAGAGAGGGGGAGAGAGTGCGGGTATATATTTCTGCTGCTTTTCTTATTTCACAATGAAAATTAAATTAAGATTTCTTTGAACTTAATTTGGATTTGAAAATGTATTTAATAGAGTGTTTTGTTTCCCCAGAAGAATATTTCCGTTTGACTAGACAACTGAATAGCATTTCAAAGGAAAGGTTGAAATGTTTGAAACAATGCGTCGATGGATGGTGTACGTAAAATCCATAAAGCAGATAAAGGAATTTCTCAAACAAATACCAGCAGTCAGTGTCTCAAGAGCAGTGATAACAGAAAAAGTGTTAGCGTGTAGCCCTAACAAAAAATAATCGACGTTTCATATGCATATGTTTATCCAACAAAGTGTGGAATTAAACCACATATCACATGAACATGATTTTTGAAAGGTATTTGCTTATTTGGGCACTGAGAGGAAGAAGAAAACTGAAACATATAAATTGCAAATATTTTTAGCATTGTTTCCATCATAATTTCCTTTAATCTATATATATATATCTATATATATAAGAGTTGCGTTACTGAGGGACTTATCATTGACCAGCTCCCAAGCCAAACGGCTGAAACCAGGGTCATGAAATTTTCAGGGTAGTTATGTAGACGCCGACTAAGAAAGGGTTTTACGAGGGTAAAGTGAGACAAAAAGAGATAAACATCGATCCTTCGTCCTGATTAAAATGCAGATTAATTCAAAAATCAAAATTTATTTTTTGAAAATTTTTTATTATATTTTTTTAGTTTTTTCGTTTGTATTTCTTTTGTCTGTAATCAATATTTGATTTGAACCTGAACGAAACCTTTAGACAGGGTGGAAATCATGATAGTGGTAGTGGTAGTGTAGCCAAGTAATAAATGTCACCATGCCATTTGTAAATAAATTTGCATTCTATTAAATATAGTTGCAAAATGGTCTTGAGCCAGACCAAAAAAATACAAACGAAAAAACTAAAACAAATGAGCATTGGCACGGCTGAAGTATTGCTGGGTAACTATACCTGCATATACACATACTTACATATGCAACTCAATGAGATGCTTGTTAGATGGCATGTGTGCTTTATTACTTGGTGCGAATTTTTAAACGCAAATTCGGCAAGTGAGTTGTGATTCTCGTTCGTTTGTGAGAATCATCTCCTTATAGAGGCCGGGTTTGATGTTGAAAAGTTGCTGAGAAGCCACCTGAACGAAACCTTTAGACAGGGTGGAAATCATGATAGTGGTAGTCTGCAGCCAAGTAATAAATGTCACCATGCCATTCGTAAATAAATTTGCATTCTATTAAATATAGATGCAAAATGGTCTTGAGCCAGGACAATATCCCAGTTCAATTTTTTATTATACTATTAAATAGAATATACAATTCTACATCACTACCGAAAATATCAATGACATGTGTTATTTACTTTCCCAGTTGCACTACCTTAAAGTCAAGAAATTTTTGAGATTTACGCGATCAGTTGTGAAAAGTTCAAATTGACATATCGAGCCCTTAGCGCGGAATGATCGCAAGCGCCAAAACACACATTTTACAGGAGAAGGTTTTTATTGATTATTTTGAAATATTTGCATAAAATGAAATATGTTTTAATGCAAAATATTTTAATTCCGCCGTACCAAACTAATTATTATTAAAAATTTGTCATTTGTTTACACTATACGGTACTTTTGGCGCTTTTGGTACTTTTCCGAAACTTGTACATTTAAGGGAGGAAAGAGACAAAAAGTGATCAAATGGTACCCAATTTAAGTAATGCAGCTATATCCGTGAAAATCCGAAATTTACATTTCTCTGACAGCGCAGACTTGCCACATAAATGGATTTCTCGAAATTTCTACTTTTAAGGTGCGAGCGGGACAAAAAGGGATAAAAATCTTACCAACTAAAGTGTTGCAGCTAGAATCGTGAAATTTTTTTATGAAAATTCATCTGAACATGCAGAAACTCAGCAAAATTGCATTTTTCGACTTTTAAGGGGTACGCGGGACAAAAAGGGATGAAAATGGTACCAGTTTAAGTATTGCAGCTATAGACGTGATATTTGGTGTGTAAATTGCTTTGGCAACGTAGAAGCGCAAATCTAAATGGATTTTTGGAAATTTGGAGGAGGGGAACAAAAAGGGATAAAAATCGTACCAACTAAAGTAGTGCAGCTATAGTCGTGAAATTCGGCGTGTATTCCTCTGACGACGTAGGCGCGCAACATAAATGGAGGGTGGCGGGACCACAAGGAATGAAAATGGTACCAACTAACGTATTGCAGCTATAGTCGTGAAATTTGGTGTGTAAATTCCTCTGACCACATAGAAGCGCATTTTTGAACTTTTAAGGGGTTAACGGCACAAAAAGGGATAAAAATGGTGCCAACTAAAGTATTGCAGCTAGAATCGTGAAATTTGCTATACAAATTTCTCTGACCATGTAGAGGTGCAGTAAAATTGGATTTTTCGAAGTTTGTACTTGTAAGAGGTGTGCGGGACAAAAAGGGATAAAAATGGTGTACATCCCTTTAATTACGTACACGCGGAACATAAATGGATATTTCAAAACAGAGTTACAAGCCGACTCATAATTATCGGCGGCGGAGGTGCTACTGAAAATGGGTCGGCGGCTTTCGGCTTATTTGCCGGCTCGTTCTGTCATTCGATAACCCCTAATTATTTGACAATTTTGGGAAAACGGAAGGAATAATTTGTATTGGTTTTTAATACATTTTCTTTTATTTTTTGGCAAGTAGTTCAATATTGGTTAATATTAGCCAATGTTCCCATAATTTAATATTATTATCCCATACAATTATTTTTTGGGAAAATTTATAATATGGATGAATTTAATAAATATTTTTGCAATTACAGCATTTCATGTGAGGCATATTTGACCATACATCTTGAATATCATAATCCCTCCAAAGATTGATAAAACTCTACCTACTTATATACAAGAAATAAGCACAATAGAGGAGCTGCTGTTTAATGTTTTTCATAGAAACACATGGCCACACATACTGGAATTGACTTATATAAATGCGACTTTCAAATTTCGGCGGCGTGGTTGAAGTCGATGTAGCCGATGTAGCCGATGAACTTGGCGGCGGCGCGGCTTTTGCAGAAACATGCGGCGGCGGCTTTTCGGCTTAATCTCTGTTTCAAAATTTGTACTTATAAGTAGAATGGAAAGGCGTGGTACTAAATAAAGTACATCATTTTGAGAAAGAGGTTCAAAAAGTTATAAAGTGGCCGGTTGCATCTAGAAGCATGAGATCGAGGATATAAAAAGCTCTGTGGTTGTAATTTTTCTCGAAACTGGGTAGCAAATGATAAAACTGATACATACGAAGTTAGTTTAACTAATATAGTGCAATAAATAGCAGATTCATCTATGTCCACCAAAGGAAATAACAATTACTACTATCCAAAAACATAGAACTGATAAAATTAGCGGGTACTGCTAGTTGGACATATATGTAAGAGGATGTTATCGGGTTTTTGTTCCCGACACCACTGTACACCACCATTGTAACACCAAGAAATATTCGAATTAGACCCACCTATAAATATACCGACCGACTTAGAATCACCAGCTGAATCGATTTCTCAATGTCTTTCTGTCCGTCCACTGTCCATCTAAGCTTGTTCGCACTCTACAGGTCGCATCTGTTGTCCGATTGTCATGAGATCTGGCAGAGGTAATTTTTTCAGCCCAAGGACGATCGGTATTGAATCTGGAGGAAATCGGTTCTTATTAATATCCCTCCCTCCAATTTACCCTATTACTGCTCTAGAATACACATTTTACATGAGATCATGACATAATTGTCAGCATTGTGTTATATTTGAACTAGAAACAGTTAAAGGGAAAGTGCACCACATGGGCCTATGTTTTGATATAGTCTCCATACAAATGTACCTCCTATTTACAATAATATTGCTCTAGAATGCACATATTGCATCGGATCTTTATCAAATTTCCAACACACAATGTTACATTTACACTAGAAACACCTATTTTGAAAGCCAGATATACAGGTCAATGTTTTGGTATAGCCCCCATACAAATGGCCCCCAGTTTACACTATTATCGCTCTAGAACCCACATCTTATATTGGATCTTGATATAATTTTGCAGATTATGTTATATTTCAATAAAGAATTTCTACTTTGAAAGTGATCTATATGGGCCCACTTTTTAATGTAGCGCCCATACAAATGGGCCCCATTTTAATATTACTCATCTAGGATCTACATTTTACATCGGAAGTTTATCAAATGTTGCAGATTATATTATATTTCAACTAATAATACATACTATGAAAGTCAAATATATGGGTCCACACTTTGGTATAACCCAAATGAGGCCCTCATTCTACTCTATTACAGCTCTAGGAACTAGGAATACCTACGGTGAATGAGAACTATATAGACCCATGTTTTGGCACAGGCCCAAGGGTCCCCTTCAAATGTCCGATTAATCCTAGTACTGCTGTATAATCTGCAATTATCATTGGATCTTGATCAATGTTCCCACATATTTATACTTACTTTACTCGGAATATCTGCCAGTTATAATATTATTTACCATATTCGTTAAAATTGACTAAATATGAATTTAAAGTACTGTATAATTTATATGATATAAAGAAAAGTTCTACCATGAAGCACCTGGGTTTAGTAATAAGAGCAAGGTGTATACGCAGGGAGCGGTGTAGGCTATTATATAGTCGGCCACGCCCTACTTTAGCCTTATTTTATGGCAAATATTTTTGTAGAACATTTTCATCCGTTGTAAGGGGTGTTTTTCCCCTTTTTCACAAAAGGTACCAAAAACTCCCCGTACGCTGAGAAGCTAGAGGGTTAAAATGCTCCACAAAAATGTTGCTCATAGTGTTTTCAGTAATATTCCTGAACACCTCCTATACTTTAAATATGAGGATCACAAGGTTTCCTATGGCGATTCATCATAAGAATGTTCAATAGGGGGAAATATTGACCACACCTCTAAAATTACCACAATACTTAAACTTTTAAAACGCCGATACATGTATATTAATTTATATTTTTTAACACCTCTTAATTTTTTAGCCCAGTGCAATTACAACAACGTACATGTTTTGTGGATTTTTCCGATTAAACTTAATTAATATTTTTTTTACAGCTTCGAATCTTTCCTGTTTGAAAATTATTTATATGTATAGATTTAGGCACAAGTCCAGTAACATTTTTTGATATATTTTGCAGTAGTATTTTGTACCCGGCGTTGCACGGATTCATTTCTCCCGATTCCCCTACATCGTATGCTTTGCAAAATAAAATTAGTAATAGTAGATAGTTTTAAAATATTTTTTATGTGGGAGATACCTCCCCACTATGTCCTATCATGACCTAGTACATCCAGGAACGCCTGAAAAATTCGGAAATATTAGAAACTTGTTTCCAAAGTAGTGAGTCTTTAACGCCATCTGTAAGAAATTTACATGGAAAATTGTGAAGTTTTCAGATGAAGTTCATTTTCATCTCGGCGGTTATGTCAATAAGCAAAATTGCCGCATATGGGGTTCAGAGAACTCACACGTGACTATTGAGAAGTCAATGCATCCACAACTAGTCACTGTTAGGTGTGGATTATGGACTGTACTAAAAAATTTAGTTGATCAGATGAGGTACTGCCGAGCCAGTCGTGGTAGTCATATGAATGATATTGTGTTCCATTATTAAATGACAAAGTTCAACATTTCCAATAAAATTAGAAATTTGAAAAACTAATCATTACCTCTTTGTAGCCGATTTTAAATTAAATTTTGTTTAAATGGCTTATCCTATACATACTTTGTGGATGTTTCCGATTAAAATTAATTAATAACACTGTTTTGTATCGAACCCTTTTTTTTTTGTTTTTGGCCTTTTGGAATAAGTTAGTTTTGGGTTTTGGTTTTAGATTTTAAGTAAGTATTTCACTTTAGTTTTATTGTAGTTAGTTTAGTTTAGCGTTAGTTTTGTACAGGTTTTTTGTATATTCAATTATTCGGGAGTTAGCCAATTTAATTTTAGATAGGAAAATTTAATTTAAATATGTAGTTGTAAGGAGCAATATTTATTCTTATATATTTATATTATTCAATTTCCTTTTTTTTCTAATATTTAAATTTTTAGCGAAATTCATAGATTTATAATTAATTAACACAATGCGGTGAGCCAACTTAATGTATATGTGTGTATGAATGTTTGTTTGTTTTCAAATGGTTTTGTTCAAAATTCTTTACATTTAATTTGTATGTGTTTATAAATGTGTATTTCACTTATAATTTCACTTTTCAACTTATTTCTTTTTTCAATTTGTAACTTTGGCACTTTTCACTTTGTCACGGGGGCTGGTGCGGGTCGACGGTTTGAATGTTAGAACGATCATGTTCTGCTTTGTCCTGCTTGAATATCGTTTAGGCTTCCCCATCGCGGCAGCCAAACGATATTCAGCAAGCACAAAACAGAACAGACAACTAGCAGGTAGCTTCCAGGGCATGTGTGTACGTGTGTGTATGTATGTACATGCATGTACATATGATTACACACATGCCCTTTTGGCTACTGCGCTGTCATGTAAACTTGAGCAACAGTGCTCGCAATAAGTTTAGCGCAATGCTAAACATTCCGCCTCCCCGTGACTCAGTGAAAATTTACAAAAATAAGACTTAAACTAGCGTTTAAATAAATTTTGGGTGGGCCCCGAGAAAACATAGCCCAGCGCAGTTTGGTACGCGTGCACATCCCCAATTCCGGCAAAGAGAGCACCCTCGCACCTTATTGCGGAGTACACATCGGCGCCCAGCTCGACATCTAGGGGGGTGTTTCCTCGGGGATCCACATCGGCGGTAGTGGCAGCGGCAAAATCGCGGGTCGGGTCTTCTAGGATGGGGTCAGAGTAGGGTCGTCTTGGCAATTCGTCTGTGATAAGAGCATGCACATTCAATGCCCAAACGTTTCTGTCATGCCGCGGCCTCACTTTAAAGGTTGTGAAACGTTGGCCTTCGTGCAAGAAGGACCGCAGGCTCAGCCGCTTGAAGGTGGATGTTGCTATCCTCGACATTGGGGAGGACTGGCTAACGAGGGCCCGCATGGTTGACCAAGTGTCTCCCGTCTCCGCAGCTATTCTGACCATGGCAGTCGGCACAAAAACCATCGCCCATCTGTAAGCAGGTGCCGGCACGGCGGCCCTTTGTAAGGAGTCCTGCAGTTGCGGGGCCCCATGTAGCTGCGTGTGATGGCGTTCGGTACACCGACGGCAACCAACCAGACAGGTACAGTCTGGCGCTAAGTGGCTCCTGGCCAGGCAATTCCGGCAATAGCCCCGACGCTCAACTGCCTCGTACCGCTGGTACGGTGTTAGCTCTCGGAAACGGCGGCAGGAGCTGAGGGCGTGGTCTTCTTGGCACAGACCGCACGAGTACTGCCAGTCGCTGGGCCGCCGGCCACGCTGTTGACTGGGCCGCCCGCCGGACCGACTTCGCCGTTCATTGCTTGAGGCCGGCCTTTCGTTCGGTTCAGTGCGCCGCTCATGTTGCCAGTCCTCTCGGGGTAGATATGCTGCCATAACTAGAAAACAATAAATGTGAATGTGTGTTCTGTTGAAAATAAAACTAAGATCTAGTCAATCGGAAAATAGTTTGACAACTTTGGTAATGGGTCGACTAATTACGCCGTGGGACGTTTTAATATCTACAACCCGGGTATTCTGGTCGAGTCCAGGATACGTTTTTACTATTCGCCCCATTCGCCATTCAGTAGGGGACAATTTTTCGTCCTTGATAATGACGAGATCATTGTCTTTGACATTTTCCCTTTGATATTTCCATTTTGTTCTACGGTGGAGTTCATTCAAATATTCGGACTTCCAACGCTGGCAAAAATATTGGGAAATTATTTTTAGACGTTTCCATCTATTGGCGTAAGTTAAATCGTCATCAGATATGTCCGATTCGGCAGGTGCCAGCATGGACGTCCCGATAAGAAAGTGTCCAGGAGTTAAAGGGGACAAATCATCAGGGTCATCGCTAGCAGCGCTCAAGGGTCTCGAGTTCAGACAAGCCTCGATACGGGCCAAGATTGTTGCGAGCTCTTCAAAGGTGAAATTCATTTTTGGTATTAATTTTCTCAAATGTGTTTTGAATGACTTTACGCCCGCCTCCCAAAGACCACCCATATGAGGTGCGCCAGGAGGTATGAATTTCCAGTCAAGTTCGTGATGTGCATTCTGTTGAATGGCGTTACTTTGAAGAGTCTTT
This sequence comes from Polietes domitor, assembly GCA_947397865.1. Lineage (NCBI taxonomy): Eukaryota > Metazoa > Arthropoda > Insecta > Diptera > Muscidae > Polietes > Polietes domitor. The sequence continues at coordinate 166,522,074 of OX377619.1, read as the reverse complement.
AGGAACTCGAGTCTGTCTTTTCGCATCATTTCAGCTGCTCCCACGAAATTTGTGCCATTATCAGAATAAATCCTGGCAGGACAACCTCTTCGGCCGATAAACCGTGCAAGGGCGGCGAGGAAAGATTGTGTCGACAAGTCGCTTGTGGCTTCCAGGTGAATGGCTTTTGTGGCAAAACAGACACATATGCATACATATCCTTTGGTAATAAGGCAAGCTCGACCAGTGAAATTTTTGATGCTAAAGGGCCCAGCAAAATCGACTCCTGTGTTGTTGAAGGGTCGAGATGGCATGGTACGTTCTGGAGGAAGAGATGACATAATCTGAGTTTGAGTGTGTCGTTTGTACAGTATACACGTCTTGCAATTGTGTATAACCTTTTTTACTAAGGGTTTCAGTCTGAATATCCAAAATTCAGTTCTCAATACTCGTGTCATAAGTTGGTTTCCTCCATGAATTGTGACCTTGTGCGTGAATTCTACCAAAAGTTGAGTTAATCTTGCCTCGTATGGTAAGAGTATTGGATGACGTTCATTATACGTTAAGGCAGGCGATTGTACAAGTCGACCGTTCGCTCTCATGACCCCTTGGAATCCAGAAACGGATTAAGAGATAAGAGACTACTGCTAGGTGAAATACGAGTTTTTTGTTCTAGAGCCCGATGTTCAAGGGCAAAATAGTGTTTTTGAGTGATGATTATAAGACGGACTTTAATGTCCCGAATCTCTTCAGCGGTAATTTCTACGGATGAAATTCTAAGTAGTGTCCTATTTATGCCGGTGTTTCTCCAAAAACGAAGTGCGTATGCTAAAACCTTATATGCATGCGAAAGGGAAGAAAATCTCAAAAGTGGGTCGTCAAAGATTGAGGTTGCAAATACTTTGACAGATTTGGCCTCCAAATTAGTGTCTTCTTGAACTTCGTACTTTGGCCATCGGTCTTGCGGAAATTTGAGCCATGGGGGTCCATGCCACCATAAATGATGCGACTTTAGATCATTTGGTGAGCAGCCACGACTGGCAATGTCTGCGGGATTGCTTTCAGAGTCGACATGTCGCCACCGCTCATTTCCAATACCTTCCAGAATTTCAGATACTCGATTTCCGACAAAAGTGCTCCAGGCACAAGGTGGTTTTTTCAGCCATGCCAGCACAATTGTTGAATCGGTCCAGTATTGTGTCGAAAAGTTTGAGATTCGAAGCTGTGGAATTATTGCTGAAGCTAATTTTGATAAAAGGACAGCTCCACATAACTCTAAACGGGGTAGCGAAATTTTCTTAATGGGGGCCACACGTGTCTTGGCTGCCAGTAGAAAAGTGTCTGTGCTATTATCGGAATGTTGGACTCGTATATACAATGTGGCAGCGTATGCACTTTCAGATGCGTCGCAAAATCCGTGGATTTCGATGGAACTAGAGGGTCTGAACTGAACCCACCTAGGAATCGCGACAGTATCAATTGATGGGCAAGTTTTAATGAAATTCTGCCAGTTTATGTTAGTTATGGGTTTCAAAATGTCGTCCCAATCAATTTGATCCAGCCAGACTTGTTGCATTATTAGTTTAGCTATCACAATTATTGGTGCCAACCATCCGCAAGGGTCGAAAAACTTGGCAATTGTGGAAAGGACTGATCTCTTCGTGTGCGCTATATTTTCCTCAATCGGTGGTGAAGTGAATGTAAAGGAGTCACTTGATATGTTCCACCTGATACCTAGGGTTTTTGTTGATGTTCCCTCAGATAAGTCTAACCAATTGACAGGAAGAAGTGAGTCTGGAGGTAAATCTTGAATTACAAGTGGGTCATTTGATGTCCACTTCCGTAACTCGAAACCGGCTGAATCCAAGGCCGATACCAATTCTTTTCTTGACGTGATGGCCTCTTTTATTGTGTGACCTCCCGCTAAGACGTCGTCAACATACAAATTCTGTTGAATTATATCTGCGGCTAGGGGGTGTGTGTCTTTCACGTCTTCGGCTAGTTGAAGAAGTGTCCGAATGGCAAGGAATGGTGCGCAATTAACTCCAAAAGTTACAGTCAGGAGTTCAAAGTCCTCTATAGGATCATTTGGAGATTTCCTAAACAGAATTCTTTGGTATTTGGTCTGCCTAGGGTCTAAAAGAATCTGCCTGTACATTTTCGTGACGTCGGCGTTAAAAACGTACCTATAAAATCTCCATTTTAGTATTTGTAAAACAAGATCTTGTTGAAGAATGGGTCCCGGGAACAAATTATCGTTAAGGCTTTTTTTGTTAGCCGAGGGGCTGGATGCGTTGAAAACAACTCTCAGTTTTGTCGTTACCCTATCTGGCTTAATGACGGCATGATGTGGCAGGTAATAGTGTGGTGTATTATCTACCTCCTGCGCTGTGATTCTCCTCATATGACCCAATTCCAAATATTCTAAAATGGCCTGATCATACTGTTGCTTGATGTCCGGCGTTTTTAGTAACTTTTTTTCCATTCGATGAAACTGCGCCATAGCAATGTTCCTGGAAGCTCCCAATTCTTCGCAAGTTTTGAACGGGAGAGTCACCATGTACCTTCCAGATTTGTGTCGACGAGTTGTAGATTTAAAATTTTGTTCACAAAATGTATCCTCTTCTGACCGCAAAATCTTTTTTGGGGTCTCCTCCACCTCCCAAAAACGTGTGAGGATTTTTTCAATCGAGACGGTGTTACAAAGTGAAATGCGGTTTTCGACTTGAGTCTTCTGAGTAATGGGTCCACCGATAATCCATCCAAATACGGTTTTTTGAGCTAATAACGACCCGATAGACTGCATAGGAACGCCAATTGCGAAAATTAGGGGTCCGATATCCATTCCAATCAGAAGATCAATAGGTCGACTTGCGTAAAAACGAGGGTCTGCCAGTTCAAGTTTGGAAGCATCAATAATTTGAGTTTTTTCCAGTGTTCTAGGTGGTAAATTAGAAGGTAAGGTCTTCAAGACTGGTGCCCAAACTTCTAATTTAAATCTAGGGTCTGTTCGTGAGCAAAGGTTGAATAGACAAGCTTTTGTAGAGGTTTCTGACACGGCTTGATTTATACCGGTCACATGAACTAAGTTGCGCCTCGTAGGAAGTCTTAAAAAATTCTTAAGTTTTTCCGAAATGAAAGTAGATTGAGATCCAGGGTCAATTATTGCTCTGACATCGTATTTCTGTCCTCGAGACTCGACTTGAACTATGGCAGTGAACAGCAAAGTTTCTCTACTTTTTAGTAGACAAGGTGGTTTGAACTCTTGAAGAGTCAAAGTTGTGAGGCTAGGAGGTTCTAGGTTTGATGTGGACTGTATTAACGTTGTAAGAGCTGCAGCACTAGTACTAGGTCGTGCATTATCTCTTTCTAAAGTTTGACTGTCCATTGAAGATTGGGTCCCATTTGCCTTATGCAACACGGTGTGATGCTTTAGTTGACACTCTCGACATTTATAGGGGGATCTACAATCCTTGATACTATGCTTTGAGGAGAGACAGTTGTAGCATAAATATGAAGTCTTTACAATGTGAATTCTGTCATTTATACTCTTCTCAAGGAATTTTGGACAATCTCGGATAAAATGATTTTCCTTGCAGAGTTGACAACTCTGATCATTCTTGTTAAACGAATTTGTTAAATTATTGCTGAGTTTGTGCTTTGTTCCCGTACTTGTTGGGTTTTGTGAAATATTTGTTTGAAACGTATTAAAACGCCTGTCTTTTTTATTATGATCAGATCCAGGCTGAATATTTTTTGATGCGCTCGGTTTTATATTTCCGACCGACTCTAGGGTCTTGAACTTATGTGTCAAGAACATATCAAATTCTGCCCAAGTAGGAAGTGTCGTACAATCTTTTAGAGAATTTTCAAATTCTTCTAGGAAATTTCTAGGTAGCTTTGTTGAGCTAAGGAATACTAAAATTGGGTCCCATCCCCCGGTGTCAATATTTAATGTATTCAACGTTTGAATTAAACTATTAATTGTTCGCTGCATTTTTTGTATCGAAGACCCTGAATCTGCGGAAACATGGGGCAAATTAAATAGAGTCTTCAGCTGTTCATTAACCTGCATCCGCTTATTTTCATATCTGGCCACTAAGTTTCTCCAGGCAATGTCGAATCCATCATTGGTTAGGGGTACGTGGCTGATGATTTCCCTCGCTTCTCCCGCAGTTTTTTGGGTCAGGTGGAGTAATTTCTCGACTTTGCTCAATTTGGAGTTTTTGATGTAGATGGCAGAAAAAAGGTCTCTAAATGTCGGCCAGGCGGTGTATCCTCCACGGAAAGTGTCCGTGTCACAGGGTGGTAACCTCGATATTGGTGCAAATTCAGACTCCGTCTTTTTCTCTGCCGCCGCTGATACACGCTCCTGTTTTTCTTCCGCTAGCCGATCCTTAATCGTCTGAATCTCATCATTTAGTGCGCTTAAAACTCTGGTGTAGCTGGTTAGTGATTCCTTATAGTGGTTCCTAAGTTTCGTTTTGTCAATTGGTTTCTCTCCTGCTTCCGCCACTCGATCGCGGCACTCCAAATACGCCCGTTTGACTTGGTCCCATAGTGAATTGAGTTCAACCCTCAGAATTTCGAGCCCATGAACGCTGTCCTCGGTCTTCGAGACGGAGAAGACGCACTCGAAATCGACTAAATCGTTCACGCAATTAGCAAACTTTTCACATAAAATTGTATCCATGGCAAATTTTCGTACTTTTCTGTTATAAAGTCTTTGAGCCCGTCAAAAACGTAAAGAAAATTTGAAACGCCCACTTTAATTTTTGCCAAATTCTTGAGTTTATCTTGTGAATGCAACAAAATTACGCAGAAAAAATAGTATTTCCAAAAATCTCGGAGTTGGGGTCTTTTACCAGGATACCACGTAAGTTTTTATATCAATAAAATACTGGGACGTGTGTATTTGGGGTCAATTGTCAGGAACCAATTAATTTTACAACAATAATTGTGTTGAACCGTACAATTTGGCCGATAAACTTTTCCAGCGGCAAAGTCTATTGTCTCGCAAGCCAAAATTTTGTTAAAAAATCTAGTTTGATCGAAAAAGGAGTGTCTCGGAATGTTGTTTTATAAAATTTGACCGATAAACTTTTCCAGCGGCAAAAGTCTATTGTCTCGCAAGTCAAATTTTGTAAGAACGCTTTTATGTTGATCCAAAAAGGAGTATCCCAGAATGTTGTATTATAAAATTTGACCGATAAACTTTTCCAGCGGCAAAAGTCTATTGTCTCGCAAGTCAAATTTTTTCCTCAAAAAAATAGAATGTTAACTTGTAAAATTTGGCCGATAAACTTTTCCAGTGGCAAAAGTCTATTGTCTCGCAAGCCAAATTTTGTTAAACCACTCGAATTATTCTCAAAAAATATCTTCCATAAGATTTCAACCAGTAATTTCCTCTTTAAAAAAGTTGTATTTAGGGTCTGCGGTACTAACAACGTAAATTTCCACAAAATTACGAAATTTTAATTTTTTGTAGTTAGGTTCATTTGCAACCAGCGACGAAAAAATTTCAATCAAATTATGAAATTTTTAATTTTTTGTAGTTAGGCTTGTTTGCCCACAGCAACGAAGAAATTTCAATTAAATTAAGAAATTTTAAATTTTTTTTGTAGTTAGGCTGGTTTGCACACAGCAACGAAAAAATTTCAATTAAATTAAGAAATTTTTAAATTTTTTGTAGTTAGGCTTCTTTGCCCACAGCAACGAAGAAATTTCAATTAAATTAAGAAATTAAAAATTTTTTGTAGTTAGTCTTGTTTGCCTACAGCAACGAAGAAATTTCAATTAAATTAAGAAATTTTAAATTTTTTGTAGTTAGGGTCTTTTGCCAACAGCAACGAAGAAATTTCAATCAAAAATAAGAAATTTTAAATTTTTTGTAGTTAGGCTGGTTTGCCCACAGCAACGAAAAAATTTCAATTAAATTAAGAAATTTTTAAATTTTTTGTAGTTAGGCTTGTTTGCCCACAGCAACGAAGAAATTTCAATTAAATTAAGAAATTTTAAATTTTTTTGTAGTTAGACTGGTTTGCCCACAGCAACGAAAAAAATTCAATTAAATTAAGAAATTTAAATTTTTTTGTAGTTAGGCTTGTTTGCCCACAGCAACGAAGAAATTTCAATTAAATTAAGAAATTTTAAATTTTTTATAGTTAGGGTCTTTTGCCAACAGCAACGAAGAAATTTCAATCAAAAATAAGAAATTTTAAATTTTTTGTAGTTAGGCTGGTTTGCACACAGCAACGAAAAAATTTCAATTAAATTAAGAAATTTTTTGTTGTTAGGCTTGTTTGCCCACAGCAACGAAGAAATTTCAATTAAATTAAGAAATTTTAAAATTTTTTGTAGTTAGGCTGGTTTGCCCACAGCAACGAAAAATTTCAATTAAATTAAGAAATTTTTAAATTTTTTGTAGCTAGGGTCTTTGGCTGGCGTTTATGATCATATTCCAAGAAGCAAAATAACTTTCCACAGAAATTTTCCCAAAAGAATTGTCCGCGCAAGATCTCGTCAATGTCAAGGAGTAGCTATGGGGTCAGCCACAATGTAGTAATATTTAAGAACTCCGACAAATTTAGACTCAAGAGGGGGGGGGGGGGGTCGCGGCAAATAAGTGTCAAATAATTTTCCAAGAGATTGTTCCAAATCTACCAAGAATAAATGCACGTAACAACTAGCCAAGAGCATACAGGGTCATATCGCTTTGTAAACCAACAAGACTTTCCTTCAATACAATAGTATGAGGCGGAGTCACAAAAGTAAGAGCACCCTCTATTCTTCTCTGGTTGTTGCGTGATGTAAAATAATATAAAACGGGACTTACTACTTGTTGTTCAAGGTTTGTGTATGGGTGGGTGTGTGTGTGTGTTGGGTACCTGCGTCCTCTTCCTTCTTTTCGTCTTGTTGCTAGGCGGTTTTGTCCTGATCGCTGCTGCTGATGACGCTGTCGCTGCTGTAAATGCTGTCGCTGTTGTTGATGGGGACCGTTATTACGGTACCTTGTTTTGCAAAAATTTGCAAAAATGTTCGTTTTTGTAATTTTTTGTTGTTGTAGTTACCGTACCGTACCGTTACTTTTATTTTCAATGTTTTAACCGGGGATGAGATGTTTTGTGTTAGTTGATTTTGTTTTGTATTTGTTCACTAAAACTCACAATGTCACTTTTAAACTCTGACTATTTCTGGCCTGTTTTTAATTATTTCAAAAACATCCGGTTCGCTGAGGACCATAATGTTTTGTATCGAACCCTTTTTTTTTTGTTTTTGGCCTTTTGGAATAAGTTAGTTTTGGGTTTTGGTTTTAGATTTTAAGTAAGTATTTCACTTTAGTTTTATTGTAGTTAGTTTAGTTTAGCGTTAGTTTTGTACAGGTTTTTTGTATATTCAATTATTCGGGAGTTAGCCAATTTAATTTTAGATAGGAAAATTTAATTTAAATATGTAGTTGTAAGGAGCAATATTTATTCTTATATATTTATATTATTCAATTTCCTTTTTTTTCTAATATTTAAATTTTTAGCGAAATTCATAGATTTATAATTAATTAACACAATGCGGTGAGCCAACTTAATGTATATGTGTGTATGAATGTTTGTTTGTTTTCAAATGGTTTTGTTCAAAATTCTTTACATTTAATTTGTATGTGTTTATAAATGTGTATTTCACTTATAATTTCACTTTTCAACTTATTTCTTTTTTCAATTAGTAACTTTGGCACTTTTCACTTTGTCACGGGGGCTGGTGCGGGTCGACGGTTTGAATGTTAGAACGATCATGTTCTGCTTTGTCCTGCTTGAATATCGTTTAGGCTTCCCCATCGCGGCAGCCAAACGATATTCAGCAAGCACAAAACAGAACAGACAACTAGCAGGTAGCTTCCAGGGCATGTGTGTACGTGTGTGTATGTATGTACATGCATGTACATATGATTACACACATGCCCTTTTGGCTACTGCGCTGTCATGTAAACTTGAGCAACAGTGCTCGCAATAAGTTTAGCGCAATGCTAAACAAACACTGTCCATCAGCATTTTTAGAACAGAGTAGCGACCCTATAATTCTGGGAGGGCATGCTGAGTAGATCATTTGTATATAATCCATCTGGTCTGAGTTTCTTTTTACAGTGGGATAAAGTTTTTATATTTTGGTCGAAGGGGACATTATACTAAGTGAGAAAAGTCTTCAGTTAATGTCTGAGAGAATTATTTTTGTCAGAACCATATTCTGGAATTTTATGACGATTATTTTTGTGAAAGATCTCAACCCTCTAGCTCCTCTCTTTATGGGTTAAGTTTGCTCCAATCCTTTGAAATATATTCAATCACCCATTCCCAGAACGAGCCACTGTGCAACATTTTCAATGGCCGGCTTTTGCTGACACCGCAATTTTGTTATTTTGTTTTGATTGCTTGTTCCCCACATGCTTAGAGCAGTCTCGGCGAGTGGGCACAAAGAAGACAACGTAAAAAACAGACGACATGCGAGCGATAACATTTGCTGACCCTTCCAGCATGATTTTGAGTTGAGGCTCCTAATCGCCAGATGACTGTCTTCAGTATACAAACGAGCGTTTACACAAATAGATTTGAATTTGAACGGTCGTAAAATGAAAAGGCTTTTGCTAATATTTACATTATGTGTAATTAATCTACAAGTGAGTGTGGAAAATAATTAATACAATGGAAAATTTGGAATTTAAAACAATTTCTTTTGCAGTTTTCCTCGTCACTGGAAACCAATTTAACTTCCAGAAATTTCCAAAAAGAGTTCTTGCACGAAATGAGCAGCATTATGAAGTCCTCCGCCCTGGAATATCTCAATAATTTCCTGCAACAGATTGAAAAGCCCACGCACGTGGATGAATCGTTCGATCAGGCTCTGCTGACAGCCCTCAGATCGAAGAAATTGGAAACAAAAATTGTCTTCATCAAGCAGTGGTTCGATATGGCCGAACATCGCGACACCAATCGCCAGAATATGTACGGCCTGAGAAATGTGCACTTTTTGAAAAAGCTCAAGGACCGTTTCTATGACCTGCAAGAGGAGAGCTTCGATGAAATACACAATCTGCGTTACTATTACCTCTGCAAACAGTTCAACATGAACGGCAGCACCGGCACGGGCCAACAGCATCACAATTTGTACGCCCAGGGCGTACAATTGGCCCCCATTACGGAGCACAATGTGGCCGAAATACTGCAGAAGCTGGGCCTGAAGGACAATCACACCATATCGGTGAACATCGCGGAATTCGGCCAGGAGCTGTATCGCAAAGTCAATCATACCGGTGCCGAGGTGATCAACGACTATCTGGTGATCATCAGTAAGTTGCTGCACGAGGTCTTGGAAAATAAACAGGAAGAATCGACGGGCCATAACGAGGCCCTGGAGAAGATGCTGCTCGAAATCGATCATCTCCTCAACACCACCGATTTCTATACGAAACGTCAACGTCTCTACGACTATTTGCAACATCATTTGGCCGTTGACTTTGAACAATTCCAGAACACCGAAACTTCGCAGGAGGATTTGATGGAAATCTTTGAGAACCTCAAGCAGAAGGGCCTAGATCTCATTGTGGCCTTCCTCTTTAGCAATTTCGAATTTGTCGACTACACCCATGACCAGTGGGCCAGCATGTTGCCACCGGCCCCATTGGCGTTGTACGAGGAAAAGGATGGCTCTCGTGAGCTAATGAAAATCCAACAGTTATATGAAGCCTTTAAGCAGGATTTTGAAAATTCATCCAAATACGATGCCTATTTGGAGGCTGTGAAGGCGCTGCATGAGCGCACACAACGCGAAAATGCTGACAATTCGCATATTTATGAGATGCTGTACAGTGCCTCGCAGAATGTCGGCAGTAGCCGGGCCATGCTGATGAACGAGAAATGCAAGGAGGTCTAAGCAGGGTGGCAGCTGATGCATGTTACCACAGGACGAAGGATGTTTTGCATGGTATGGTCTGGCATTATTGTGTTCACAGCATGTGGACTCTTCTACAATGATTTGTGGTGTGGTAGCTCGAATGCGTCATAGTTTTAGTGCAAATTCATATGTGCGAGAGTGTTCGAGGAAATATGAAAATTATGAATAAATTTTAAATTTTAAGAAAACTCAAAGTGTTTAAAACAGCATCAGTTAAAGGGGAAAATTAGACAACAATGACAGAAGGACGCAGGGAGTCATTAGTAGATATTGAACCAAAGGCATGGTTTACATTTAGATAAACTGTCGGACTACACTTGAAATGGATTTAATTGGCGTTTCCAGTTTCCCCCTTCTGTTGCCCCTTTAAAAGAACTACAAAATTCCAAAGGATAACATTTTTTAAAACAAGTCTTTTAAGTACTTATTCCCAACCTACGATACGGATATAAGTATCTAATTAAAGAGGAGCATATCTGTTAAAAATACTTCAAATTTCATAATTCTATGTGCATTAACTTTAACAATTATTTCAAAATTTCTCCCTTAATAAATATGGATTTTTTAACAGATACTTTCCTCTTTAATTTGACACTGTTACTCGGTATGGTAGTGTAACGATATTTTCTTTAAATTGTCATACGGTGTTATAATTACAATTATTAAAAAACTTACTTATGTCCGAGTTAAAAATATAATTTGTGGTGTCCATTGATACAAACTTCTTCATAAAAACAACAAATAATTTTTAATGGATATTTATTTTTTACTAGTATTCTAAAATGCGTCGGAGGTATCTTTAACAATTGAACTCTCATTTTGGAAATATAAGTCCGATATCACGCGGTTATATATTAAATTAAAGGTACCCATGATGGCTATAAATATTGCGAATTACACTCTCACATATAAATAGTCTCCTAAAAATTGATTTTTTCGAGAAAAAAACTATAAAAAATCGGAAAAAATATTTGGTTTTACGACGATCTTTTTAAATCATGATTTTCATTTTTTTAATATTCATGCTATTTAAAAAAAATTTAAATCATCCAAGGTTTAGGTTAAATAACAGAATATTTAGTTTTGTTTTATTACAGCTGGGATCTTAGCGAAGAAAACAAGGCCTAGTTGAAGAAAATCTCTTCCTATAGAAATGCAAGTCATATTCATGTATGACCAAATCAATTTAAATAAAAAATTCGTAAAAAGTGATTCAATTTTTTAAAAATCTCTTACTTCATAGATTTTCATGAAATATTTGAATATTTTTTGAAAAGACTCATATTATTCGCGTCTAAAAAGACGGCTATAACTTCTATATTTATCCACAGATCTTTTGCATGTAGAAGTCTTCGTTATACTGTTACCTAGTAAAAAATAAAAGAAAATATTTTTTTCTATCTTTTATTGAGGGTTTTGAGGCAACAAATACATATTTGTGATCAAAGTCTATAACTTCTCGATTTATCCATAGATTTTTTACATATATAAATTGTTTTCTTCGCTATAATGTTAGCTGGTAAAAAACAAATTAAAAACAAATAAAAACGGTGTTAAGTTCGGCCGGGCCGAACTTTATAAACAGTCCACCAAGGATTGCATTCCACAAAGGTTGTCGGTTTTCGTAGAAGTGCAGTAATGTTACAGGAAAATATAAAATTTTTAATATAGCCAAACCAAAACAAATACAAATATTGAAAAAATAATTCTATAAATAAATATAATTTCGAAAAATCAGTTTATTTTCCGTGTCTACACAGTCAGAGGACTGTATACTCCGAATTGCATGACTCTAACTGCGGTTTTATTGGTACTATTTTTATCCCCTTTTTTCATTTTAACCCCAAAAAGTACGAATTTTTGAAAAATCCGTGTATTTTACTTGCCTATGCAATCATAGGAATGTATACACCGAATTTCATTATTCTAGGTACAGCCGTTTGGTTGGTACCATTTTTATCCCTATATTCCCATTTTACCCCTTAAAAGTACGAATTTGAATTTCGTGTTTCTAGCTGTTGTCGTTTTATATGTACCATTTTTATCCCTTTTTTGCCCCATTTCACCCCCTACAAATAAGAATAACTTTATGATGCACGTTTTTACTATAAGGGGAATGGGCGTACCAAATATCAAGCAAATATAAACAGACACATTCAAAAAACATGCTTAAATAAGCTAAAATATTAGGGATTATTATGGGTATTTTTAGTCCTTGTGAGGGAAAAATTTTTCCCTTTGGCCCGATTTCGCCCCGTTTCAATCCCAACCGATCTATGACTATAAGACGCATTTGTGGAAAATTTGAACATTCTAGCTCCTTTTGTTTAGATGATAGCGTGCTTTCAACAGACGGACGGACATGGCTAGATCGTCTTAGAATTTTATGACGATCAAGAATATACTTTATAGGGTCTCAGGTCGATATTTCAAGGTGTTACAAACGGAATGACAAAGTTAGTATACCCCCATCCTGGAGGTGGAGGGTATAAAAATGATACCAACTATTCGGCTACATATAGAATGATGAAATTCGATGTGTATATTCCACTAATTGCGTAGACACGTAGATATTTTAGAAAGTCATAAAAAATGGATAAAAATGGTACCATGGTACGGCAAAAATGGGAAAAGTGATAAAACTGGCAGCGAGCAAATGGCTAGAATCATGCACAGTGTACGTGAGGCATAATTAAATTTGTACTTTTGAAATTAAAATATAATGGGAATACAACCAACCAAACGGCTGTTGCTAGAAGCCACTATACTACAAAATTAAGGGTATATAAGTTTTTTGATGCCTCATATTTACTTTTTGAATTGACTTGAAATTTTATTATTAAATATATTAAATATTATTAAATATTTTTAAAGCGTGTTTTAAACAAATTAAAATTTTGTATTTACTTATAAAATTATTTTTTCAATATGTTGTCATTTATTTTGGTTTAAGACCTAAGGTTGTGCTGAAGTCTTCAGCAGAACCCAAAATTATCAAAGAAGCAAAGTGAGACCTTTATTGTTGCAGCTAAAGGTTGACTGCGCAGTTTCGATGGGCGCTACCCCATCTCGTCAGAACTTTCGAAATGAATGTATGTCTTTGACTTAAATAAGGATTCATATTAGTACCAGCGGTCACATACGACTAATGAGAAGCGCTGATAAACAAAATATTCCACCGAACTAAGTCGACACACTAAAAATCTCACTTTGCCAATTCAATGTTATGCATGTGCTCGCATCGCTCGTGTGTATTGTTGTTGTTTGTATGTATTGTTGGTCTGTTATGTTGTATGTGTTGTCATTTATTTTGGTTTAAGACCAAAGGTTGTGCTGAAGTCTTCAGCAGAACCCAATATTAATATTTTAATATTTTTATTTGTTTTCAACTCTACCGAACTTAATGCCGTTTTCACTTGTTTATTCTAACTACAATGATTAAAGTATACTGCAAATTTACAACAATAATCGAAAGAAAGGTTGCAAGTTTTATAGGCCTATGAAACGCAAAGAATTTCGCTCCTAGTCACTCACCCCCTAACAAGTTACAGAATTGGCCTGAAAATTAGGCATGACAGAAATGCCAGTTTATGCTAAAGTATTCGTACGACTACTGCAAAACAGTTGAGAATTGGCTTTATTGCCAGGTGGTAGAGGCAAATAAAAATCTCTTTAGCAACCAGGCATTACAATCAATATAAAAGTTAAAAGGGTTCAATGCTGCTGATGTGGACTTGAATGTTTTGGTGCCGGTGATGTTTGTTGTTAACCACTGGGGTGTTGTTGTATGGCACACAACGTGAATATACATGTGCACACGTCGTCATCTAAAATCGAAAAAGACCTAACAACATTTGTTTGGAAGTTTATTTTATTAAAAAATAATATGGTTTTGGATTTATGATTTTCTAAGGATATGTAGCTTACTCAAATGCTTGGTGAAATTGTATATAAAATATAATTGTATTAACCAAAATAATGCTGCTTCATTAAAGACCCTATTTTTTATTTTTCTAATAAATTCGTTTTATGTGGAAGTCTAACATTTTGGCATATTTTGAATTTTTGTCATAGGTTTTGTAATAAATACAGAGCCCGATTTCGAGATTTTTGTTGTTGGGCATTTTTGGATTTTAGGTGACGATATACAGCAGCAGCAGTTGTAGTAGTCCGTTGAAGACACGTGTAACTATTCTATACACACGCACATACAGTCTAGTGTCATAATATAAGTATTGATATAATTGTTGTGTGTGTGTATTGTGTACCTATGTTGTTTTTAATTTTCTTTTTGTTTTGTTCTGCTGTAGGCTTTATTTGAAAAACAGGTGTTGTTGTTTTTGATAATTTATTTATTTAATCCCAATATTTCGATTGAAATCTTCAATCATCTTCAGGGGTGACTATACACAAAAAATAATTACACATTTACATTACAATTTTTTTTTTCAAAAAGTTAAACAAGTTTATGGATAATTACATTTTTATATATATAATATTATCTGCAGTTATATTGTTTTTCAAATAAAGCCTACAGCCGAACAAAACAAAAAGAAAATTGATATAATTTTTAAGAGCAAACATGTGTAATGGTGTAAGCAGCAGGATGTAAATATATATAATGAAAAAATTCAAAATAGAGGAGGGCGATATCACTCTGCACCAAAAAAATATAAATTTGATCTATATATTTATTTTTTATTAAAAATCCTATTTTCGTCGAAATTAGGGAATGACGGTAAATTTTCTCAAATCAAAAGTTTTTTAATTATTTTTCCCGTTTCCGGGGTTTTTTACGAGGTAATATGTACGATTTGTACTTAACGGACACCTACCAAGCTTGTGTGGGAGTGACACTTTACTCAACTAAAACCCAAAAAAATTTGCTTTAACAATTAAGGAAGGTTAAAGTTGGGAGTTGCCGGCTATATGATACCCTACACATAGTCATTATACCCTATGGTGTAAGATATAACAAGGGTCATTACATTTGAACCGGGTGATATACGATGCTGCTAAAAGAGGAGAATATACTACAAATACCATACTTCTATCTGAATTTGTAAGAAAATTTGAACACAAACTATGAATGGGAGCTATATACAAATCTGAACCGATCTGACCCATGCCTAGCAAAGATTTTCTAGTTTAAATATTAGACGCTTTCCCAAATTTTATGGAGTGTTATATATGTGGTTTCCAGAGCGGAAAGAATCAAATGGGGAGCTATATATAATCTGAACCGATGTGACCCACTTTCGCTATAGTTGTTTCTATTTGAAACATTTGCTGATGTGAAGAATTAGAAGAAAATCTGTTCAAATATGCTATTTCTAGAGCGGAAATAATCAATTCAGTAGCGAAATTTGTAAAGGAGCTATATATATATATATATCTGAACTCATCTGACCCATTTTCACCAGAGCTGTTTCTAGTTGAAATAAAGAGTGATTTTTTTGAGGTTAGGATTTTCATGCATTAGTATTTGACAGATCACGTGGGATTTCAGACATGGTGTCAAAGAGAAAGATGCTCAGTATGCTTTGACATTTCATCATGAATCGTCTTACAAACGAACAACGCTTGCAAATTATTGAATTTTATTTTAAAAATGCGTGCTCTGTTAAGAAAGTTCATTGCGCGCTTCCATTTTATGGTCAGTTTAATCGACCCACTGAAGCGGCTATTCGGGCTATTGTGACTAAATTTCGCACCAAATTTACATTGTTGGACATTAAACCACCAACACGCTTACGTAGAGTGCGAACTGAAGAAAATATCGCAGCTGTATCGGCCAGTGTTAATGATGACCACCAATTTTCGATTCGTCGCCGTTCGCACCAATTGGGTCTCTGTTACTCAAAAACGTGGAAATGCCAAAATTGGACTAAGCGGATGGACCACCTAAGACGCAGCCGCGGTCAACATTTAAATGAAATTATCTTCAAAAAGTAAATGTCATGGACCAATCTAACGTTTCAAATAAAGAACCGATGAGATTTTGCAAATTTTATGCGTTTTTTAAAAAAAAAAGTTATCAAGCTCTTAAAAAATCACCCTTTAGGTATCGTAATAGTCCGATTTTGAGATTTTTGTTGTTGCGCTTTTTTGAATTACAGCAGCAGCAGTTGTAGTAGTCCGTTGAAGGCACGTGTAACTATTCTATACACACGCATTTACAGTCTACTATCATGACATAGGGATGGATATATTTTTAAGAGCAATTATAGGTGTTTATAAAAAGCAGGTGATACCAATCTGGACCAAAATATTTTTTTGTTCTGCAATGTTCCTCTATTTAGTTACCAATCATATGCCAAAAAAATATTTTGATATTCTCTATATTCTCAAATTTACAGTCAATTTTTATCCTATATCACTCTATTTTACGTATGTCAGCGCTTACACAAAATGTTCACATTACAAATCTAACCTTTAAAATTCAACAACAAAAAAACTTGATATTAATTTGCCCTTTTGATTTATTTACGCAAAAAATATAATGTTACCCAAAGACACTCGTCTAACATGGCAATCGAGGCAGTCCTATTTCATAGCCACGCACTGTATTCACGTAAATATGTTCATGCAGATTGTGCCACCTGTGTTATTGGCAATTGTGTTTTTGTAACACCGGCGCTTAACTGCGTGGCTCGTGCTTCGTGGTTTGTCAGTTTTTGTTCTTGTTGTTGCTGGCTATCGTTGTTGTTTGTTGCCTTTGTTTTGCAGTTGGCCAAAAGAGCTCTTCATTTCACTTAAAAGCCAACAACCATTTAATTTGAACAACAGAAACAGCAGCAGCGACAACAATAACAATGATCTTTTGTTCGTTGATTTTAGCCCGGTTAAATGGAAACAATACCCGACACACTCACGCACACTTGAACAACAAACACATGGACATGTAAAGATTCCCACGAAAAGGCGAGGTGGTGCCACCCCACCTACCACACACAAAAAGGATTCTAAGGATTGCCGCTTTGGGGAAAATGTTGATTTGATTGTCATGTTGATGTGATTTGAGGATTTGATGTAAACATGACGAATAAAATGGCTAAAGAAGGGCCTACAAAAGCTGACGGGCTGGCATCACAGCTTTACAGCGAAGAGTCAACATTGTGTCAATTGGATTAAAATTGCGGCAGTGGAACTAAAGGCCACTAAAGGACTTTGGGAGCATGTAAGCGATGTGTGTGAGTGTGTGTATGTATGTGGAAAGGAAGTTTATCTCCCGCAAAAAAATGTTAAGTGATTGACATTAGTATACATCGCGTAAATAGTGGCTTTTGGTGCAATAAATTGATTGTCACGGTTACTAACTCAATTGTTTAAAATGGGGAATTTGACTTGAGATCTTTCAATCTGGGGCATGTTATTGTTGGTCTAATTGATTTGAACTTTCGGGGTATATAATGATATATGTATATTGGTGTTAAGTGAATCATGTCCTAGCGCCGTTAATGCCTAGTGAGATTGAAAGAATGCTTTCTTCACCAATGTTCAACATTCTGTCTGTGAACAAAAAAGCTAGTTCGGATAGACGAACACACATACTTAGACTTCCAATTAGAGGTAACTATGATGACAACAAATATTGCGATTAACATTTTCACATAAGATTCCAAAAAAATTTTTGTTTTTTTTCGAAAGAATCGTTTATTGCTGGCACGATAAAACTAAAAAATAGAAAAATAAAATTTGAAAAATATATTTTGTTTTACTTTTTAATTGCTTCTATTCTAACGAAGAAAACAAAGTCTATATGAGTCATTCCATGTCAAGAAGTACGATTCTTGACATCGATAGCTGCAATTGTTTTGAAAGTTTGTGTATGTAATCTTCTCATAAAAATATTGTATACGTATTTGTGGAAAAAACATAGGAAGAAAGAATTTGCACGAATTATGACCAATTGCCTACTTTTTCTAATGTTATGCATTGCTTTTAAACCTTGTGTTAATACACTACTGTGTTAATAAACTTCTGTGTTAATAAACTTCAATTAAATTCTGGTTGAATTTGCAAAAACAAATTCGTAAAAAATAGAATCCATCATTGCACCACTTCCAAATTCACACAGTCACTCAAATAGACATCTTAGAACACTACTTTAAAGTTTCATAAAATGGATAAATGTAATAATTTCGAAAATCAAATTAAAAGAAATAAAATTTAAAAAACTTTAAAAAATGTTACACGGCTATACAATTTCACTTCAATATTCAAAAAGTAATTGAAATTTCCTTCATAACAAGGTACAGTACATTAATATGGGTTAAGTATTTCAGGAGTTACAGGCGATTGAATGAACACACCTCTTTGAAAAAAATTATTTTTTCACTCTTAAATTGGTCATAAACGTAAAATATTTTGTTCTAATTTTTTTTCCAAAAATACTTATACAGTATTTTTATGAGAAGAATACATACACAAACTTTCATAACAATAGCAGCAATCGAGGTATGACTCATATATAAAAGATCTGTGAAAAAATTTATAAGTTATGTAGACGCAAAATATTTTGTTTTAAATCATGATCACGATATTTTGATTTCCATAATTCTACTAAAAGGTTTATAACTTTTACATTTACTATTGCATTTTCTTCAAGTATGGCATGTTTTCTCACACCTGTTACAAAATAAAACTAAATATTCTATTATTTAATTTACAAAGGGCTTTTCGCGTTATTTAACCACAAATCAAAAAAAAAAAAAACAAGTAAAAACGGCGTTAAGTTCGGCCGGGCCGAACTTTGTATACCCTCCACCATTGATTGCATTCCACAGAGGATGTCGATTTTCGTAGAAGTGCAGTAATATTATAGGAAAATATAATTTTTTTATATAGCAAAATCAAAACAAATACAAATATTAAATAAATAATTTTATAAATAAATGTATAATTTTAATTATTTCAAACCACGCTTATAAGGCAAGGCTACCAATACGTCAATTCAAAAAATACATATTCTTCTATTTATATTTTCAAAAAGCTTAAATACCATAAATATTGGTAGATAGTGGGTGCTAGTGTTGGTTGTATTTCCATTCTATTTTAATTCCAAAAGTACAAATTTTGAAAATCCATTATCAGACGTACATAGTGCAAAATAACCCAATTTCATGATTCAACCAATTTTTGTCGTAAAAGAAAAAGTACAAAAAAACTTTTTATTTTGCGTGTCTATGCAATCAGAGGACTGTATACACCGAATTCCATGATTCCAGCTGCGGCCATTTGGTTGGTACCATTTTTACCCCCTTAATAGTACGACTATCTCAAATCTCTTTATTTGACGTTTCTACACAATTAGAATTTCATAATTCTAGCTGTAGTCGTTTAGTTAACTCTATTTTTAATCCTCTGTACCATTGGATCCCTTGAAAGTACGAATTTCGAAAAATTCGTTTATTTTTCGTGTCTACGCAGTCAGAGGAATGTATACTCAATTTCATGACTCTTTGGTTGGTACTATTTGTACCCCTTTTTCATTTTAACCCCAAGAAGTACGAATATAGAAAAATCCGTTTATTTTACGTGTCTACGCAATCAGAGGAATGTATACACCACACAATAATTTCATTATTCTAGGTGTAGCCGTTTGGTTGCTACCATTTTTATCCCTCTGTACCCATTGTATCCCTTTAAAGTACGAATTTGGAAAAAAAACTTTTTATTTTCCATGTCTACGTAGTCAAAGGAAAGGTCATTTGGTTGGTACTATTTTTATCCCCTTTTTCCATTTTGGCCCCAAAAAGTACGAATTTCGAAAAATCCGTTTATTTTCCGTGTCTACATAGTCAGAGGAATGTATACTCCAAATTTCATGACTCTAGCTGCGGTCATTTGATTGGTACTATTTTTATCCCCTTTTTCATGTTAACCCCAAAAAGTACGAATTTTGAAAAATCCATGTATTTTACGTGTCTATGCAATCAGAGGAATGTATACACCGAGTTTGATTATTCTAGGGGCAGCCGTTTGGATGGTACCATTTGTATCCCTCTATTCCCATTTTACCCTTTAAAAGTACTAATTTGGAAAAAATACTTTTATATTATGTATCTACTCTAGAGATGTGCGCGTGAGTGATTATTGGCTCACGTTCACGCACGCTCACGAAGGAAAAAAATGGAATCACGCACGTTCACGCACGAAGATTTTTTCGTTACTCACGTTCACGCACGCTCACGTGAGTAAAATTAATTTTGCTCACGATCACGCGTGATTCACGCGTGAATCACGTGATTCACGTAAATCACGCAAACAATTTCCAGAAAGAAAATAATATATACATTCTAAATCGAAATGAGTAACGCCGCGCAAATCCGAAAATTATATTATTTAAATCACTCTACGTTTGCGATGTTTGTCTTAAATTCATATTTTATAATAATAAGTGAAAAATCGAACACTGACATAAAATCGATGTAGAAATCAAAGTATATATCCCGATATCACTTATTTGTTTTTTTATTAAGGCTTTTCCCATATAAATGCAGTGTCTATTGTTTGGTGCAGGAAATGCTTGCTTAAATAACATAAAAATTATACCTGCATTGAAGCACTTTGTTTTAGAAAAAAAAATAATATATATCTTTTATTTTGAATGAAAACTTCACATTTTTAGACGAAATAAAATGAAAATAAAAGAATTAATAAACATGTGCGACTCACGAAATAATCACGTGATTCACGCAGAAATTAGACTCACGCACATTCACGCACGAACATTTTTTCGTTACTCACGTTCACGCACGCTCACGTGAGTAAAGTAAATTTTGCTCACGATCACGCGTGATTCACGCAATTCAGGTGAGCCGCGCTCATCTCTAATCTACTCTATTAGAGGAATATACACACCGAATTTTGTGTTTCTAGCTGTTGCCGTTTAATATGTACCATTTTTATCCCTTTTTTGCCCCATTTCACCCCCTACAAATAAGAATCACCGAATATCAAGTACGTACAAGCGGACATATTGAAAAAATATGCTTAAATACTCTTAAATATTGGGGATTATTATGGGTATTTTTAGTCCTTGTGAGGGAAATTTTTTTCCCTTTATGCCGATTTCGACCCGTTTCAATCTCAACCGATCTACGACTATAAGACGCATTTATGGAAAATTTGAACGTTCTAGCTCCTTTCGTTTAGATGCTAGCGTTCTTTCAACAGACGGAGGGACAGACGGACGGACATGGCTAGATCGTCTTAGAATTTTATGACGATCAAGAATATATATACTTTATAGGGTCTCAGGTCGGTATTTCAAGGTGTTACAAACGGAATGCCAAAGTTAGTATACCCCCATACTGGAGGAGGAGGGTATAAAAACATAATTTAAAATATTTTTTCGCATTCTATACATTTATCCACAGATCGTTTACATGTTGACATTGTTTCCCTCATTATAAACTTAGTTATTAAAAATAAAACAAAATGTTTTTTCAACTTTTTTTTTTTTCTTTTTTTATGGATTTTTCGTGTCACTGTAAAAAACTTTTTTGAAAAAAAAAAAAAAACATTTTTTTTTAATTTTTGATTATTTTTCCTGAACTACTACACATTAGGATCGGTCGCGAAAATAAATTGATGCGGCCACCACCCAAAAATGAAGATTGGATTGTGATTATTTGCAAAATGTTTCGTCCATAAAATTGCATTGGGACTCAGTATGCCTCAATGCAGACAAAAATATTTTTTAGATCGCTAACACCAGTAACATTACTATCAAAATAAACCCAGATCGATCTTCTTAATTTAGCTACTAATGTTGGATGGTATGCACGCCAGCAAGAAAGTACTTTTAATTGGTATTCATCGTGCAGTTTGATTTTCAATAGGCTTTTTTGACAGATCACATCAAAGCGCTTTGTCATAGTTGTTCAGTATCGTTTGGCAAGTCATTATGGTAAGACTCACACCACAATAGTGCCTCCAAACTGTTCAGCTATATTAGGAAATACGGCGTTCTGTGAGAAATGTTTTTCGTGCGATTCGTCATATTCGACTATTTGGCGTATTTTGCAAGGATATCGGCCTTAAGGCGTACAAAATTTTATTTTTTACTATTTTAAGTTCACTTTCAAATTTATATTATTTATTTTACACCATAAATCACACCGCACTATGAATCACCCGTTATTTGATTGATCCCATATTGTCCCTACAAAATAGGAATTTTCTTGTAGTGTTACTTTAAATATCTTTTCATAGAAGTGGGATGTGTATCAAAACCGTTTTGTATATTTTCCCCATCATCTTGTATTTCCTTTAATTTAATATAGTTTCCATGCAATAATAGATGTTTTTTTCGTTTCTCTTGATCAACAAAAGTCTCTATAAATTGCTCACGATTTCTAGTGGCACTAGAATTTCGAATGACAGCTTCGGCCATAAAATATTAAATTTATACCATATATTTCATAAGTCAAATTTATTTGATTATATTATATATGTATTTTCCATTGAACATTTTATGATTTCGTCTAGTCGTAAATGTAGCTGTTTCATGTTTGTGTCTCACATAAAAAGACAAGAATTGCAAATACTTCGTATCGAAATCACAAGGATTCAGACGCAAGCAGCAAAAAAATATTTTTTTATGGTTTAATCTTATTTGTTAAATTACAATAAAAAATCTTGAAAAGAAAACTGTTATGACTTAAAAGTGATGCTTAATTTAGTCTTTAATTTTTGCGTATGTTTAATATTAATTAGTTTATTATTGCAGAGAATTCCTTATAACTGATTTAAACATGATGTTACAGTTAACATTTCCTTTTTGAATAGTGTGGCGTATGATTAATGTTAATTATTTAAGAATTTCAGAAAATGCTTCATAACTTCTAAATATTGCTGCTAAAGACTCATGTTGCTAACAAAACAAGACATTTACAGTTATAGAGATTATTCCTTTTTCACTTAAATGGAAATCGTTTAATTTTTTTCTATATCAAGTATAACAAAATCATTGCTTAATTTTTTAACAAAAAGTTTATTATGTTGTCTAGTCATAATGTTGCTGCACGTGTTGTTATTGTCTTGTTCATATAAAAATACATAACAAGTGCTTCGAATGGGAATCACAAAGATTAATATGCAATAGCAAAAACAAGTAAGGAAAGGCTAAAGTCGGGCGGGGCCGACTATATGATACACTCCACTTTCAATCCGAACACAGGCTTTTTGTATGTTTCCTAATCATAGGCTAATATGACCTGACCCAATTTGTCAAATCGAGAGGAATATTTGTATCGGGCCTATATCCAAACATGGAGTGAAGTGACCATCTTTTTTCAGTTCAAGTAAACGTGTTATGCTCATTTTGAAGAAATTCGATGAAACTACGTGGTTTCTGGGGTGGAAAAAGTCAATCCGGGAGCGAAAATTGAATGGGAGCTATATGTAAATCCGAACCGATCTAACACATTTTCACCACAGGTGTTTCCAGTTGAAATATAAGGATTTTTGCCAATTTTGAAGAAAGTCTGTTAATGTGGATTTTAGAGCGGAAAAATTTGAGAGCGAAATTTGTATAAATATAAATCTGAACCGATCTGACCCATTTTCGCCATGGGTGTTTCTAATGGAAACATAAAATATTTTGCCAAATTTTAATGAAGTTCTGTTAAAATATGTGGTTTCTAGAGTAGAAAAAGTCAAATCGGGAGCGAAATTTGAATGAAAGGTATACATAAATCTGAACCGATCTGGCCCATTTTCACCATAGGTGTTTCTAGTTGAAATATAATATATAATATATTTTGCCAAATTTGAAGAAGATCTGTAAAAATATGTGGTTTCTAGACCGAAATTTTAATGGGAGCTATATACAAGTCTGAACCGATCTGACCAATTTTCATCATAGGTGTTCCTAGTTTAAATATAAGATGTTTTGCCAAATCTGAAGACAATCTGATACAATATGTGGTTTCTGGAGCGGAAAAAGTCAAATCGGGAGCGAAATTTGTATGGGAGCTATATGTAAATCTGAACCGATCTAACACATTTTCACCACAGGTGTTTCTAGTTGAAATATAAGATGTTTTGCCAATTTTGAAGAAAATCTGTTGTAATATGTGGTATCTAGAATGAAAAGAGTCAAATCGGGTGTGAAATTCGTATGGGTGCTATATCTAAATCTGAACCGATTTTCTTCAAATTAAATCCTTATCCCGAAAAACTTCGTTGTACAAAGTTTCATTTGGTTCTGGCTACAATTGCGACCTGAATCGTGATTACAAGAATAGATTGACAGACAGACGGACATTGCTAAATCGATTTAAAAAGTGATTCCAAGACGATCGGTATAATTAACAATGGGTCTATCACCATTCCTTTTGGGTGTTACAAACAAATGCACAAAAACATAATACTCTCGTGGATTGTATAATAACATTTTTTAGGACACACTCTTAAAGATATTCGTTTTTGTGTGTTAGATTACAATAAAAACGCTTTCAAAATAATTGTTATCACTTAAAACTTAAGCTGTTTTTAAGTTTTAAAATTTGCTTTATGTTGCGTATGATTATTATTTCAGAATAACTTCTAAACGTCGACAGCTAAATGCAAAAATCAAATTGGTATTAAAACACAAAAAGCATAGATTTAGTGGTAGATAAATTCAACTGTACATTTACAGAAATGTTTGGTTCTACATGGAAGGAAAATAATTTAAATCTTATGGGAAAATGTTTCTCATATATGAAGCAATATGTATATTGCTTTATGTATCGAATAATTCATAATGGACACACACTGGACAACCAGTGGTAAATTTTGATGCATTGCTTTTGCGTGTTGGGGTCGTCTGATTGTAAAAACTAATTGTTTTTGATTTAAAAGTTAGTTGTTAATGTTTTCAATTTTGAGTTATTGTGCGTATGATTAATATTAATTATTGAACTATTGCAGCAAAACCACCGTTGCATCTAAACGTCAGCAGCTAAATACACAAATCAAATTGGCTTGGAAGGCAGGCAAAATACAGATTGTGTGAGTCGATCAGAGATAATCGTCTAAATCACTTGTATGCCAAACTTCACAACAAATGTTTACCCTCTATTTTTTTTGTTCAATGTTGAGGAAACAATAACTTCTCTAATCCGCACACTCGCTCCTCTGGACTATCCAATAATTCAGGCCGCTCAATGTTTCGGAAAATTTAGGGATTTTACCTCTATAGACCGGACATCAATTTGGTTTAGTGTCTGAGACAAACTGGATGGAAGTGGAAAATCTGTAACATAAGTGGGGGAGGGAACAATTTAACATTTCAAACCCCACAATACTAAAGTTCAACAATTTCAAATTGTTTTAGAAAAAATAAAAGATGTCGTATTTGATGATTACTGATGCGAAGAAATATTGGAGAAATGCAAACAAAATGCTGAATGTGGTTTAACGCTATCACATCCAAAATATTAAATTAATAATGACTTCAGCCGATTTTTTTACTCCGAACATTTTTGATAGCTATTTCGTGGAACAAAAAAATATAACAACTGATTCGTAATAACTTCGAACTTCAAGCGTTAGTATTGATTTGCAATGTTTTATTATTTTTGATTTTTAAATCTTTTTTCTAAATTATTTAAATTTTATTAATTTGTTCTTTATCTTTAGCTTGTTCAGAATTTTTTCTTAATAAAATAAAGACACCCTAATCTATGTTTAACACTTTGTACAACATTAGACTACATCTATCGGGATGAGAATCTTCGACAATCTCGGATTTTTATGATATATATTAGGCAATTTTTTTTTATTTTTTTGAAAAATATGGCAACCCTGTAACGTTGATTTTTGCATATTAACATTGGATCTGTGAAAGATATTAAGGCAATTTGGAGAAGGATTGTCGGTTTTTAGCGCAGTAAATGTGAAATGTGGCAAAAAGGGATAAGAATGATACCTATCAAAGGACAACAGCTCGAAACGCAAAAATCGGTGTGGACATTCCTCTAATTGAGTAGATACATAATAAGAGGTAACAAGAAAAAACGGCGTTAAGTTCGGCCGGATCGAACTTTATATACCCTCCACCATAGATTGCATTCCACAGAGAATGTCGATTTTCGTAGAAGTGCAGTAATATTATAGGAAATTATAATTTTTTTAATATAGCCAAATCAAAACAAATACAAATATTAAAAAAATAATTTTATAAATAAATATAATATTTCAATTATTTCAAACAACGCTTATAAGGCAAGGCTATCAATACGTCAATTCAAAAAATACATATTCTTCTATTTATATTTTCAAAAAGCTTAAATACCATAAATATTGGTAGATAGTGGGTGCTAGTGTTGGTTGTATTTCCATTCTATTTTAATTCCAAAAGTATAAATTTTGTAAATCCATTATCAGACGTACATAGTGCAAAATAACATAACTTCATGATTCAACCAATTTTTGTCGTAAAAGAAAAAGTACGAATAAAAAACTTTTTATTTTGCGTGTCTATGCCCAATTAGAATTTCATCATTCTAGCTGTAGTCGTTTAGTTAGTACTATTTTTAACCCCCTCTGTACCATTGTATCCCTTGAAAGTACGAATTTCGAAAAATCCGTTTATTTTCCGTGTCTACGCAGTCAGGGGAATGTATACTCAGAATTTCATGACATTTGGTCATTTGGTTGGTACTATTTTTATCCCCCTTTTCCATTTTGACCCCAAAAAGTACGAATTTCGAACAATCCGTTTATTTTTCGTGTCTACGCAATCTGAGGAATATATACACCGAATTTCATTATTCTAGGTTTAGCCGTTTGATTACCATTTTATCCCTCTGTACCCATTGTATTCCTTGAAAGTACGAATTTGGAAAAAACCTTTTAATTGCCATGTCTACGTAGTCAAAGGAATGTATACTCCGAATTTCATGACTCTAGCTGCGGTCATTTCGTTGGTACTATTTTTATCCCCCTTTACATTTTAACCCCAAAAAGTACGAATTTCGAAAAATCCGTGTGTTTTACGTGTCTATGCAATCAGAGGAATGTATACACCGAATTTGATTATTCTAGGGGCAGCCGTTTGGTTGGTACTATTTTTATCCCCCTTTATTCCCATTTTACCCCTTAAAAGTACGAATTTGGAAAAAATACATTTATATTATGTATCTACTCTATTAGAGGAATGTACCCATCGAATTTCGTGTTTCTAGCTGTTGTCGTTTAATACGTACCAATTTTATGCCTTTTTTGCCCAATTTCACCCCCTACAAATAAGAATAACTTTATGGTGCACGTCTTTGTTATCGGGGGAATGTTCAAAATCAAGTAAGTACAAGCGGAAAAAATATGCTTAAATACTCTAAAATATTAGAAATTATTATGGGTATTTTTAGTCCCTATGAGGGATAAATTTTTCTCTTTGGGCTGATTTCGCTTTTACTTTTTGACCTTGAAGTATCATTTCGAAAGATATATTGGCGACTATCACGTCATAGTCATATTATTATAAATAATAAAAAATATATGTTTATTTCTAAAATTATTATTATTTTCATTATTTTTATTTGGTTTGGCTATATTACAAATATTTACATTTTTCCTGTAATATTACTGCATTTCTACGTAAACTCGAATGCCTCTGTGGAATACAATCCATGGTGGAGGGTATATGAGGTCTGGCCCGGCAGAACTAAACGCCCCTTTTACTTGCTTTACATCTTAACGATTTATTGCAAACCAATATCGTGTTATTACAAATCTTTGGATTTGATGTGTTCAATATTAATAAAAATTACTGAAAAAATGTTGAGGAAATTATGCAAAAGTTAAGTTTTCTGTTTCGACCTCAATTGCGTATAAGTAATATTAATTAGGGAATAATTTTAGAAATCTCCACATAACTTCTAAACGTCGGTATCTTATGAATGGCGTATTCATATAGTATTGAAAGTCAGACGATTTGCTGATTTTGAGAGGGTAACTTTTAACTATACGTATGTTTAAATGATTGTTTTTCTTTCAAGATTTATCTTCTCAATATCTACACTACCTACATCAGACCAAAGATGGAATACAACTCCCATATATGGTCGGGTGCTCCAGCTTCATCACTGGGTCTACTTGACCGTGACCAGAGGAGGGCGATGGTGTTGATAGGTGACGGTAGGATATCCAATTCTATTGTCTCCCTTGAACACCGTCGTAATGTTGGTTGTGTGTCATTGTTCTATCGATATTTTCATGGTGTTTGTTCTTCGGAAATTCGTGATCTTATACCGCCCGTGAGAACGTTCGGTAGAGATACGCGACTCTCCAGGAACGCTCACCCATTTGTTGTCGATTGGACAACCGGCCGCACTACACATTACAGAATAAATTCGTTCTTCGCCCGTACTATACGTATGTGGAATCGACTTCCGGCAAATATCTTTCCCTCCAATTACGACATTCAGAGATTCAAAACTGATGTCAACAGACACTACTCCCTCTTTCCTCCTTCCAATACTTGATCTTCCTTCCACCAACGCAAGGCACTGCATTTATAGGGGACATCCCCTGAGTGTTGGTTCAGTAAAAAAAGAACAATTGTTAACATCTACAGAAAAAAATTCTTAAGCTTTTCCAGACTTTGCACACGCCTAGTCTCATATATGTATTTCTTTATTATTGCGAATAATTTATATTATAATTTAACAAGTAATGCGTTAATACAAATCTTTGATTTTTATGTTTCCAAAAATAATAAAAATTGCTAAATAATACATTAGAAATGATGCTACAGTTAAGTTTTCTTTTTCGACCTTCATTGCGTATGATTAATAATAATTAGTGAATAGTTTTAGAAATATCCACATAACTTCTAAACGTCAGCAGTTTAATACACAATTCAAATAGAATTTAAAAGCAGACAAATTACAGATTGTATCTGGGAAATTTTTAAATAAAAGTACATATAAATAATTGTCTTTGTTCGTGTTAATACAAAACTTCGATTTTTATGTGTTCAATTGCAATTCAAAATTCCTGCAAAAATGTTAATGAATTGATGATACAGTTAAGGTTTCTATTTGGATCCACATTGCGTATGACTAATATTAATTAGTGAGTTGTTTTAGAAAAATCCAAGTAACTTTTAAACGTCAGCAGCTTATTACAAAATTCTAATTGAATTTAAAGGCAGACAAATTACAGGAAATTTCCAAATAATGACTGTTTTTTGTTCAAGTACAATTATTAACATCTTAAGAAAACAATTCTCAAGTTTTTCCAGACGTTTCACACGCCTAGTCTCATATATGTATTTCTTTATTTCTGCGAATAATTTATGATTTTATCAAGTTGTACAACTTTTCCCACGATTTTCCAGACGCTGGTATGTATGTGTACATTCTTAAGCGAGTAAGTGCCAAATTTTACACTCAATTAAACATTTATCTGCTCGCCTAAAATCACATACATGTATGAAGGGGAGAGCCAAAGTATGTGTTAACACCTTAAAAATACTTAGCACAGTCCTTGGCAATAAAACTTTATGCTCGCAGAGGAACAAGAAAAATGGTCATATAAGACACTCACACACATTTGGTCTGTTGCACACACACACATATTTCTTTATTAGCTTAAAAAGTTATTCGAACAATTCTCCAGTTTCAACACAGCAACATTCCTTGAAGACACTCACACACAATCTTCCATTGGCAGACGTTTCGTTGCCTCTTGAACTTTACCGCTTCGTTTGGAAATTGAAAAATCTTTGCAATTGTTTTTCTGTATTGTTTGTGGCTGTTGTGTCAACTGTAACCGGGTGCTGGAAGCACTTGCCCCTAAAGTGTATGTGTGTGCGAGCGATCAAAAATAAGTTTCAGAAACAAAGCAAATGAACACTAAACGATACTTAAGCCACAAAATGAGCCAAAGTTATTTTTGCTGGCAATAAACTTAACAATAACAAAGGCAATTTCAGTCCAACGGAAAGAGGTTTAAGAGGGAGGGAGAGAAGTCTTTGCGTAAGGACAGCAGACAAAATGAATTTTAATTCATTTGTTAAGATACTATTTGAGTACAGAGCGTGGGCAAGCTTTTTGTCTCCATCACAATTTAAATTTCTGCTTAAACACTTTGACCATTGTTTTAAATTTATTTTTTTTTAGTAGAATTTATTTACTCTCCTCAATAAGTAAGTATTTAAAGGGAATAGCTAAAGAGTTGCACGACAACAACACAACTGCTGATATTATCCTTCTAACGATTATATCTCTGGTTGGTCATCAGCTGCATTTGGTTGCTTTTTAGTTTATGATGCATGAAATCGAATTGCAAACAAATAAACAAGCAAACATCCCGGCAATATATCAAACGACAACTGTAACAGCAAAAGCAACAACGGCAACGACAACGACAAGAACAACTTCAACGACGACAACCATGAAGAGTTGAGTTCAGTTGAGTGAAGTTTGTAGTGTTACGTCTATGTTGCAAGCCAGTTGTGTAGTACTTCCTTCTGTCATAGTTCTCTTAAGTTCTTTATTTGTTGTTTTTTCTTTCTTTCTTTCTATTACCTTCTTCTTGTTTTATACATTTCGCTTCACTTTACTGTATTATCTAATAAACTAACATTGTTTAACAAGCTTTTTGCTAAATGTAAATAAGCACAAAGAAAAAATACAGTTTAAATAGAAATATTCATAGAATTGTTTTGAAAAAAATATTGCAAATTTTATCTGGAATTTATTGAAAAACAATTGGATTTAATCAACATTCCCAATGAGAAACACAGAAAGATTCAAACCTGCAAATAGCTTCAAATTCAAAATATATAAAAATGATTGCAAATTTTAAAAGAACTTTCTGCGAAAATTACTGGTTGTTAAATCATTTATTGAAAAGTGAAAATATAGGCATGAATCTCCAAAATATCAGCTAAAATCTTGCCTTAGAATCACATTGATATCAATTTTTTAACAACTTATAATCCATTTGCACAAAAGAGCGTCGAATTAATAATAATCATACGTCAAGGTGTCCCAAAATTTCAATACCTAATATAGATGACAGCGTGGATGAATTTTAGTGAGAATCGCACTATTTTAACATTAAAACCAGTAAGGAAAGGCTAAAGCCGGGCGGGTCCGACTCTATGATAAACTCCACTTTCAATCCGAATACAATTCAATTCGGTGAAAAAGTGAAAAAGGGGAAGGTTTTTTGTATCCTGTAAATGTATGTGTTTGACAAAAAATTTTATATCGGAAAGGACATTTGTATGAGGATATATTGAAACCTGGAACGAAATAGGTGAAATATAAAATGTATAGTTTGGCCAAAATCGGTTAAACTTATGGGAGCAACATTTGAATTTGGGCTATATTTAAATATGAACCGATCTTACCCACTTTCACCATAGTATTGTTTAGTTAGATTATAAGATGTTGTGCGAAATTTAAAGAAAATCGCTTTTAAAGCGGCGAAAGTCAAATCGGGAGCGACATTTGTATGGGGGCTATATCTAAATCTGAACCGATCTAGCTCGCTTTAGCCACAGGTGTTTCTAGTTAGATTATAAGATGTTGTGCCAAATTTAAAGAAAATCGATTAGAATACGTGGCATTTAAAGCGGAAAAAGTCAAATCGGGAGCGACATTTATATGGGGGCTATATCTAAATCTGAACCGATCTTACCCAATTTCTGCATAGGTGTTTCTAGTATGATTATAAGATGTTGTGCCAAATTTATAGAAAATCGAGTACAATATGTGGTTTCTACAGAGGAAAATGTCAAATCGGGAACGACATTTGTATGGGGGCTATATCTAAATCTGAACCGATTTGACCTATTTTCACCATAGATGTTCTTAGTTTAAATATAAGATGTTTTGCCAAATCTGAAGACAATCTGATCTAGAGCGGAAAAAGTCAAATCGGGAGCGAAATTTGTATGGAGCTATATATAAATCTGAACCGATCTGACCGATATTCACCATGGGTGTTTCTAGTGGAAATATAAGATGTTTTACCAAATCTGAAGACAATCTGATACATTATGTGGTCTATAGAGCGGAAAAAGTCAAAACGGGAGAGAAATTTGTATGGGAGCTATATATAAATCTGAACCGATCTGTCCGATATTCACCATGGGAGTTTCTAGTGGGAATATAAGATGTTTTACCAAATCTGAAGACAATCTGATACAATATGTGGTTTCTAGAGCGGAAAAAGTCAAATCGGGAGCGAAATTTGTATGGGAGCTATATATAAATCTGAACCGATCTGACCGATATTCACCATGGGTGTTTCTAGTGGAAATATAAGATGTGTTACCAAATCTGAAGACAATCTGATACATTATGTGGTCTATAGAGCGGAAAAGGTCAAATCGGGAGAGAAATTTGTATGGAGCTATATATAAATCTGAACCGATCTAACACATTTTTACCACAGGTGTTTTTAGTTACATATAAGATATTTTGGCAATTTTAAAGAAAATCTGTTGTAATATGTGGTATCTAGAGTGAACAGAGTCAAATCGGGAGTGAAATTCGTATGGGGGCTATATCTAAATCTGAACCGATTTTCTTTAAATTAAATAGCGATCGTCCTTATCCCGAAAAACATCGTTGTGCAAAGTTTCATTTGGTCCTGTCTACAATTGCGACCTGTATCGTGATTACAAGAATAGATGGACGGACAGACAGACAGACAGACAGACAGACAGACAGACAGACGGACAATGCTAAATCGACTCAGAAAGTGATTCTAAGACGATCGGTATAATTAACAGTGGGTCTATCTCGTTTCCTTTTGGGTGTTATAAACAAATGCACAAAGACATAATATTCTCGTGGAGTGTATAAATATTGGAAATTTTATATAGAATTTATAGAAAAACTATGGGTTTTAATAACAAATCCAAACCAGTAAGGAAAGGCTAAAGTCGGGCGGGACCGACTATATGATACACTCCACTTTCTATCTGAATACAATTCAATTCGGAAAAAAGTGAAAACGGGAAGAATTTTTGTATGTTTCCTAATCATAGGCTAATATGTCCTGGTTCAATTTGTCAAATCGGCTATATCCAAACATGGAATGAAGTGACCCATTTCACAATAGGTTCTTCCAGTTCTCAATTTTAAGTAATTCGATGAAAATACTTGGTTTCTGGGGCGGAAAAATCAAGTCGGGAGCGATATTTGTATAGGAGCTATATATAAATCTGAACCGATCTGACTCATTTTCATCCTGGGTGTTTCTCATACAAATGAATAATATTTTGCCAAATTTGAAGAAAATCTGTTAAAATATGTGGTTTCTGGAGCGGAAAACTCAAATCGGGAGTGAAATTCGTTTGTGCGCTATATCTAAATCTGAACCGTTCTGGCTCATTTGGTCTGTTTCATGGGTGTTTCTAGTTTAAGTAGAAGATGTTTTGCCAATTTTGAAGAAGATCTGTTAAAATATGTGGTTTCTACAGCAGAAAAAGTCAAATCGGGAGTGAAATTCGTATGGGGGCTATATCTAAATCTGAACCGATCTGACCAATTTTCACCATAGGTGTTTCTAGTTGAATTGTAAGATGTTTTGCCAAGTTTGAGGAAAATCTGTTTTAATATGTGGTATCTAGCGTGAAAAGAGTCAAATCGGGAGTGAAATTCGTGTGGGGGCTATATCCAAATCTGATCCGATTTTCTTCAAATTAAATAGCGTTCGTCCTTATCCCGAAAAACTTTGTTGTGCAAAGTTTCATTTGGTTCTGGCTACAATTGCGATTTACATTGATTACAAGAATAGATGGACAGACGGACGGACGGACATCGTTAAATCGATTCAAAAAGTGATTCTAAGTCGATCGGTATAATTAACAATGGGTCTATCTCGCTTCCTTTTGGGTATTACAAACAAATGCACAAAGACATAATACTGTCGTGGAGTGTATAATGAGAAGCTCAAAAAGGCTCAAACCTTAAAAACTTCTGCTTATTACTTCAATATCAAAGTGATTGACAATTTGAAATAGATTTTAAGTAAAAAGTAAAAGTGAATGAGAATCACAGACATAAATCACTAAAGTGTCCGCTAAAATCTCGCTTGGGAATCATACTGATATCAATCTTGGTTCACAACTAATGCCCAACTTTTTTAAAAGAGCAACGAATTAATAATAATCATACGCCTAGGTGAACATCATTTGAAAATTCAATACAAAAAGACAACTGGTAAGAATTTTTGTAAAAACTACACTATTATACCATTAACAATATTGAACATTTTATATAGAATTTATCCGAAAACTGTGGGATTTTGCACAAATCCAAATGAGAAGCTCAGAAAGGCTCAAACCTTAAAAACATCTGCTAATTGTATAATTATAATATAATATCAAACAATATCTGAAAATGATTGTAAATTTGAAATGTATTTTATGTGAAAACTGAAAATGAGAAATACAAACATGAATCTCTAAAGTGTGAGCTAAAATTTCGCCTGGGAAACACTTTGATATCAATTTTGGTTCACAACTAATGCACAACTTTCTTAAAAGAGCAACGAATTAATAATAATCATACATCGTGCTGAACCAACATTTGCGAATTCAATAAAAAAGCAACACGGAATAATTTTAGTGAAAAGGAAACTATTTTTTTTTTATTTAATATTATAGGGTGGGCCATCTTTAATGTAGAATCGGCTATAAAAAAGTACTAATTTTTTTCAAATTTCTGGTTTTATTGGAAAGGTTGAACTTCGTCATTCAATAATGGAATACAATATTATTCGTATGACTACAACGACTGGTTCGGCATTACCTCATCCGATCAACCCACTTTTTCAGTACAGCCCAAACAGTGACACGCTGTGAAAACGTGGGTTTCTCAATAGTCACGTGCGGGTTTTCTGAACCCATTCGCTCAATTTTGCTTATTGACATAGCCACCGAGATGAAAATAAGCTTCATGAAGGCCGATGTATTCTGGAAAATTTTCCACGTAAACTTCTTATTGTTTGCGTTAAAGAATCACTATTTTAGAAGTGAGTTTTTAATGTTTCCAATTATGTTCGAGCGTATATCCTTCCGTTTTTCAAATGTCAAACATAATCCTGAAAATAAAAACAAATATTATTTTAGTTTTTTTGTTTGTTTTATTTTGGTCTGAAATCAATATTTGATTTGAACTGGGAAATTCTCGTGGCTCAACAATCCCTTTATCCATATAAATTCATTATCATTTCATTTGTTAGAAACCAGTTCCATTTATTAGATTCCTTGACATAAATCCTCTGAAGAAAATTTAGAGTGGTAGTTTTTTAAGACGACCATGAATTTATATTACTTATACGCCCCTATGAAAATTTGAAGTGTTAGTTTTTTAAGTCAACCATGAATTTATATTACTTATACGCTCCATGTTCACCACTTCTTGGAAAATTCGAAAGAATCCAGACAAAAATTACCCCAATTTGCATTGCATGGAATATGTTGCTCTTAACCTATTTCGAAACATCTCCGAATGCATTCACGTATCTAACCATCTTTCACATTTAACATTCATATACAATTTAAGTTCTCTTTTCTGCATTTTAAATTCTACCCAGTTGCGTTATTGTTTACCTGCTTACTCGCTCTGTATACCTGTCCTGGCTCATGTTGCCAGTTCCTTGCAAACTCCACTATTTATAAATGTTATACGAGGTCGAGTTCACTACGATACAGTATACATTTTGCCTCATCTTCTTGACTAGATTTTCCCCGAAATTGTTGTTTTTTTCGCTCAGACTTGTTGTAGTCACAAAAGATTTATTTGTTGTTGTTTACGCGGAAAACTTTTTAGTGGCTGCCACTGGAATTGTTTGCTTCTTGTGCTGCTGCTGCTGAAAACATTGACTTCGCCTTTTAATGCTGTTGGCACAAGTTGATGTTGCTTCATTGCAAGTGTCTTCTTCTTCATCTTCTTGTTGGCCAATTTTGTAGAGAGCGTTCTGGCGAAATGGTAAGTCGAGTTAATGAACCATTTTAGTTTGACAATAACTTATTACTGTCATTTGGCTATGGCCAAAGAAATGTTTAAGTAAATATTTATTGGAAAGTTGGCTATACTAAAAATATTTTTCGTAGATATTGAGGGAAAATAGAGTGGAAAAACAAAAGCAAAACTGAAAGTTTGAAACTTGCACGGTGGTGGTCGTGTACTCTGGGGTAACGCCAAATGGTTTAAATAATTGGTTTTTAAAAATCCATCAACAAAATGATTTTTCATGAAATATGTTAAATCATTGTTACGATTAATTACTTACGGAAGTGGATGTTGTTAACATTCGTTGGTGGTTATACTTTTCCCTGAGTTTAATTGTTTAGCACTTAATTAGCGAGATGATGATGCTGGGGCCCGAATATTGTTGTTATGAAATAATGCTTGTAATTCAGAGGAAAATCGATTTGTAAGCGCAAACTTAACAGATTTTCTCAAAAGTCGTATTATGTCCGTCATGTAGTTAATGCGGCAATTATTTAGTTACACAAAATAGAAAGCTTTTACAGCATTCATAGGGTGTATAATTGTTTAAAAAAATTCCCTTAAGCAATAAGGGTTTTGAACTGAATTCTATTATTTCATGTGTCCTGAACACAATGACGTATGATTGATATTAATTTCGCAACTATTTCAGATCGGCATAGGAAACCCTGTGACCCTTACATTTTAATTATTAGTTGTGTTCAGCAAGATTACTTAGAGCACTACGTGGAACAATTTTGTGGAAGATTTCAAGCATCTAGCTCCTTTATTTAGGGGTGTTTTTGGACCCTTTTGTGCAAAGCATAAAAAAACAGCAAAATGCTAAATTTGAATAGACGCTCACACCAAACGGACTTGTCGCAAGGAAAGGCATTAAAGAAGCTATTTAATTTTCTAGGCAAACGTCGTTCCCTTACTGCCTTAAAATACGTCTACAGCATACAGACAATTTTTAAAGACTAGGTATTCAGATTTCAACCAAAAATTCATTTTTTGAATTCTCATATGGATTATTTGCAGCAGACCACAGAATCCGATGAACATGGTGAACGATTTTATCCAATATATTTTATTGAATAATGCAAGAGTATTCCTTCGCTTACAGCTTACATATGCTGGACAATGTTTGACAACGATTGATGGGATTAGCAAGAGCTCAAAGAAAAATTTAATAAATAATTTCTTGTTTAAATATCCAAATTGGTATTGTTACTTTATTTATATCAATTATATCTACAGCTTTCTTTTGTTCGGTGTCGTATAGTGAAATTTGACGTAGAATATTTCTTCCTTCACACCACCCCCCTAAAATTCAGTTTTGTTTGACAATTTAGCATCAATTCGAAAAAAAAGTACGAAATTAGCCATAAAATGAGATTTAAGTTTTGACTTGTATCTGGCATTTAAGCAGAGTTTTGAGTTTTCTATACCTTTCTTTTGTTCTGTGACTTATAGTGAAATTTGACATAGAATATTTTTTCCATTCACATCACTCCCTCAAAATTAAAATTTTTGGCACAGTTCACCACCAATTCAGAAAAAGTACGAAATTAATCCTAAAACTAACTTTAAGTTATGACTTATATCTGGCATTTAAGTCGGGTTTTGCGTTCTGGTGTATTTAAAGACTTATCAAAAATAGTAAAATTTTATGGGAAATATTTCTGTAGAACATTTTGACCCGCTAAACCCATGGTTTAGAGGTGTTTTATACCAGTTTGCAAAAAAGGGACCAACAAGTCCCCTATATTGTGCAGCTAGAGGGTAAAAATGTACCACAAAACTGTTCCTCGTAATGTTTTAAGTAATATTTCCGAACACACCCTATAATTAAAATGTAAGGATCACAAGGTTTCCTATGTCGATTCATCAGAACATCGTCAAACTTCTGTTTAGGGGTGTTCTTTTTACACTTTTGCAAAAAGGGATCAAAAACTCGATTATATTAAGGAGCTAGAGGGTTAAAATATTCCACAAAACTATTCCTCTTAGTGTTTCAAGTAATATTGCCAAACACATCCTGTACTAAAAATGTAACGATCACAAGGTTTCCTATTCATCACAACATTTTGACCCGTAAAGCTCCTGTTTTGGGGGTGTTTTTTACACTTTTGCAAAAACGGACCAAAAGACAACTATAATAAAGAGCTAGACGGTTAAAATGTCCCACAAAGCTATTCCTCGTAGTGTTTCAAGTAATATTGCCGAACACATACTGTACTAGAAATGTAAGGATCACAAGGCTTCCTATGTCGCTTCATCAGAATATTTTGACCCGTTAAACTCCTGTCTTTTACACTTTAGCAAAAACAAACCAAAAAGTCTACTATGTTGAGGAGTTAGAGGACCAAAATATTACACAAAATTATTCCTCGCAGTGTTCTTAGTAATATTACTGAACACTTCCTATACTTAAAATGTAAGGATCACAAGGCTTCCTATGTCGATTCATCAGAATATTTTGACCCGTTAAACTCCTGTCTTTTACACTTTTGCAAAAACGAACCAAAAAGTCTAGTATATTGAGGAGTTAGAGGACTAAAATGTTACACAAAATTGTTCCCTGCAGTGTTCTTAGTAATATTACTGAACACTTCCTATACATAAAATGTAAGGATCATAAGGTTTCCTATGTCAATTCATCTGAACATTTTGATTCGTTAAATCTTCGTTTTTACACTTTTTTCAAAACGGACCAAAAAGTCCACTATATTGAGGAGTTAGAGGATTAAAACGCTTCACACAAATATTCCTCGCAGAGTTCTAAGTAATATTACTGAACACATCCTATACTAAAATAGTAAGGATCGCCAGGTTTCCTATGTCAATTCATCAGAACATTTCGAACCGTTAAATCTCTGTTTTTTACACTTTTGCAAAAACAGGTCAAAAAGTCCACTACATTGAGGAGCTAGAAGGTTAAAATGCTTCACACAAATATTCCTCACAGTGTTCTAAGCAATATTACTGAACACTTCCTATACTTCAAATGTAAGTATCATAAGGTTTCCTATGTCAATTCATCAGAACATTTCGAACCGTTAAATCTATGTTTTTTACACTTTTGCAAAAACAGACCAAAAAGTCCACTACATTGAGGAGCTAGAGGATTTAAATGTTAAACAAAAATGTTCCTCGCAGTGTTGTAAGTAATATTTCTGGTCACAACTTATGCTTAAAATGTAAGTATCACAAGGTTTCCTATGTCGATACATCATATGAATGTGCAAAAAGGGGAAACATTGACCCCAACCCTCTAATATGACCACCATACGTAATCTTACAAAACGCCAATAGAGGGGGCTAAAAATTCTGTTTTACCCCCTCTACCAGAATCCGTTATTAGAATCTAGTTAATTTGTGTTATTTTTAGAGGGGGCTAAAAATTCTGTTTTACCCCCTCTATCAGAATCCGTTATTAGAACCTAGTTAATTTGTGTTCCACAGTGTAAATATTAGATAATGCTATTGTGGCGTATGATTGATATTAATTCTGTGATGATTTCAGTAATTAAGTTGTAACATCATATCTATATTGCCAAAACCTTTTCTAAAAAAACAATTTCTACAGAAAACACCTCCCATGCGTTGCCTCAGACAATGAATGACAACAAAACATTCCACGTCGCTGATAAATTAAGGTAAATTGAAAAATGCTTCCGACATATGAAAGTGATGATTGCTCTAAATTTCCCCCAATTATGCAGATAAGGTTTTATTTAATAAAAGAAATAACACAAGCGGAAAAAGCATTAACGCAAACCCTTTGAAGAGCTTTTCGCCCCTCACCCACGAAAATTTACTTAATAACTTCAATGAATTTATACATAAATTTCCAATTCATGCCTTAAAGACATTTGCGGAATTTTGTCACGGTCTAACATTTACTCTTGTTATATTCACACCAGTAAATGTCAGAAACATTTGCTCACGCACACTTGGTGCCTTCACCTTTCAACCTCATCAAAAATACACCCTTAGTCAAATATCTTTGTGATAGGTTAATGGTGTGATAGGATTATAGACATTTTATATCGTTGTTGTAATAAATCGAGCAAAGGTTATAAAAGAGCGCTGGATGCGCGCCGATGATACTTTGAAAACTGCAAACGAAATTGAGACAATCAAATACAGCTCATTTTCTTGGGTTTTATAGCGAATCGGCATTGGGTTACATATGAGTTGTGAATGTCTGTGAATATAAAGTCGAAATTCCAGGGAATATTTTTAAACATACCTTCAGTCAGAATGCGTCAATATTCTTAAAGAGAAAAATTGAATATATGAATGTTTACACATGGCTGAACTAGAATTTGTATTCGTGTACGAGTATTTTATATATGTTTTAGTGAATTGGCTTTATGATTAGATCTACAGACAATTTTCAGAAGATTGTGATTCCATTTAAGTCTATGACCAACAAGCAGACCCAGGACTGATTCTAATAATAATTGTTAGTTACCCGACCATAATAACCCATTACAAAAATATTCATAATTGAAAACAACTTGGTCTGAATTGTTATTTACTCAGAGTATTAAACACTGTGGAACACCACAAAAATAGCAAGGTTCTGAAAACGAAATCTGATAGAAGGGGTAAAAAATGCGTCTTGAAAGTTTACTTACGGTGGTCATTTTAGAGGGTGGTTAATATTTCCCCCTTTTTGCACATTCTTATTCTTATGATGAATCGACATAACAAACCTGGAGGTTCGTACATGCTAAGTATAGGATCTGACCAGTAATACTACTTAACCCTTCGGAGGACAATTTTTTTGAACATTTTAACACTCTAGCTCCTCGATATAGTGGTATTTTTATTTATTTATTTCAGTCTACGGACATTATGATCCTTACAGACTAGTAAAATAAATCTAGTATTTCATTAAAATTTGACAGCGAAAATGAAAAATCTAAATCGAATTTGTTATTTATATTATTACATTCTTTTAGAGCACGTAAAATAGGTTCATTAAGAGCATAATTACATCTATGCATAGGTATGTTAAAGTATTCCCAATTACGCAAATCCCTAGCAGGGATATTGAAGCCAATACGACTAAGCAATAAAGGACAGTCTATTTTTCCAGAAATTAATTTGAAAATAAAAAACACAGACATTTTGGAGCGCCGATTTGCTAATGTATCCAAATGTATGAGTAAACACCTGGATTCATAAGAAGGCCTAGGATCAGTGAAGTTAATAGAAAACAAAGCAAAATTAATAAATTTCTTTTGTAGTCGTTCAATGCGGTTTATGTGATTAACATAAAATGGACTCCAACCCATAGAAGCATATTCCAATTTTGATCTAACAAAAGTAAAATAAAGCAATTTGCTAGAGTAAGGATTTATAAAGTCCTTACTATTGCGCCTTATGAATGCCAGAACTGAATAAGCCCTTGGAATGACATAATCAATATGTAACCTAAAACTCAATTTACTGTCAAAGACAACACCTAAGTCCAATTTACTATCAACTTTTGCCAATAACTCATTGTTAATATAGTATTTAGAGTTAATCATTTTTACACGCCTTCCAAAAGGAAGGTGAGAACATCTCGCAACATTCATCGGCAACATATTCACTTCACACCAAGTCAAAACACGATCAATGGCACACTGAAGAGACATAGAATCCTGAAGATTAGAAATCCCTGCGAACAATTTAATGCCATCGGCATATAGGAGATAATTGCAGAATTGGAAACATGAGCATATGTCATTAATGAATAAGGTGAAAAGAAGTGGACCTAGAATACTACCCTGAGGAACCCCAGAGGTAGCGACATAAAAATCAGAGTTGCAATTATCAATTGAGACAAAAGAGCATCTGTTAGATAAGTAGGAACTCAACCAATTCAATAAAGAAGAGTGAATTCCAAATCTAGAAAGTTTCTTAACAAGTAAAGTATGAGAAACTCTATCGAAAGCCATACTAAAATCTAAATAAATAGTGTCAACTTGGACACCAAATTCAAAATTATTAATACAATAATTTGTAAATACTAAAAGATTAGTGACCGTTGACCGATTCTTGATGAAACCATGTTGTGCTTCAGATAGAAAAGGATATACGGAGTAAAACAGTTTATGATATACAATATGCTCAAGTAATTTTGAAATATTAGTCAATTTCGAAATTGGTCTATAATTGCGGACATTACTTCTACTACCCGACTTAAAAATAGGCATAACTGAAGCCACCTTCCAAACATCCAGAAAGACACCCAGCTTCAATGAAAGACTGAATATATGTTTTAATGGAATACAAATTGACGAATCGCACTTTTTAAGAAAACTGGCTGATATGCCATCCAAGTCTAACCTAGTAGACTCACTAAGTTGAGATAGAGCAAAAAGAATGTCGCCCTCCGAAAACTGCATTACTCCCAAGTCAATGACAGGCTCAACAGTTTTCAAGAGACTTAAATTCAATAAATGATCAGAGGTCCGATTTTGCAAAAATAAAAAACCATGAATTTAACGGATCAAAATGTTCTGATGAATTGACATAAAAAACCTGGTGATCCTTACATTTTATGTATAGGATGTTAGAGGAATATTTTTGTGAAGTGTTTATAGCCTACAGCTCCATAATATATGGGCCTTTTTGGTCCGCTTTTACAAAAGTGTAACAGGGATTTAACGGGTCAAAATGATCAGATGAATCGATATAACAAACATGGCAATCCTTACATTTTAAATAAAGGATGTGTTCAGTAATATTACCTAGAACGCTGCGAAGAATAGTGGAACATGTCAAACTTCTAGCTCCTTAATATAAGGGTCTTTTTGATCCTTTTTTGCAAAAGTGTAAAAAACACCCCTGAAACAGGAGGAGGAAACCTTGTGATCCATACATTTTATGTATAGGATGTGCTAAGTAATATTACTTAAAACACTACGAGAAATATTTTTGTTGAACATTCTAACCCTCTAACAATTCAATATAGGATCCTTTTTTAAAAAAATTAAAAAAAAACAGTAAGGAAAGGCTAAAGTCGGGCGGGGCCGACTCTATGATACACTCCACTTTCAATTCGAATACAATTCAATTCGGTGAAAAAGTGAAAACGGGAAGGTTTTTTGTATCCTGTAAATGTATGTGTTTGACAAAAAAAATTTATATCGGAAAGGACATTTGTATGAGGATATATTGAAACCTGGAACGAAATAGGTGAAATATAAAATGTATAGTTTGGCCAAATCGGTTAAACTTATGGGAGCAACATTTGAATTTGGGCTATATTTAAATCTGGACCGATCTTACCCACTTTCACCATAGTTTTGTTTAGTTAGATTATAAGATGTTGTGCGAAATTTAAAGACAATCGAGAACAATATGTTGTTTCTACAGAGGAAAATGTCAAATCGGGAGCGACATTTATATGGGGGCTATATCTAAATCTGAACCGATCTTACCTAATTTCTGCATAGGTGTTTCTAGTAAGATTATAAGATGTTGTGCCAAATTGAAAGAAAATCGAGTACAATATGTGGTTTCTACAGAGGAAAATGTCAAATCGGAACGACATTTGTATGGGGGCTATATCTAAATCTGAACCGATTTGACCTACTTTCACCATAGATGTTCTTAGTTTAAATATAAGATGTTTTGCAAATCTGAAGACAATCTGATACAATATATGGTTTCTAGAGCGGAAAAGGTCAAATCGGGAATGAAATTTGTATGGGAGCTATATATAAATCTGAACCGATCAGACCGATATTCACCATGGGTGTTTCTAGTGGAAATATAAGATGTTTTACCAAATCTGAAGACAATCTGATACATTATGTGGTCTCTAGAGCGGAAAAAGTCAAATC
Organism: Polietes domitor; assembly: GCA_947397865.1. Lineage (NCBI taxonomy): Eukaryota > Metazoa > Arthropoda > Insecta > Diptera > Muscidae > Polietes > Polietes domitor. Next base: position 166,478,342 of record OX377619.1, on the reverse strand, counting down.
GGGAGAGAAATTTGTATGGGAGCTATATATAAATCTGAACCGATATTCACCATGGGTGTTTCTAGTGGGAATATAAGATGTTTTACCAAATCTGAAGACAATCTGATACATTATGTGGTTTCTAGAGCGGAAAAAGTCAAATCGGGAGCGAAATTTGTATGGGAGCTATATATAAATCTGAACCGATCTGTCCGATATTCACCATGGGAGTTTCTAGTGGGAATATAAGATGTTTTACCAAATCTGAAGACAATCTGATACAATATGTGGTTTCTAGAGCGGAAAAAGTCAAATCGGGAGCGAAATTTGTATGGGAGCTATATATAAATCTGAACCGATCTGACCGATATTCACCATGGGTGTTTCTAGTGGAAATATAAGATGTTTTACCAAATTTGAAGACAATCTGATACATTATGTGGTCTCTAGAGCGGAAAAAGTCAAATCGGGAGAGAAATTAGTATGGGAGCTATATATAAATCTGAACCGATCTGACCGATATTCACCATGGGTGTTTCTAGTGGGAATATAAGATGTTTTACCAAATCTGAAGACAATCTGATACAATATGAGGTTTCTAGAGCGGAAAAAGTCAAATCGGGAGCGAAATTTGTATGGGAGCTATATATAAATCTGAACCGATCTAATACATTTTTACCACAGGTGTTTCTAGTTACAATATAAGATGTTTTGCCAATTGTAAAGAAAATCTGATGTAATATGTGGTATCAAGAGTGAAAAGAGTCAAATCGGGAGTAAAATTCGTATGGGGGCTATATCAAAATCTGAACCGATTTTCTTCAAATTAAATAGCGTTCGTCCTTATCCCGAAAAACATCGTTGTGCAGAGTTTCATTTGGTTCTGTCTACAATTGCGACCTGTATCGTGATTACAAGAATAGATGGACGGACAGACAGACAGACAGACAGACAGACAGACAGACGGACGGACATTGCTAAATCGACTCAGAAAGTGATTCTAAGACGATCGGTATAATTAACAATGGGTCTATCTCGTTTCCTTTTGGGTGTTACAAACAAATGCACAAAGACATAATACTCTCGTGGAGTGTATAAAAACATAAAAAACATGTGTTTAAAGGGTCAAAGTGTTCTAATGAATCGGCACAAGAATCCTTGTGATCCTTAAATTTTAAGTATTGCATGTAACCAGAAATATTATTTAAAACGCTTTGAGGAGCATATTTGTGTCAGACTTCAACCATGTAGCTCCTTAATATAGGTCCCTTTTGGTCACTTTAAAAAAATTAAAACACTCCTAAAACAGGTATTTAATAGGTCAAAATGTTCTAATGAATAGACATAGGAAACCTGGTGATCTTTACATTTTATGTATAGTATTTGTTCAGCAGTATTACCTTAAACACTCTGAGGAAACTCCTTGTCAAATATTTTAAACCTCTAGCTGCTCAATATAGGGGTCTTTTTGGTCCGGGTTTTCCGAAAGTGTGAAAAACAAGTGGTTAATGGGGTAAAATGTTTTGATGTCGTTGAGATCCTTGCATTTTAAGGATATGCTCAGTAATTTTACTTAGAACACTGCAAGGAACAGTTTTGTCGAACATTTTAATATAACGTCCTTTTTGGTCGTGTTTGGCAAAAGTCTAAAAAAGGGGTTTAACGGGTGAAAATGTTCTTATGGTTCAACATAGGAAGTTTTGTGATCCTTACATTTTAAGTATAGTTCAGTAAAATTTCCTAAAAAACCACGAGGAATATTTTTGTGGAACATTGCTGCTAAATAAAGTGGTCTTTTTGGTCCGTTTTTGCAAAAGTGTAAGAACAGGGGTTTAACGGGTCAACATGTTCTGATGAATCTGAATAGGAAACCTTGTGATCCTTACATTTTAAGTATTTGATGTGACGAGCAATACTGCTTAAAACACTACCAGGAATACTATTGTCTAAAATTTCAATCCTCTAGTAACTCAATATAAGAGGTCTTTTTGGTTCCTTTTGAGCAAAAGGGTAAAAACACCCCTAAAACTGGATTTTAACGCATCAAAATGTTTTACAAAAATATTTGTCATAAAACTCTACTATTAATCTCTGAATACATCACAAATCATTACTCAACTTAAATGCCTGCAGTACGTCAAAACTAAAAATAAATTGTGGGGATAATTTCGAACTTTTTTCGAATTTGTGCTAAACTATCCCACAAAACCGTATTTTAGGAGGGCGGGGGGTAGTGTGACTGGAGAAAATATTCTACGTCAAATTACACTGTAAGTTACCGAACAAAAGAAACCTGTAGAAATAATATTTACAAATAAAATATGGTTTCCAATAAATTAAGTAACATTAATTTTAGGGTTAATTTCATACTTTTATTCGAATTGGAACTGACGTGTCCCACAAAACTGCATTTTAGGGGGGGGGGGTGGTGTAAAACATATCATATTTTTTAAAGTAAATATCAGTACCAATTTGGGTATTTAAACAAGAAATGTTTCATTATTTTACCCTTTTTCACAAAAGGGACCAAAAAGACCCTTATATTGTGGAGCCAGATTGAAACTTTTCGCAAAAATGTGTTTTAAGTAATATTCCAGAATACACCCTATACTTAAAATGTAATGGTTACAAGGATTCCTATATTAAGAATGTGCAAAGGGGGGAAATATTCTGCCCCTCTAAAATTACAACCATAGGTAAACTTTCAAAATACCTATACGCGTATATTTTTCAGCCCCTCTATCAGAATTCGTTGTCAGAACCTTATTATTTTCGAAAAAGTTTAATTTTGTTCCCATGTTTTAATAATCATCCAGACCAATGAATGGAATAAAAAATATAGCCCGTAAAGTTTATTGAATCAGAAATACTTTCACCAGTCACCAGCAGGACGTTAGCGGGAATTTTGTATTTCAATTTATAGTTGGCCTCATCAACAAGCTCTCCCATATTTATAGAAAAACCTCGTTGTGTATGATTTATATTAATTCGTATAAAGATTATCATTTATCATTACTTTTAAATGGAAAATTATATTTAAAAAGAATTTTATTCAAAATGTATTAGTCAGTTTGAAGAAACTATAAGAATTTCCCTAATTCTGAAATGTAGGACCATGTACCTACCTTGTCCGACTAGGTCCTCTGTGGAATTTGGAAATTAAAAATGTTGATAAAAACGTCAAGTACCACTGATTGAAATACAATGACTTCAACATTAAAATAACGTCGTAGAAATCCCATGGAGTCTCTCTACACTCTAGACTAGATCTTTAGAATGAAGGCTTGGCGGTCAAAGTTAGAAATGTGAAGATATAGCCCTTGGTCAAAAGATTTCATTGGCTGTGCCATAGAGCGTATGATTAATATAATTGTGGGGAATCTCAGAAATCAATACAAATATCTATATCCACAACAATCCCATCCCTTCACAATAAATCAAATTTAATCCTTAACATATACTTTTATATTATATCTTATTTTATTTTACGACTTTTACCCCCAATATTAATAAATATATTAAAATAGCCTTTATCACAGTTTTATAAGACGAATTTTCAATGTAAAAGAATACTTTAAACATTTGATATTTTTTTATATGGCAGTACAGCTTTAAAATGAAGGCTAGGCTATCAAAGCCTATTTCTTGTAGTTAGGAATAAATGCGAAGAGATTGCATATACTCTGAAAATTTCGTTTATTATGTCATAGTGCGTATGATTGATATTAATTGTGGGGAATATCAGAAAGCAATCCAAATATGTCCACAACATTCCCATCCCTTCACAACAAACCAAATTTCCTTAACATCCTTAATCAATCCTTAACATGTCCTTTATATCTTATTTTATTTTGCGATTCTTACCCTCCAAAATGACACAATACATTAAAATAGTCGCTTCTGAAGACTAGCAGCCAAATTCTAAAACATTTATCACAGTTTTATAAGACGAATTTTCAATGTAAAAGTATACTTTAAACATACTTTCTTGTAGTTAGGAATAAATGCGAAGAGATAGCATTGACACTGAAAATCTAATGATTTATACCATAGAGCGTATGATTGATATTAATTGTGAGGAATCTCAGTAATCTAACAAAATTTATATTGCCATAACATTTCCATCTCTTCCCAACAAACAAACTCTAATCTTTAACATTTCCTTTTAAATTATATATTATTTTATGTTGCCACTCTTACCCCCCAAAATTACAAAACACATTAAAATAATCTCCTCTGAATTTCACTTTTAATGACATTTCTATTGGCCAATTTCACTTAATTGTCTAACTTGAAATGGAAAACAATTTCACCACAGTTAATTCATATCAAAATCGTATAATTATATGCATAGCAAGAACTCTCCAAACAAAAGTTGCTCCGTGCTCCTCCTTTTTTCTTTTTTTTTTGTTGGAAACCACAACTATTTGTTTTGTTCCACAAAAAGTCATGCCAACAGAGTCAGTGAACTTTTTTTCGCATCGGATTCAGCGAAATGCATAATAAGTGAAGGTAAATAAGAAACGGTAAACTTAAACAGAACCCAAAGAATAAGTAAAAGTAAAAGTTTTGATTTAAAGATGGCTTTATAAACACAACAAAGGAGAAACTGAAAACAACTTACCAGAGTGCACAAACAACTGGAAGAAAATAAAAATAATAATATTGAAGTTATCGCAGAGACGCTGCCAGTGAAGTCCATTAACGAGAAATCTGAATGAATAAATAGGAGCTCGCATTGTCCACCATACCGTTAAGAACTGAAATGTCGACTCTTCTCTTAGGATATTAAGAATTTAAGAGCTCTCAACCGCTAAAATCACTGCATTAATATCAATCATACGTCATGGGGCACTCAAGTAGAAAATATAAAATGAACAAGCAAACTCGATGAGCGTCCCGGCAGTCGAGTAGACAACGTGCTCGTGTCTCAGCATGGGTGTAGTGGGTTTGATCCTCTCCAGATGTTCCCACAATTACAATAAAATTTGACTTTGAATTGCAACAATTGAAATCATCATCTTGCATAGTGATTCAAAAAAATTTCATACCAATATTATCCTATCTTATCATCCTTCATCATAGGGCGTAGAAACAATAAGTTTGTTATATAGTATAGTCAAAAATCGTCCTCCATCTGTTCGGATATCTACTAAGACTCATATATTATTGATAATTTATTTTTTTAATTCTCATATGAATTACTTCGAACACCAGTTACCACAAGAGTACCATGAACAAGGTGAACGATTTCATGAAACATATGCACCGATTGAAGAAAGCTACTAAGGTAAGAATACTCATTCTCTATTGCTGAGATATGCTGGGCATTGTTTGACAACGAATGATAGAACTACCAAGAACTAAAAGAAAAAAAATAATAAATAATTTATTGTTTAAAGACCCAAATTAGTATGGATATTTTATTTATACAGGGTCCGCCATCTAACGTTTTTTTTTTCAACTATTCAACCGTTGGACTATTATTTGAGGGGTGCCCTTAGCAGCCATTTGAATGATATTATTTTCCATTATTAACTTTCAAATAAAAAAATAAATTTGAGAAAATATTCAGTAGTTTTTTTATAGCATTTTCAAAAAAAGTTATTTGGTGAACCCTATTTATATTTTATCAACAGTTTTCTTTTGTTCGGTGACTTATAGTGAAATTTAACGTAGAATATTTTTGCGTTCACAACACCCCTCCCTATCAATACGAAATTGGCTTATTTCTGCCATTTATATTGTGCTCCTATGTATTCATGGATTATTTGCAATTACAATTTTATAGCAACTATTTTTGTAGAACATTATGACCCGTTAAACCCATGTTTTTGAGGGTTTAAATGTTCTATAAATTATTCCTCGTAGTCAAAGTAATATTGCTGAACAAGGCCGATTTATCATAAGAATGCGTTACTAGGGGAAATATTGGGACCCTCTAAACAGACCTACATACATAATCATTCAAAACGCCGATACACGTATGTTCTTCAGAATCCGTTATCAGAACCTTGTTATTTTTTGGTCCACAGTATAATTTAAGTCCCCTGCTGTTGCTAAACTTTAAGAATATCAATTGATGCAACTAGATACATTTCGAATTATGAAGATGAATGTAATTTTCATTCAACTTCCGAATATCAAATAACAAAAAGCTCTGCTCTAAATTATACCACCTTGAGAAATAAAATCAAGTTTTGATTTTATCGGCTACTTATTGAACCGCCCTCGTAAATATGGCTTTATAATGTGGTATTAAGCCTTTATAATTACATTCGGTTTACCTGTCGAAATTACCTCCCTTAGTTTAGCATTTAGGATCAAATATATAATTACATCTCTATATTAATATTAATCATACGCCAAGGCGGACAAAACGAAAAAACTATTAAATATTAAAATCTTCAAAGAATTTCGCATTGATTTTTAAATCTTTTTCATGACAACAATATCCTATTGAAAAATACAAATAAACATTTGCTAATATATAATGGAAAAAAAAACTTTGAACAATTATCATAGCACAACTTTGTGGAGAAAAAGTTTATTACAAAACAAAATCAAAATATTCTATGTTGTCTGCAGATTAAATTTAATTTAAATACATTTAGTGTTTTAATATTTAATACATTTCAGAGAAAATTGCAAATTATTAATATAAAATTATTGCAAATTGATAATATATATATATATAAATTTATTATAATATAATTTTTCGCCCTGCGACAGTACTTTATAAAGTCGATATACCAAGATACTAGAGTTCATATGTAAAAAAACTGTGTACTTAGTTCGTGGCAACTAGATACATTTCGAATTGTAATTTTCCATTCAACTTCCGAAAATCAAAAAAAACTTTGCTCTAAATTATACCACCTTGAGAAATAAAATCATGTTTTGAAAATCAAATTGTGTTTTAATCGGCTACTTATTGAACCGCCTTCGCAAATAATACTTCATAATGTGATATGAAGCATTTTAATTTAAATTCGTTTTACAATTAGAAATTACCTCCTTTATTTTAGTATTTAGGGCCAAATATGTACATGTGTCTATTTATTAATATTAATAATACGCCAAGGTGGACTAAAGGAAAAAACACGTACGTTGAAATATTACAATATTCAAAGGATTTCGTTTTGTTTTTTAAATATTTTCCATGACATCTAAGAAACGTAACAATATTTAATACGTTTTTTGTCTTAGCTACTCCTATTGAAAAGTACAAATCAAAGTTATAAAAATTTGCTAAAAGCTGATAGAAAAATCTTTTAACAATCATCATAGCACAATTTCGCAGAGAAAAAAGTTTATACCATTACAAAATCAAAATATTCTTTGTTGTCAGTAGGTTTAAATTTAGTTTAAATATATATAGTGTCTTAATATTAAATATATTTCAGAGAAAACTGCAAATCAATAATATAGATATATGAGTCATTCCATGTCAAGCGATACCCTTTTTGACCTCGATAGCTGTGATTGTTTTGAAAGTTTGTGTATGTATTCTTCTCATAAAAATGTACTATGCGTATTTTTGAAAAATAATACTTTTCACGAGTTATGACCAATTTAACAGTGTAAAAATATTTATTAAATTTTTTACTTTTTATTGGATTTTGCATTGTTTGTAAACCTTGTGTTTGTAAACTACTGAAAAGATTATAGTTCTGAAGACTTTTCACTGACAAAAAACAATCGACAAAAATTCGTAAAAAATAGAAGCCATCATTTCACCACTTCCAAACTCGCACAGTCACTAAAAATGACATCTAAGAACACTACTTTAAAGTTTCAAAAAAAAAATTAATATAATCAATTCGAAAAATAAAATGAAAGTAATAAAATTGTAAATACTTTAAAAAATAAAACGCAGCTATAACATTATTTTTAAAGCAATTGAAATTGCCTTCAAAACATGGCAAGGCAGTTATTGGCATTAAATGAACACACTTTTTTGAAAATTTTTATTTTCTTCACTATTAAATTGGTCATAACTCGTGAAAAAAATTTTTAATTTTTTGATGGTATTGATTGTTGATCTTCTATTATTAATTGTTTATGTTATAGTTCGGTTCAAGGTCCTTGCTAATTACAAAGGCGTGATATTCTTTTTAAATATATTTACTTTTGCCCAATATTTCGACTAACATTGTTAGTCATCTTCAAGGGATCTAACGTAAAACAAATATCATTTTCACATTTTTTTATAGAACAATAACAAAACATTGATATTTACATTTAAATTTAAAAATACAAATTATACGGCTGTCTACTGTAAAAGTTCATTACCAACTAGCTCTTGTTTCGTCCGTGTTTTTTGATAATGTATAGATACATTTGAGAGCATAGAGTTTTGTAATCAAGTCTCTTTTTAGCGGGAACCTCAGTAATGTAAAGCATCTCTAGTGTACATCGTCTGAAGTAATTTTTCTCTTCCACTAATACATTTACATCGTCAAAAATTTGGTTTATGTGGGCTGTGGGCTGCAAGTGCTGTCTTTTGTTCTAGAGGTTTGTCGATGGCTTTATGGTCAGATTTGTGTGATGAAAGTCTAGTTTTTAATTTTGTCTTCGTTGTACCAACATATATATACCTTTTGACATATGTCAAACTCGTCTCCATTGCACGTTATTTCATATACTAGATTAGATCAATCTTCTTTCATCACTAGTAATTTGGTTCTGCTAAAAAAAATGGTTCGTCGTATTATGTTATTTATAAGCTAGTTCGATTTTATATTTGTTATATATATTTGAATGCATGAATCTTTCCGACAGTCCAGGTATAAAACTTATATATTGTACAGGGTGGCCCAGAAAGACCTAAGTGGTGTGAATTCCTTATAACTTTTTTATTATAATTTTTTTTTTTCTTTTCTTTTCAGTATTTTGTAAAGAAGACTTGGATAATTTATAATGGAGCAATACACAATTGAACAACGTGCCCATATTGTTGAAATTTACTTTTCAAATCAACGGTCCATTGTGTTGACTCAGCGTGCATACCGTCGTCAATTTAATGTGCGGGGATTTAACCGCTCCAGACTGTTTTCTTTGGGGCTATTTAAAAGGAAAAGTTTATGTTAATAAGCCTAGGACTATTGAGGAGTTAAAAACCAATATTCGAGAAGAAATTAACAACATACCACCGGAAGTTTTGCGAAAGGTCATGGAAAATGTGTTGGAAAGAGCACATTTGTGCGAAGCAGAATATGGCCACCACTTGCGGGATATCATTTTTAATAACTAATCCAAAAATATTCCCCATAAATTTAATGTATTTAAAAAAAAAAAAAATTAAAAAAATATCTCTTAAATAAAAAGTTATAAACAAAACAATTCACACCACTTCGGTCTTTCTGGGCCACCCTGTATTATAATATTTCGCCGTGTGTCAGTACTTGATAAAGTCCATATACCACGAAACTATGTTCTCATTTCTTCTTTTGATGTCTTATGTCTTTTTACAGTTTTGAGAAAGAAAAAATATTTAAATATTTCTACACAGCAGTTTATATCAATATGGGTACAAATGAAACAGGACTATCTCTAGAAATTAGAAACAATTTGAGCGCCCCGGTAGTCGAGTTGGTAGCGTGCTCGGCTATCAGCGTGGGGGTTGTGGGTTCGATTCCCACCAGAGGCTCTGGTCTGTCGCTGCAATAACTAGCAACAATGGTCTTAGTCACCCCGGCTCAATCCCTGGACCGAAAATTAGAAAATAAATTTACTTTGTATTGTAATTCATAATAAATACAAACTAAAAAATAGAAACAATTTATGCTTTATTACTTGGTGCAATTTTTCAAACGCATATTCGGCAAGTGAGGTGTGCTTCCCATTCGATTATGAGAAACACTTAAAGAGACCTGGTATGTAGTTGAAATGTCGCTGCGAAGCCATCTGAGGAAACCTTTCACAGGGTGGAAATCATGATAGTGGTAGTGTGCAGCCAAGTAATAAATGTCGCCATTCCATTTGTAAATAAATTAGCATTCTATAAAATATAGAAGCAAAATGGTATAGAGCATGGAGAATATCCCAGTTCAAATCAATTGGAAATATTTTTGAATTATATCCTTTGAAAATGTTATTCTTTCATATTCTTGAGAATTTACAATATATTTTTCTCAAAAATAAAAAGAATAAAATATGAAATTACAGCATGATTTTATAATAAAACTTTGTAGCACAACTTTATAGAGAATCAATTCAATTCAATACTAATTTCAAAATGTCATCTAATGCACGTAGCTTATTGTAAGCTTAAATTTCGATACCATCTTGTTAAGTTCAGCTTGCAGACAAATGAAGTTATTCTATGCCAGAATTAATATTAGTCATACGCCATGATGGTTTACAACCATACATTTTTTTGGATTTAATTTTCAAATCACTGTTATATATTCCGACAAATATTACGATGCATTCTAGTGTTTTCAATATTTGATCTGTGTAACATACAAACCAAAATTAGAAAATGATTCATAACAAAAATTAATAAACCTTTAAGAAACAAAATTATGTGTGAGATGGGCTGTTCAAAATTTAAATTAGAATAGGCTATAAAATAGTACTGATTATTTTTTAAAATTTCTGTTTTTTTTTTGGAAATGTTGAACTTTGTCATTTAATAACACAGTTCTGCAATTCAAGCACCACTATGACGGTTCGTTAGTGTATCCAAAATGATGACGATTGCCTAAAGGATTTTTTTTCCTGAGGTACCCGTTTTCGCGGGACGCCCTGGCGCGCTCCCACACCCACTTTTGTTATCTTATGGTCTTTTGTTTGTCATAACTCGGCTGTCCCGATTTAGGCGAAATAAATGTTGAAAAATTAAGAATTATAATTCCTTTAATCTATTCCTATGATCTTTCTCGATATTTTAAACAGTTTCGCAGATATAAATAAATTTATGAATCGATCAACCCTATTTTTCAGTAGAGCCCAAAATCCACACCAAACAGTGACTCATTGTGGATGCATTGGCTTCTTCATAGTTCGCTGATCCCCATATGCGGCAATTTTGCCTATTGACATAGATGAAAATGAGCTTCATGAAGGATGAACTAAAAGCCTCTCTATCGATCTCTTCTCAAAAATTGTCCTCATAAAATTCTTACAGTTTTCGTTAAAGACTCACTTCTTTGAAATTAAGTTTTAAATATTTCCCAATTTTGTTCCCATAACTTCCCATTTTGTAAATGTCAAAAATTAACCTGAAAACAAAATAAAAATGAATGTTACTCTACCTTTCAAATTCAAAGTAATCAGTAGTTCAAATTTTAAATGACCCACCCTATATGTATATTTCAATATAGCTTAAATTTCAATACCAAATTGTTTAGTTCAGCTGTAATCGCAATAAGTAATTCTCAGTAATAATGTCAGAATTAATATTAATTACATTTTAAACTTGACGTATTAAAATGTAGTCTAATTCTGTTCGATTAAATTTAGTTTGAATTTATATTTTGTTTGTTGCTTTTATGGAGACAGAATAATTTATTTCTCTGAATTAAAGTTAATCATTCGCCAAGTTATTCTGAAGAAAATATTTCAAAATGTATGTATATTATTAGCATTATTAACGAATTTGGTTTTGATTCTAATTGATTAAAAAGATACAAATGTAATACCTTGCAAATACAAACAAATCCAAAACATTTCGATTTCATTTTCAAATCGTTGTTACAACATCCAACAAATATTACAATATTTAAAACATATCTTTGTTACATACAAACCCAAAATTGGAAAATGATTTATACCACAAATTTAATAAAAATTTATGAAACAATCTAACTTAAACATATGTTTAAAAATTGGCTTATTGCGTTTTGATTTAAATTTAGGTCGAATATTGTTACCATCTTGGTTTGATTTTATACCGAAAGAAATGAATAGTTATATAACTGCATTAATATTAATCATACGTTAAGGGTTTCTGAAGGAAATATTTTAAATTGCCTGTATATGTTAGCATAAATTATATTAATATGAAATAATATTATTCATACGTCAGAGTGACTCACAAAGATATAAATTTAATATATCTAAAACATTTCGATTTGATTTTGAAACTATAAAATCCAACATAAATTTGAATTTGTTATAGGTTGTCATTATGTCATACATTTCTTTGTAACATACAAACAAAAACTAGAATATCTTTTATACCACATTTAAGGGGCAAATGGTAAATAATCATTTAAAGACAATCTAAAATGTTGCCAATGGCATTTTAATTTAAATGTATTTTTAATTTCGATGTATTATTGAATAGTTCAGTTTTTATGCCGATGAAACTAATTATAACCCTGAATTAATATCAATCATACGTCAAGGTGTTCTAAAGAAAGCATTTTCAAAGAATTTGGTTTTGATTTATAAATCGTTCTTATATTATATCTAGCAAATCTCACAAAATTGCACACAATTTGTTTCCACTATTTCAGTTTCCTGTTAAAGTATTAAATTTGTCTGTTCCTTTCGTCCAACGCATATATTGTTGCCAATTTCCTTATGTCTCGTAACTCCATGCCGACAAGAGAGCAGCCGCCCCTACCATCCCAGTTCTTCCCATATGGAATCTGTAATATATCTTTGACATATTTAAGATTCCCAATGACTTTACATGTTTGCCTACATGTTCAATAACCATTTCTTTTGGGGGAGGATGGTTTTCCCTCTCTTTCTCTCTGTGTGTCTGTCTGTAGATTTTATTTCATGTGTTTCCTTTTTGTGCCAGAAATTGTGCCAAAATTGCGACAACGCAATTTGTTTGTGCTCCAAAAGTACAGATAATTTTTGTGAATTATTGTACACATATGAAGATGGTATCGCCCTGGCGAAGGAGCTAAGGGGGCGGGGATCCCATGAAATAACATAAATGGGGAAAAATATAAATGTGATATTATTACAAGTGCATGCATGTTTTTCGTATTTCGGCATGAAAAGTATGAAGAAGCGAATTTATGTTAAATTATCCAGACTTGGCTGATACGGCGCTTGAAGCCGCATAAATGTTCGTCTACATAAATGTTTGTTCAAGTTCTGGCAGTGATAGGAAATTGCACAAATTTGATGTGGAAATAACTAATTTTCAATGTATATTTTGCCAACATCTTTATGACAAAAATAAATATGAATATAAATCAATATTACTAATTGGAGTTTGTTTTACAAAAATTGTGAACGTTGTAAAATCTTCGCAATTGTCAGCATAAAGCGAATTTGGTGGTCCTTAATTAACATATTTTATTGCTGAGGTGAGCAGGTTCATTTGGAAGATATAAGCATTTAATTAAGCAATCTCCACAATTAATATCAATCATACGCCATATAGTGCACAATGTGTTTCTATATTGTTCGAGCGTGGTACTTACATGAATTATACAGTGGAACACAAAAAAAAGCAAACAAGATTCTGACAACGAATTCTGATAGAGGATGTAAAAAATAATATACGTGTATCGGCGTTTGGAAAGTTCTCGTATGAAGGTCATTTAAGAGTTGGGGTCAATATTTCTCCATTCTACACATTCTTATGATGAATCGCCATAAGAAACCTTGTGGTCCTTACATTTCAAGTATAGGAAGTGTTCAATAATATTGCTTACAACACAACGAGAAATATTTTTATGGAACATTTTAACCCTCTAGCTACTCAATATAGGCGAATTTTTGGTCCCTTTTTTACAAAATGTAACAAACACACCTAAAACAAGAATGTGCTGATGAGTCGACATAAGAAACCTTACATTTTAAATATAGGATGTGTTCAGCAATATTACAGAAAACACTAAGAGGATTTTTTTGTGAAACTGTTTAACCCTCTAGCTCTTCAATATAGGGATCTTTTCTGTCTGTTTTTGTAAAAGTGTAAAACACAGAGGTTTAACGGATCAAAACTTTCTAATGAATCTGAATAGGAAACCTTGTGATCCTTACATTTCAAGTATAGGATGCGTTCAGCGATATTGCTTAAAACACTACGAGGAACACTTTTATGGAACATTTTAACCCTAAAGCTACTCAATATAGGTGACTTGTTTGTCCCTTTTATCCAAAAGGGTAAAAAACACCCCTAAAATAGTAATTTGATGGGTCAAAATGTTCTACAAAAATATTTGCCATCAAATTCTACTACATGTCTCTGAATACACCAAAACTCGAAACTCAACTTAAATTCCAGAAATAAGTCAAGACTTAAAATTAATTTTTTGGTTAATTTCGTAATTTTTTCGAATTGGCGTTAAACTGTCTCACAACACAGAATTTTAGGGGGGTAGTGTGAATGGAAAAAATATTCTCTGTAAAATGTCACTATAAGTCACCGAACAAAAGAAAGCTGTCGCAATAATGTTTATAAATAAAATATCTGTACCAATAAATTAAGTAAAATTAATTTTAGTGTTAATTTCGTACTTTTTCCGAATTGTTGCTAAACTGTCCCACAAAACTGAACTTTAGGCGAGTGGTGTGAATGGCGAAAATGTTCTACGCCAAAAGAAAGCTGTTGAAATAATATTTATAAATAAAATATCGGCATGTGGTGTAAAATTAATTAAGATATCAGTACCAATTAGAGTAGTTAAACAATAAATTATTTATTAATTTTTTCTTTCAAATCTTGGTTAGCAAACAATGTCCAGCATATGTCAGCTGTAAGAGAATGAATACTCTTGCCTTTGTAGCATTCTTAGGAGCAAATACTTGATGAAATCATTCACCTTGTTCATCGAACTGTGTTGTCAATTGATTGTTCCGAACATCCCGTAAGAAAATTCAAAAAATGAATTCTTGTTTGATTTAGTTTTTCAAAATCGCTAGGTATATATGATCAGTAGGGTAACGAAGTTTTCTTACCAGCATGAAACTTAATATCTCTGGTGTAATTAGCCGACTTTACATCTAAGTCAAGTTTGTTACTTCAAAAGATATACGCATTTGTTTGAAGTAACCTTTAAATTAATATCAATTATACGACCTCATGTACAAAATAAATTACGCTATGATATGCACAATGCTTAAGTTAGACACCGTGGATAAACATTTTATATTTATTTTAAAGTTAATTAAAATTTAGCAGAACTCCAAGACAACCTTAAACTATTTAAGGTTAATCACTCCTCTCCTTTTCCAAACAAAAGTAAAACAATTCAAAACAAACCAACTCAATAACACTTGTTTGATTTTCCTCCAAGACTATCTTCACAATTAAGAGAAAAACGACTCACTTTCTTCTGTCTACACTCCCTTGCAGTTGTCATCACATTGTTAAATTTAAACAAAGCAAAGACAAAACATATTTACACTCTTAAAGTGTTGACATTAAACAGCATATGAATCCCATCACAAGGATAAATCTAATAATTCAACATACGAGACGAGACACACGAGCACCCAACCAAGCGTTCAACATTTATGAAGTCTTCATGGGAATGGACGGACAGACAGTCAACCAGACGGACGGACAGACGGATGTTCGAAAAGATAGACCCTCCGACGAACATATCACAACAAATGGCTCACAAATAAAGCAAACAAAATGGAGAAGACTCCATTTGCCACAAGCTACTTAAATGGACAAATTTAACTAAAAGATAACAAACCATTCACTGGCTAAAGAAAAAGGTCCTTTAAACAATCACTGAATGTTGAGCATGGGGCGAGAAGGGTCGCAAAGGCAGGGAGGGCACATTGAACAGTCAGACATATACATTCGTATCTCGTAATACAATCATAAATTTTATTTATAAATCTAATATTTGTCATATTTAGTGTTGTTTGTCTGTTTATCCTGTTTATCTATCCGGGAGTGAGAATGGCAATGGGTGCCAGCTGTAAGTGTTAATATTGCCATATATCTTAGATGGAGTCTATGAAAATGTTTTGAAGAGTTTTATCGTGACATTTTACATTTCAACTTTTTGCCGCAACTTGAATGGTCTGACTCTCTCAGAGTTTCAGTAGAATTATCAGTGGAGTAAAATTGGAGTGGGATTTTCGGCAGTTATGTGCATTTAATGGAAGTATGCGTGTGTGTTAATTGATATTAATAAATTATAAGCCCTGCAGCTCTATTTTAATATATTTTTTTGAGGGAGGAGTTTATCGTATGCAAGATATCAAAATTCCCACCACAGAATAAATTTCCGAGTAATAGAATTTACACAATAATGCAATACATTGTATTAAACATACTCAAATTCTTGGATTTGAAAAAGACGGCCGAAATCATAACCGTGCGAAAAAATTAAAACGAAATATGGGTATATTTATAAATAAAAACTGGGAGTGCGCGGTTCGTGACAATTCCAAAGATTAAAACAAATTAAAAACAGAAATAGAGATATCTATTTTAGACACTGCACCTTCTGCAGACCACAAAGTCATTGTGTTAATATTATTAGAATAGAAAATTGTAGAAATATTATTAAATTAGGACAACAATTCAATATTGGATTTTCGGGTAAATAGTAGATTCGCAATTTATGAATTTGGCTAAATTTTTCTAAAATGATCACATTTTTTTGCGATTCATTTTTCCCGTTTTAGTAATTGTGGATTATTATATTATATATATCACAAAAATATTTTTCAAACGAAATACGATTGTAAATTCTTTAATTGTTTTCAAAAACATTTTTGTGAAACCTCATATAAAAATTCAACAATTCCTCAAACGAGGATAATAAATCCTAAAAAAATATTTTTTTAGAAAAATAACTGTCAAAAATACCCGAATTGCCAAAGTGGGAAATCTGATCTAAAAAACGCACAATTCCTCAAACTGGGGAAATAAATACCCATAAATGTGATTTAAAAAAAAATAATAAATAAAAACAAGTAAAAACGGCCTTAAGTTCGGTCGGGCCGAACTTTATATACCCTCCACCATGGATTGCATTCCACAGAGGTTGTCGGTTTTCGTAGAAGTGCAGTAATATTACAGGAAAATATATTTTTTTTTAATATAGCCAAACCAAAACAAATACAAATATTGAAAAATTAATTTTTTAAATAAATATAATATTTTAATTATTTCAAACCACGCTTATGAAGTAATGCTACCAATACGTCAATTCAAAAATTTATTTATATTTTCAAAAAAAATTTCAAAGCCATAAATATTGGTTGATATTGGGTGCTATAGTTGGTTGTATTTCCATTCTATTTGAATTCCAAAAGTACAAATTTTGAAAATGCCTGATAATAACGTACATAGTGCAATATAACCTAACTTCATGATTCAGCCAATTTTTGCCGTAAAAGAAAAAGTACGAATTTGGAGAAAAAAAACTTTTTATTTTGCGTGTCTATGCAGTCAGAGGAATGTATACACCGAATTCCATGGTTCCAGCTGCGCCCATTTGGTTGGTACCATGTGTACCCCCTTGACGTTTCTACGCAATTAGAATTTTATCATTCTAGCTGTAGTCGTTTTGTTGGTACAATTTTTATCCATCTGTACCATTGTATCCCTTGAAAGTACTAATTTCGAAAAATTCGTCTATTTTCCGTGTCTACGCAGTCAGAGGTATGTATACTCCTAATTTTATGACTGTAGCTGCTGTCATTAGATTGGTACTATTTTTATCCCCTTTTTTCATTTTAACCCCAAAAACTACGAATTTTGAAAAATCGGTGTATTTTACTTATCTATGCAATCAGAGGAATGTATACACCGAATTTCATTATTCTAGGTACAGCCGTTTGGTTGGTACCATTTTTATCCCTCTATTCCTATTTTACCCATTAAAAGTACGAATTTTGAAAAAATACTTTTATATTATGTATCTACTCAATTAGAGGAATATACACACCGAATTTCGTGTTTCTAGTTGTTGTCGTTTAATATGTACCATTTTTATCCCTTTTTTGCCCCATTTCACCCCCTACAAATATTAATAACTTTATGATGCACGTTTTTGCTATAAGGGGAATGCGCATACCACATATCAAGCAAATATAAACAGATATATTCAAAAAACATGCTTAAATACGCTAAAATATTAGGGATTATTATGGGTATTTTTAGTCCTTGTGAGGGAAAAATTTTTCCCTTTGGGCCGATTTCGCCCCATTTCAATCCCAACCGATCTACGACTATAAGACGCATTTATGGAAATTTTGAACGTTCTAGCTCCTTTCGTTTATATGCTAGCGTGCTTTCAACAACAGACATGCCTAGATCGTCTTAGAATTTTATGACGATCAAGAATATATATACTTTATAGGGTCTCAGGTCGACATTTCAAGGTGTTACAAACGGAATGACAAAGTTAGTATACCCCCATCCTGGAAGTGGAGGGTATAACAAGTAAGAAAAGGCTAAAGTCGGGCGGAGCCGACTATATGATACACTCCACTTTCTATCCGAAAACAATTCAACTCAGTAAAAAAGTGAAAACGGGAAGAATTCTTATATGTTTCCTAATCATAGGCTAATATGGCCTGGTCCAATTTGTCAAATCGGAAATATTTATATCGGTGCTATATCCAAACATGGAATATAGTGATTAACTTTCACAATAAGTTCATCCAGTTCAACTATAACGTGTTAAGCTCATTTTGTGAAAATTCGTGCTTTCTGGTGTCTATCCGAAATATGTATGGGAGCTATATGTAAATATGAACCGATGACCCATTTGCACCAACGGTGTTCCTAGTTTAAATATAAGATGTTTTGCCAAATCTGAAGACAATCTGATACAATATGTGTTTTCTGGAGCGGAAAAAGTCTAATCGGGAGCGAAATTTGTATAGGAGCTATATATAAATCTGAACCGATCTAACACATTTTTACCACAGGTATTTCTAGTTTAAATATAAGATATTTTGCAAGATTTGAAGAAGATCTCATAAAATATGTGATTTCTAGAGTGGAAAAAGTCAAATCGGGAGCGAAATTTGAATGGGTGCTATATATAAATCTGAACCGATCTGACCTATTTTCACCATAGTTGTTCCTAGTTTAAATATAAATTGTTTTGCCAAATCTGAAGACAATCTGATACAATATGTGTTTTCTGGAGCGGAAAAAGTCTAATCGGGAGCGAAATTTGTATAGGAGCTATATCTAAATCTGAACCGATTTTATCCATTTTCAACACAGATGTTTCTAGTAGAATAATAAGGTAATGTAAGGTAATTTGATGCAAATCAAGTGAAATATGTGGTCTCTAGAGGGGAAAAAGTCAAATCGTGAGTGAAATTTGTATGGGAGCTATATATAAATCTGAACCGATCTAACACATTTTTACCATAGGTGTTTCTAGTTCAAATATAAGATGTTTTACCTATTTTAAAGAAAATCTGTTGTAATATGTGGTATCTAGAGTGAAAAGAGTCAAATCGGTAGTGAAATTCGTATGGAGGCTATATCTAAATCTTAACCGATTTTCTTCAAATTAAATAGCGTTCGTCGTTGTACCGAAAAACTTCGTTGTGCATAGTTTCATTTGATTCTGTCTATAATATAAAATATATATAATAAAATAATATTTTATTTATTTATAAAATTATGATGTCTAAAAGAAATTTTAAAATTTTGAAGAATAAATATAGAAGAAAATAATGTATTACTAGTTTTTGCATTTTTGTCCAAAACAATAGTGTGATTCCACGTAAAGTGACAAAATTTCATTATCAATTTATAAATTTAAAAAAAACACATAAACATAATATGTATTTTAAATTATATTTCAAAAAAATAATGACAGCAGTAGGTCTGATCATTTCCTTTAACAAATATAGGCCGGTGTCGGAACAGAATTTCCGTCAAAATGTCAGGCCCTTTAAAATGTAAATATCCTATATTTCCTATATTCATAACGTATGTTTTAGAAGCAAGTGTATAAACTACTCTTTTGACTAGCAAAAATTAATAAAGTCGTTTAATGGAAGAACATTACAGAATTCAAGAAAATAAGTCAACCCTCAAGACTTTCTTCAAAGCTAAGGTCACACCCATGACGCTATAGTTTGTTGTCATAATAATTTGTCATAATATTCCGATTAATCTGGCATTTTCAATTGGCAATACAGTACAAATCTTAGCCAATGAATATTTTTCAATTTTATAGAAAATGCTTCGAGCTCAAACTAGTAAATCAAAAAAAAAAATTTTTTTTCAAATCCATGCTTTATGCAAGCAGAATTCTATTGGGCCTAGAAATTCTTTTTTAGTTATCTTTTGTAGAAGGAAAAATTACTGCAAAATTTCAGTTTTTTATCTGCCATAGAACGGCATATATTCGAAAATGGGTTTTAACTTCGTATGGGAGGTGCCACGCCCACATTTCCATTACCGCCCATTTTTGTCACAACTACGCACATTAATGCTAGATGCACTTACACAAAATTTGAGCACTATACGTGTCATAGAACTGACACTATTCGATAATATGTTTTAACTTCGTATGGGAGGTGGTACGCCCACTATTCCAATACCGCCCATTTTTGGCAGAACTACGCACATTGATGGTAGATGCACTTACACAAAATTTCAGCACTCTAGGTGTCATAGAACTGACAATATTCAATAATAGGTTTTAACTTCGTATGGGAGATGCCACGCCCACTTTTCCAATACCGCCCATTTTTGGCACAACTATGCGAATTGATGCTAGATGCACTTACACAAAATTTCAGCACTCTAGGTGTCATAGAACTGACAATATTCAATAATAGGTTTTAACTTCGTATGGGAGGTTCCACGCCCACTTTTCCAATACCGCCCATTTTTGGCACAACTATGCACATTGATGCTAGATGCACTTACACAAAATTACAGCACTCTAGGTGTCATAGAACTGACTATATTCAATAATAGGTTTTAACTTCGTATGGGAGGTGCCACGCCCACTTTTCCAATACCGCCCATTTTTGGCACAACTATGCGAATTGATGCTAGATGCACTTACACAAAATTTCAGCACTCTAGGTGTCATAGAACTGACAATATTCAATATTAGGTTTTAACTTCGTATGGGAGGTGCCACGCCCACTTTTCCAATACCGCCCCTTTTTGGCACAACTATGCGAATTGATGCTAGATGCACTTACACAAAATTTCAGCACTCTAGGTGTCATAGAACTGACAATATTCAATAATAGGTTTTAACTTCGTATGGGAGATGCCACGCCCACTTTTCCAATACCGCCCCTTTTTGGCACAACTATGCGAATTGATGCTAGATGCACTTACATAAAATTTCAGCACTCTAGGTGTCATAGAACTGACAATATTCAATAATAGGTTTTAACTTCGTATGGGAGATGCCACGCCCACTTTTCCAATACCGCCCCTTTTTGGCACAACTATGCGAATTGATGCTAGATGCACTTACATAAAATTTCAGCACTCTAGGTGTCATAGAACTGACAATATTCAATAATAGGTTTTAACTTCGTATGGGAGATGCCACGCCCACTTTTCCAATACCGCCCCTTTTTGGCACAACTATGCGAATTGATGCTAGATGCACTTACATAAAATTTCAGCATTCTAGGTGTCATAGAACTGACAATATTCAATAATAGGTTTTAACTTCGTATGGGAGGTGCCACGCCCCTTTGTCCAATTGGTCAAATTTTTCCATTTCCTTGTATTGTCATCGAAAATGATTAAGTGTGCAAAATTTGAGCAAAATTGGTTGAGAAAAAAGCTTTCAAAAATTGATTTCAAATTTTGTGGCACACAAACATATATAGAAAGTAACCTTATATAAAGCATGGAAAAACCCAAGAAACTAAGTTTCACCAAATTAAGAATTTTATTTTATGAATTTTTAAATGATTATGAAAAATTGTATGAAACCCTTTCATTTAATTTAATATTTTCCATACATATTAAGGACATACATTGTAAAATTTATTTTAACAAAAAACTTTTATGAAATTGCTTGATAAATATTATGAAGGAAAATTCTTTCAATGCTCATATCGTAGAACCATCAACTGCCGATAACCATACTAGCCTTAGCTCAACTCCATGTGGAGTTGTGATACTGAAGCTCTCCACATGTTCAGAAATTAACATATTCCAGTTGGAAAACAACTTAATTTTTCATTAAATCGTCAAAAGCGGAATGCAATTCTAATTAAAATTTTTTATTGATATTTTATTTTATAAAACTGTGAGCTTTCGCAGAAAATTGGCATCAATTTGTGCTTTAAAGTGTCATAGTTATTGTCACTAATTTCCTTTTTTCATGAAATATGTTCATTTTAATAACAGTCACTCTATTGCAGGTTGGGGTAGACATGAATTGATGTCGCGTAAGTATCCACGACTATTCGAAACGGTGCCGTGAGACACTACTTAGCGCTCACGTGAAAGTGGGCGGCAACTTATTCTTTGGATTTGCAGGTTTTTTTTTTCGGGAGATCTGTATTATCACATATATTTGTTTTTTTTTTTACGGACCATATTCATTTTAAGTCGATTTGCGGTCGTCTTCAATGATATGCATCAATTTCCCCTCACTGGGTATTTCAGGTTTGTTTAATAATAACGTCATCATCATACAAACATATGTATGTAGGTATATATATGCATAATCATATTTGATTACACACACTTGCCATTATTATTCACGTTCAATAAAAATACTCGCTTATATTTTTATATTTGCTATTAGCGAGCATTTTCAGTTCATTGTTTTCGTTTTGTTGCTACATTTGCTAGTCCATAACAAACAAACAAACAAATAAATAAATAAATAATAATGCCAAAATGAAAAGGGGGAAAAGCCCCGCACATGCAGATCAATTTTAGATAGTGCTAAGTCGTATCGAAATAATTACACGACATTAATTGCTTTCGAATAATCACAACGTTTTGAATGAAGCGATTGATAAGACCTTGCAGCGATTTCAACAAAACAGCGGCCTCACGGTTTTGTACGATACGGACGATTTTTCAATGGAAATTGAAATATTCCCTTAATTACGAAAGAACGTGATTTTCATATTCAAATTAGAAATTGAAACTAAACACACACTAACACTTGTGTTGTGAAACAGTAATAGAAAATAATTTAATCAGAGAAAGATTTGAAACCAGTAAGGAAAGGATACAAACGACACCACATGGAAATAATCGAGCTAGAATTGTTTATAATAAAGTAAGGCATAAAATCAATTTCAAATTGGGAACTTAATCTGTATGGGAGCTATATATAAATCTGAACTGATCTAACACATTTTTAACACAGGTGTTTCCAGTTGAAATACATATATGTTTTTTTTTTTGCAAATTTAGAAGAAAATCTGTAAAAATATGTGGATTAGAGAGCGGAAAAAGTTCAAAAAGGGAGTGCAATTTGTATGGGAGCTATATATAAATCTGAACCGATCTAACACATTTTTACCACAGGCGTTTCCAGTGGAAATATAAGGTGTTTTGCGAATTTTGAAGAAAATCTGTTGAAATATATGGTATCTAGAGTGAAAATGGTCAAATCGGGAGTGAAATTCGTATGGGGGCTATATCTAAAACTGAACCGATTTTCTTCAAATTAAATAGCGTTCGTCCTTGTCCCGAAAAACTTCGTTGTGCAAAGTTTCGTTTGGTTCTGGCTACAATTGCGACCTGTATCGTGATTACAACAATAGATGGACAGCCGGACAGACGAACATTGCTAAATCGACTCAGAATTGGGTGTTACAAACAAATGCACAAAGACATAATACTCTCGTGGAGTGTATAAAAAATATATTTTCTAATTTCTGGCGACTGTTTCTGAATTTCTGCATTTGGAGCCCTTATGCTTACCCATAATTCCACTTACCACAGAGTATCAGAGATCGGACTTATACTCCCAAAATTATAGTAAAACAAGTAAGGAAAGGCTAAAGTCGGGCGGGGCCGAATATATAATACACTCCACTTTCTATCTCACTACAATTCAATTCGGTGAAAAAGTGAAAACGGGAAGGTTTTTTGTATCCTGTAAATGTATGTGTTTGACAAAAAATGTTAAATCGGAAAGGACATTTGTATGAGGATATATTGAAACCTGAAACGAAATAGGTGAAATATAAAATGTATAGTTTGGCCAAAATCAGTTAAACTTTTGGGAGCAACATTTGTATTTGGGCTATATTTAAATCTGAACCGCTCTTACCCACTTTCACCATTGTTTTGTTTAGTTGGATAAGATGTTGAGCCAATTTTAAAGAAAATCGGGTACAATATGTGGTTTCTATAGCGCAAAAGTCAAATCGGGGGCGTCGTTTGTTTGGGGACTACATCTAAATCTGAACCGATCTTACCCAATTTCTGCATAGGTGTTTCTAGTTGGATTATAAGATGTTGTCCCAAATTTAAAGAAAATCGGGTACAACATGTGGTTTCTGGAGCGGAAAATGTCAAATCGGGAGCGACATTTGTATGGGGACTACATCTAAATCTGAACCGATCTTACCCAATTTCTGCATAGGTGTTTCTAGTAAGATTATAAGATGTTGCGTCAAATTTAAAGAAAATCGAGTACAATATGTGGTTTATAGAGCGGAAAATGTCAATTCGGGAGCTTCATTTGTATAAGGGCTATATCTAAATCTGAACCGATCTTTCTCAATTTCAGCATAGGTGTTTCTAGTAAGATTATAAGATGTTGTGTCAAATTTAAAGAAAATCGAGTACAATATGTGGTTTATAGAGCGGAAAATGTCAATTCGGGAGCTTCATTTGTATAAGGGCTATATCTAAATCTGAACCGATCTTACCCAATTTCTGCATAGGTGTTTCTACTTAGAGTATAAGATGTTGTGCCAAATTTAAAGAAAATCGAATACAATATGTGGCATTTAAAGCGGAAAAATTCAAATCGGGAGCGACATTTGTATGGGGGCTATATATAAATCTGAACCGATTTGACCAATTTTCACCATACATGTTCCTAGTTTAAATATAAGATGTTTTGCCAAATCTGAAGACAATCTGATTCAATATGTGGTTTCTAGAGCGGAAAAAGTCAAATCGAGAGATATATATAAATCTGAACCGATCTAACACATTTTTACCACAAGTGTTTCTAGTTGAAATATAAGATGTTTTGCCAATTTTAAAGAAAATCTGTTGTAATATGTGGTATCTAGAGTGAAAAAGAGTCAAATCGGGAGTGACATTCGTATGGGGGCTATATCTAAATCTGAACCGATTTTCTTCAAATTAAACAGCGTTCGTCCTTGTCCCGAAGAACTTCATTGTGCAAAGTTTCATTTAGTTATATCTACAATTGCGAACTGTATCGTGATTACAAGAATAGAATAGGACAGACGGACGCACATTGCTAAATCGACTCAAAATGTGATTCTAAGTCGATCGGTATAATTAACAATAGGTCTATCTCGTTTCCTTTTGGGTGTTACAAACAAATGCACAAAGACATAATACTCTCGTGGAGTTTATAAATATTAAAGGAACCTTCTATTAAGAAAGTGCACTTTAATTAATATATTTAAAGAACAAGTAAAAACGGCGTTAAGTTCGGCCAGGCCAGGGGTTGTCGGTTTTCGTAGAAGTGCAGTAATATTACAGGAAAATATAATTTTTTTAATATAGCCAAACCAAAACAAACAAAAATATTGAAAAAATAATTTTATAAATAAATATAATATTTTAATTATTTCAAACCATTATTTATTTCAAATCAACTTATATTTATATTTTCAAAAAGCTTAAATACCATAAATATTGGTATTTCTAATTTAATGCCAAAAGTACAAAAAAAATCCATTATCAGACGTACATAGTGCAAAATAACCTAACTTCATGATTCAACCAATTTTTGCCTAATAGAAAAGGTACAAATTTGGAAAAAAAGTTTTTATTTTGCGTGTCTACGCAGGCAGAGGAATGTATACACCGAATTCCATAATTCCAGCTGCGACCATGTGGTTGGTACCATTTTACCCCCTTGACGTTTCTACGCAATTAGAATTTCATCATTCTAGCTGTAGTCATTTAGTTGGTACTATTTTTATCCCTCTGTACCATTGTATCCCTTGAAAGTACGAATGTCGAAAAATCCGTTTATTTTCCGTTTCTACGCAATCAGAGGAATGTATACTCCGAATTGCACGACTCTAGCTGCGATCATTTGGTTGGTACTACTTGTATCCTCTTTTTCAATTTTAACCCCAAAATGTACGAATTTCGAAAAATTCGTCTATTTTCCGTGTCTACGCAGTCAGAGGAATGTATATTCAGAATTTCATGACTCTAGCTGCGGTCATTTAATTGGTACTATTTGTATCCCCTTTTTCAATTTTAACCCCAAAATGTACGAATTTCGAAAAACCTGTTTATTTTAAGTGTATATGCAATCAGAGGAATGCATACACCGAATTTCATTATTCCAGGTGTAGCCGTTTGGTTGGTACCATTTTTATCCCTCCGTACCCATAGTATCCCTTGAAAGTACGAATTTGGAAAAAACCTTTTATTTTTCATGTCTACGTAGTCAAAGGAATGTATACTTCGAATTTCATGACTCTAGATGCGGTCATTTGGTTGGTACTATTTGTATCCCCTTTTTCTATTTTGTCCCCAAAAAGTACGAATTTCGAAAAATCCGTTTAAATTCCGTGTATACACAGTCATGTCTACGTAGTCAAAGGAATGTATACTTCGAATTTCATGACTCTAGATGCGGTCATTTGGTTGGTACTATTTTTATCCCCTTTTTCTATTTTGTCCCCAAAAAGTACGAATTTCGAAAAATCAGTTAATTTTCCGTGTATACACAGTCAGAGGAGTGTATACTCCGAATTTCATGACTCTAGCTGCGGTCATTTGATTGGTACTATTTTTATCCCCTTTTTTCATATTAACCCCAAAAAGTAAGAATTTTGAAAAATCCGTGTATTTTACTTGTCTATGCAATCAGAGGAATGTATACACCGAATTTCATTATTCTAGGTACAGCCGTTAAGTTGGTACCATTTTTATCCCTCTTTTCCCATTTTACCCCTTAAAAGTACGAATTTGAAAAAATACTTTTATATCATGTATCTACTCAATTAGAGGAATGTACACACCGAATTTCGTGTTTCTAGCTGTTGTCGTTTAATGTGTACCATTTTTATCCCTTTTTTGCCCCATTTCACCCCCTACAAATAAGAATCACTTTATGGTGCACGTTTTTGCTATAAGGGGAATGCGCATACCAAATATCAAGCAAATATAAACACACATATTCAAAAAACATGCTTAAATACGCTAAAATATTAGGGATTATTATGGGTATTTTTAGTCCTTGTGAGGGAAAAATTTTTCCCTTTGGGCCGATTTCGCCCCGTTTCAATCCCAACCGATCTACGACTATAAGACGCATTTATGGAAAATTTGGACGTCCTAGCTCCTTTCGTTTAGATGCTAGCGTGCTTTCAACAGACGGACAGACGGACGGACGAACGGACGGACATGGCTAGATCGTCTTAGAATTTTATGACGATCAAGAATATATATACTTTATAGGGTCTCAGGTCAATATTTCAAGGTGTTACAAACGGAATGACAAAGTTAGTATACCCCCATCCTGGAGGTGGAGGGTATAAAAATTTGATATATTTGGTTTCAGTTTTAAATAAAAGTGTGTCTCAACAAATACAAAAATATTTTTTTTTGTTCTGGACCTTTGTTTTTCTTTTTTGTTCCATTATGTATATTATGAGCCCATTGTGGTATATATTATTCGGTGACTTATAAAAAATCGGTTTTGTGGGACAGTTTAGCACCAATTCTGAAAAGATACTAAATTAAACCCTAAAATAAATTTTAAGTTTTGACTTTTTTGGCATTTAAGTTGAGTTTTGGTCTATACAGTACAATTTTATGGCAAATATTTCTGTTGAACATCTGGAGCCGTTAAACCCTCTTTTAGGGGTGTTTTTTACCTTTTTGCACAAGAAGGGCCAAATAGACACCAACATTGAGGAGCTAGAGGGTTAAAATGTTCCACAAACACGTTCCCCGTAGTGTTTAAAGTAACATTACTCAATACATCACATACTTCAAATGTAAGGCTCACAAGGTTTCATATGCCGATCCATCCGTAAAACGTGCAATATTGAAATATTAACCCCATCAAAAATGAGCATCATACGTAAACTTTCAAAACTCAAGAACGCCCCTCTATCAGATTCCGTTATTTCAGCCAGAAACTTGTTACTTTTTGTGCAACAGTGATATCACTGCGATCGGACAACAATAGCTGGTGAAACATTAATTATAAGACTATAAAGACAACCAGGTGGACAGACCCTGTATGGAGTAGACTACAATCAAAGTAATTACTCAAAGTGTGTGTGTGTGTGTTGATGTAAAACGTCAAACACGACTGTGCACTGTTTAATTGCTGCATAAATTATTTTATGGGAAAGCCGTGTGCGTAATACACTTTTGCTAAAATTATTGATGTTCCCAAGAATTTAATTAATTTGGAAACGATAAAGTTATTCTTGAATGTGGACAAACAGTTCTTGGAAGTAGCTGTGTGGCAATCGGCATTACAATCACAACAACGAACGAGTACATTTTCTTAAGACACTTTTATCAAGAGAACAGAGTTTTTCTCAGAAACTCTGGCCGATTGCGGTGGTTTTAAATGCGGGGCTTTTTCGAAAATTATGTGAACCAAAAAGAAAAACATAATTTTTATATGTTATTGCATTTAAAAAAAAACTTGTGCTTAAAATTAAATTTATTGGAACACAACTGTTTTCAGAGTGAATGAACTGCTTCTCAATAAAATTAGAAAACCTTCAAAATAGTCTAGCTACAGTGTCCAGTATATATGGGATTTTATTTGTTTTTAAGTTTTACAACTTTATCTCAAGCACGAATTGCAATTAGTTACCACTTCAAAATGGTTATAAAATAAATTATACATTTCAATGCTCATACTCAAGTGATTTGATTGTTAAGCAAATTATTAATATTTTTACAGATAAATAAATAAATAGAATTTAAAAAATTCGTGGAAATACGTAGAAATAATTTAACAAAAATTACGACGATATTGACAGACGTTAACTGCCACATCATGTCGGTGGAACATAGAATGACTCTGGGTTATTGACAGAGTCAATCTGTGAATGCAGTTAAATGTAATTAATTTTGTGTACATTGTTTGGCGATTTTATTGAAAATTTCGTTCTGAATAGGTTTTGGAATAGATGTAGTGTATATGGGGCATTCCACGACAAATCGGACAGTTGAAAAAAAATATTTTTTATTTCCTCCATTTTTATACACTCCACGAGAGTATTATGTCTTTGTGCATTTGTTTGTAACACCAAAAACGAAGGGAGATAGACCCATTGATTGACCGATCGACTTAGAATCACTTTTTGAATCGATTTAGCAATGTCCGTCTGTCTATCTGTCTGTCTGTCCATCTATTTTTGTAATCACGATACAGGTCGCAATTGTTGACAGAACCAAATGAAACTTTGCACAACGAAGTTTTTCCGGATATGGACGAACACTATTTAATTTGAAGAAAATCGGATCAGATTTAGATATATCCCCCATACGAATTTCACTCCCGATTTGACTCTTTTTCACTCTAGATACCACATATTACAACAGATTTTCTTCAGATTTGGCAAAACAACTTATATTTCAACTAGGAACACCTATGATGAAAATAGGTCAGATCGGTTCAGATTTACATATAGTTGCAATACCAATATCGCTCCCAGATAAACTTTTTCCCAGAAACCACGAATTTTCACCGAATTTCTTCGAACTGAGCATAACACGTTATATTTCAACTGGAAGAACTTATTGTGAAAGTTAGTCACTTTATTCCATTTTTGGATATAGCCCCGATAAAAATATTATTCTCGATTTGACAAATTGGACCAGGTCATATTACCCTATGATTAGGAAACACATACAAAAATTCTTCCCGTTTTCACTTTTTTACCGAGTTGATTTGTATTCGGATAGAAAGTGGAGTGTATCATATAGTCGGCCCCACCCGACTTTAGCCTTTCCTTACTTGTTCCATGCTTTATATAAGGTTACTTTCTATATATGTTTGTGTGCCACAAAATTTGAAATCAATTTTTGAAAGCTTTTTTCTCAACCAATTTTGCTCAAATTTTGCACACTTAATAATTTTCGATGACAATACAAGGAAATGGAAAAATTTGACCAATTGGACAAAGGGGCGTGGCACCTCCCATACGAAGTTGAAACCTATTATTGAATATTGTCAGTTCTATGCCACCTAGAATGCTGAAATTTTGTGTAAGTGCATCTAGCATCAATGTGCATAGTTGTGCCAAAAATGGGCGGTATTGGAAAAGTGGGCGTGGCATCTCCCATACGAAGTTAAAACCTATTATTGAATATTGTCAGTTCTATGACACCTAGAGTGCTGAAATTTTGTGTAAGTGCATATACCATCAATGTGCATAGTTGTGCCAAAAAGGGGCGGTATTGGAAAAGTGGGCGTGGCACCTCCCATACGAAGTTAAAACCTATTATCGAATATTGTCAGTTCTATGACACCTAGAGTGCTGTAATTTTGTGTAAGTGCATCTAGCATCAATGTGCATAGTTGTGCCAAAAATGGGCGGTATTGGAAAAGTGGGCGTGGCACCTCCCATACGAAGTTAAAACCTATTATTGAATATAGTCAGTTCTATGACACCTAGAGTGCTGTAATTTTGTGTAAGTGCATCTAGCATCAATGTACATAGTTGTGCCAAAAATGGGCGGTATTGAAAAAGTGGGCGTGGCACCTCCCATACGAAGTTAAAACCTATTATTGAATATTGTCAGTTCTATGACACCTAGAGTGCTGAAATTTTGTGTAAGTGCATCTAGCATCAATTCGCATAGTTGTGCCAAAAAGGGCGGTATTGGAAAAGTGGGCGTGGCACCTCCCATACGAAGTTAAAACCTATTATTGAATATTGTCAGTGCTATGACACCTAGAGTGCTGAAATTTTGTGTAAATGCATCTACCATCAATGTGCGTAGTTCTGCCAAAAATGGGCGGTATTGGAATAGTGGGCGTACCACCTCCCATACGAAGTTAAAACATATTATCGAACAGTGTCAGTTCTATGACACGTATAGTGCTCAAATTTTGTGTAAGTGCATCTAGCATCAATGTGCGTAGTTGCGCCTAAAATGGGCGGTAATGCAAAAGTGGGCGTGGCACATCCCATATGAAGTTAAAACCAAAATTACACCTACTGTAATTTTGTGTAAGTGCATCTAGCATTAATGTGCGTAGTTGTGACAAAAATGGGCTGTAATGGAAATGTGGGCGTGGCACCTCCCATACGAAGTTAAAACCCATTTTCGAATATATGCCGTTCTATGGCAGATAAAAAACTGAAATTTTGCAGTAATTTTTCCTTCTACAAAAGATAACTAAAAAAGAATTTCTAGGCCCAATAGAATTCTGCTTGCATAAAGCATGGATTTGAAAAAAAAATATTTTTTTTTTGATTTATTTTATATTAAATATAAGTTATTTTTTCAGTCTTTTGCTCATAACTTCTTCAATAAGTTATAAATATTCTTTTTTTTATGTTTTTGTCTTTTCAGAAAAAAATATTCACAATGTTTTTTTATAATTTTTTTTATTTTTTAACTCATGTTCAAACAGTGCCTTCTATCACAAAATAGCTGAAGAGATAAAGCATACAGTGGCGATTAGAGAATTTGTTTTTCCAATTTTTCAAAAAATTAAAAAACATAGTAATTATTATAGGCCCATTTTCAATCAGGGCTCAAAATTTACAGAATAATGTTTAAATATTTTTTTTTCGAGAAAATCGAAGAGTACAGACAATTAAATAAAGAAAGTTTTAATTTAAAAAATAAAAGTTTGTATAAAAAACATTGTAAATATTCTTTTCAATATTTTCTGAAAAGTACTTAAAAAGACAAAAATATTAAAAAAGAATAGCTAAGAAGTATGAGGAAAAGACTGAAAAAGGAACTTATATTCAACGATTTTTTAAAAAGCTATTTCTTTTTCATCAGAAAAAACTCAGTATACCAGAAGGTGTTTTCAGTGGGTACTAAAAATATGTAGGAAATCAAAAATATTTTATTTTTAACTGTCCGATTTGTTTGAATTATTATTTTGCTCTTTAAGTAAAATCAAAAACACGATTTCTTAAATTCTCTTACGTCTACAGAGAAAGTTATAACTTCTGGATTTATCGATTTCAAAAATATTTTTTTGATTTTTTTACCACAATATTCCTTATTGCCATTTTAGAATCCACATATTTAATAGGATCTGGATCAAATTTTCCAGAACATGTCACTTTCCATTTGGGTACACATACCGTGAAAGTGTTTTCCTATAGCTCCCATATAAATATCGCTCAAATTTTCTTTATTTACTTTCTAGAATCTACATATTTCAGCGAATGTGGTTCATATTTTCTTGATCATGTTATGTTTCACATCGTAAGATATGCCGTGAAAGTGAACCATGTTGGTTCATGTTTTTATATAGCTCCCATACAAATGTCCCACAATTTTCTATATTTTTTCCTAGACTCCACATATTCCATCGGATCTGGTTCAAAATTACCAAATCTCTTTATATTTCATCTGCGAATACATACCGTGAAAGTGAACCATATTGGTTCACGTTTTCATATAATCCCTATATAAATGTTCCTACAATTTTCTTTATTCCCTTTCTAGAATCCGCATATTTCATCGGATTTGGATTAAAATTTTCAGGTCATATTCTTTTTCATCTGGGAACATATACCGAGAAAGTGAACCATATTGGTTCATGTTTTCATACAGCTCTCATACAAATATCCCACAATTTTCTATAATTTGTCCTAGACTCCACATATTGCATGGTATCTGGTTCAGATTTTCTTGTTAATGTTATATTTCACATCGGAAGACATACCGTGAAACTGAACCATGTTCTTTCATGTTTTCATATAGCCCCCATATAAATGTCCCACCAATTTTCGTTACTTGCTTTCTAGAATCCACATATTGCATCGGATCTTGATCACATTTTCGAGATGATATTATATTTCATCTGGGAACATATATCGTAAAAGTGAATCATATTCATTCATGTTTTCATATAGCCAAAATACTAATGTCCCAAAAGTTTCTTCATTGTTATTCTAGAATCCACAAATTTCGTCCCATCTGGATAAAATTTTCCAGGTCATATTATATTTCATCTAGGAACACATACCGTTAAAGTGAACCATATTGGTTCATGTTTTCATATAGCCCCCATACAAATGTCCTTATAATTTTCTTAATTTATTTTCTAGAATCCACATATTTCATTGTATCTGGTTCAGATTTTATTGATCATGTTATATTTCATCCAGAAATACATTTTGCGAATCTAAACCATATTGTTTCATGTTATAATATAGCCCCCATACAAATGTCCTTGTAATTTCCTTTATTTCTTTCTAGAATCCACATATTTCAGCGGATCTGGTTCAGATTTTTTCTTTCATGTTGCAAACTGCATTGTAATTTCCTTTATTTCTTTCTAGAATCCACATATTTCATCGGATCTGGTTCAGATTTTCTCTTTCATGTTATATTTCACATCGGCAGACATACCGTGAATGTGAACAATTTTGGTTCAAGAATTCTTATAGTTCCCATACAAATGTCCCATAATTTACATTATTTCCTCTCCAAAA
Organism: Polietes domitor; assembly: GCA_947397865.1. Taxonomy (NCBI): domain Eukaryota; kingdom Metazoa; phylum Arthropoda; class Insecta; order Diptera; family Muscidae; genus Polietes; species Polietes domitor. Next base: position 166,444,649 of record OX377619.1, on the reverse strand, counting down.
TCTACATATTGTATTGGATCTTGATAAAAATTTCCACGTCATATTATACTTCATCTGGGAAAATGTACCATAAAAGTTAATCATATTGCTTCATGTTCTCATATAGTCCCCATACAAAAGGCCCGCCAATTATCATTATTTGCTTTCTAGAATCCACATATCTCATAGGACCTGGATCATATTTTCCAGATCATATTATATTTCACCTCGTAAGACATACAGTGAAAGTGAACCATATTGGTTTATGTTTTCATATAGCTCCCATACAATACTATTATCCAATAAAGCGAAAATTATTCGAATCCATTAATCGGAAATTATTCGATTAATCGAATACATGTTTTTTTCGTTTGGATACCCTAATCAAATGTCACTGTTACCCGCCACATATGACTCAATGTACTTGGACACAAACACACAAATTTGTATTTGTAACCAACAACTGCAGCTACTCTTATGTGGTAATTAAACCGCGTTCTAAAACCGTAACTCAGGTACCGTCCACAGAAAAAAAAAACACAAATAAATAACAAAACCTTGGCTAAAGCCGTGATTTTGTGTGTTTTTTACCAAAAAAAAAAAACGAAATCAAAAACAAAACAAATGTACAAAAACAACAAACATCAAAACAAATTCAAATCAGTAAAAAAAGAAGAGAACCCATCAAACCCCCAGAGACAATATTTATTTGTAAGCTGAGATTGATAAGCGCCACCACTTGTTGGTGCTGTTGTTTCAAAACCGACCAACATGATGGAGTGAGAGAGAAAGAGGTTGATGTTAGGAGAGCAAGTGAGTGATGTGGAGAGAGAGAGAGTGCCGTTGCCAGCAGCACCGCAATCCACTTTTATCCATTGAATACATCTTAACGCTACACACTCGCTTTGTGTTCAGTTGTCCCGTAGCTGTTACAACGACAAGATCAAGTTCGGCTTTAGTTCGCAGCAAGAGAAGTTTATTTTTACGTTATTGTTGCCGTGAGTTAACGAAAAAAAGCCGGTGCCAACGGAGTTAGTGCCGATCGCCAACATCATGAATCGTCGATCTACGATATGTCTCTTGGTGTGTTTATTGCAAATATTTGTCCAAGTCCGGGCAGAGGGGTAAGTTAGCTCAGAGTGGCTTATGTGTAAGAGTGTGTGCCTACTTTAAATGTTATGTCGTTGTGACCATTTGGGAAATCCCAACTGATTTTGTGGAGAATGTGCAACGGGGCCAGTAAAACAAACAAAGCTCAAAAAACCCCCCAGAGCTCCATAAACAGACAACAACAGCCCAGTGAAGTGTGGTGCAGTTGTTTCTTGTTAAATGAATAATAAGTGTCATAAAAATTACAACGCAAATGTGTTAACTGAAATTAGTCACGAGAACATTTGTGTAGAACGTGTAGTATGTAATTAACACAATTGTTGGAAACATTTTCTTCATTGAGGAAAGAAGAAACGTTCATAGACGAGAAGACTGTGTCATAACTCGGCGTATTTTTGTTTTGTCCATAAAGTAAGATGTAAATAAGATACCATTATTGTCGTAGCAAGACAAGTTTCCAATAAAAATCAACTAATATGTTTAAGGAGAGATATATTCGGATTTGTATAAGACTGCGATGACGCCTTCCTTGTTATCACATCAATCATGTTGTAACAGTTTAACTCTTTATGACAAATGTATCATTAAACGTTTGAGAATTATTTCATGAGTATTCCAAACTCTAAAGCAAAATCATTTATCATTGTGCAGGGGAACCTTTTTCTTAGTTTCAGTTCAACTGACCATCATCAGTTGAGTTTATTTCACTTTTTATACCCTCCACTAGGGTATTATACCATTCCGTCATTTACTCCATTGAGTATGATATTTTATGGAGTTTTGTGACAAGAAAAAAATATTTTTTTGTGACTGTTCCATACAAATGTCCCAACAATGGCCCTGCTGTTCTAAAATCCCCATATTTCAACGCATCTGGTTCAGTTTTTTTTGATCATGTTATATTTCATATGCGATGACATGCCGTGAAAGTGAACCATATTGGTTCAAGCTTTCTCCCATATAAATGCCCCACAATTTTCTTTATTTACTCTCCAGAATCCACATATTTAATCGGATTAGTATAAAATTTTCCAGATCATGTTATAGTTCACCTCGGAAGACACACACGGAATGTGAACCATATTGGTTCATATTTCCATACAGTGTCCACACAAATGTCCCTCTGATCTACACTTTTTCCCCTCTAGAATACACAAAATTCATCGCAACTAGATCGCATTTTCCACATCATGTTATATTTCATCTGTAAACGCATATCACGGAAGTGAACCACATTAGTTCATAATTTCATGAAGTCCCTATACAAAGGGTCCTCCAATTTTCTTTAATTGTTTTGTAGAATCCACATATTTCATTAGATCTGGTTCAGATTTTCTCGATCATGTTATATTTAACCTCGGAATACATAACGTAAATGTGAACCATATAGTTTCAAGCTTTCATATAGCTCCCACACAAATATCCCAAAATTTTCTGTATTACCCCCTCCCCCAAATCCATTTAGATTTAAGTAGATCTTGATAAAATTGTCCATATCATTTTACATTTGATCTGAAAACACATACCGTGAAAGTGAACCATACGGTTTAATTTGTTCGTATAACCCCCATAAGAATATCTCATAAGTTTCTCTTTATTTCCATTGTAGTATCCTCATATTTGACCTGATCTGATTCAGATTTTCTTGATCATGTTGTATTTTACCTCGGAATACATACCGTGAAAGTGAACCATATTGGTTTAAGCTTTCATATAGCTCCCATAAAGTATCCCAAAATTTACTTTTTCCCCCTCCACATATTAAATTCAAATATTTCAACTACGAACACATAACGTGAATGAACCATAAGGTATAATGTGTTCATATAACCCCCATAAGAATGTTTCATAAGTTGCTCTTTAATGCCGTTTTTGAATACAAACATTTCGTCGGATCTGGTTCATATTTTCCAGATTATGTTCGATTTCATCTGCCAACACATAACGTCAAAGTGGACCATATTAGTTCATGTTTCCATGTAGCCCCCATACAAATGTCCCCAATATTATTTATTGCCGTTTAAAATCCACATATTTCGTAGGATCTGTATCAATTTTTCCAGATCATGTCATATTTTACCTCGGAAGACATACTATGAAAGTGAACCATATTGGTTCATGTTTTCATATAGTCCCCATACAAATATCCTTCTGATCAACACTATTTCCCCTCTAGAATCCACATATTTCATCGGATCTGGTTCAGATTTTCCAGTTTATGTTATATTTCATTTGGGAACACATACCGTGAAAGTGAACCATATTAGTTCATGTTTCCATATAGCCTCCATACAAATGTCCCCCAATACTATTTATTGGCGGTCTAAAATCCACATATTTCATCGGATTTCAATCAAACATTCTACATCATGTCATATTTTACCACGGAAGGCATATCATGAAAGTGAACATATCATTGGTCCACGTTTTCATATAGTCCCCATACAAATGTCCCTCTGATCTACACTATTTCCCCTCTAGAATCCACATATTTAATCGTATCTGGTTCAGATTTTCCAGTTTATGTTATATTTCATCTGGGAACACATACCATGAAAGTGAACCATATTAGTTCATGTTTCCATACAGCATCCATACAAATGTCCCCCAATATTATTTATTGGCTGTCTAAAATCCACATACTTCATCGGCTTTCAATCAAACATTCTACATCAAGTCATATTTTACCTCAGAAGATTAATCATGAATGTGAGCCATATCGGTTCATATAATCATATAATCCCCAAACAAATGTCCCTCTGATATATACTATTTCCTTTCTAGAATCCCCACATTTCATCGGATCTGGTTCAGATTTTCCAGATCATGTTATATTTCACCTCGTTATATATTCCGCTAATTTGAACCATATAGGTTCATGTTCCTCTGATTTACCCTATTAGAGCTCTAGAATGAATATTGGTTCATGTTTTCATATAGCCCCCATAGAAATGACTCCCAATATTACTAATTGGCAGTCTATAATCCACATACTTCATCGGATTTCAAACAAATTTTGTACATCATGTTACATTTCACCTAGGAATACATACCGTAAATATCAACAATACTGGTTCATGTTTTCATATAGTCCGCATACAAAAGAACTACTAATTTTCTTTATTGTCAATCCAGAATCCACATATCTCATCGGATCTGGATCAAATTTTACAGATTATGTTATAGTCCACCTCGGAGGACATACCTTGAATGAGAACAATATGTTTCCATATAGCGAAACGGACTCTATTCGGACTCAATTCGGTTCAGATTTAGATATTGCTCCCATAAGGTTCCCGATTTGACTTTTTAACTCTAAAAACCACTTACTATATTCCAAAGAAAGTGGGTAACAACGGTTCAGATTTAGATATAGCTCACATACAAGAAAGTACATGTTTAAGCCAATAAACAGGTTCAAATTTATGTATAGCTCCCCTATAAATGTTCCTTCCAATTTGCTTCTTAACGCTGTAGTGACATTACATGTCACCTGGAAATGTCATTAAATTGGATCACATCTGTCAAAGTTTTGATATACAAATCCTACTTCCTCCTATTTTGTTTTCTAGAACCCACAAATTTCATATTTTTTGTGTCAAATATGAATTTTGTTTTATATATTCAATTTCATTTATCCTCCTTTAACCTTTATATAATTTTCGTCAGTTTAAGTAAAATATTTGAGGAAATATTTACCCAGATTGAGTAAAAAAAATTATTTGGTTGAAGAACACTGTACTAAAATTTTCCTTAATTTGAGTATATAATTACCTGGTTTGAAGAATTTTTTAACTAAACTGTTCAAAGCATATGTAAATAATCAGCTGATTTACAACCTAGGCACAATTAGACACGGTGATTAGGACGACAACATTTCATGGGGGTTCCCAAAGCCAGAAAATAACCGAAACGTGTATTATGTTGCACTTGAAACGTTCTAAAGCCGTAACTCAACAGCAGACAACAGAAACTCACACAAATTAATATTCAAAACCTTGGATGGGACCATGTTTTTGAGTGTTTTTCAAAAAACACACACACACTCTCGCGCAAACGAAAATGAAAGCGAAAGCAAAATTCAAAATAAAAACAAAACGTAATCCAAAAATCCAAACAAATCGAACCCAGATCCAATACTGTTGTACGGCAGATAAGAGTTTAATGAGCCGCTCGCTATCAGCGGTTGTAGCACGGTTCATGTAAGATCATGTGAGAGCAAAACTGCGGAGAGAGAGAGAGAGGAGCGCAAGTGAGCCGCAGAGATAGAGCCGGCGCCAGAAGCACACAGCCGATGAATACATTTTAACGTTACACACTCGATTTGTGTTCAGTCGTTAAGTGGCCGTTAAAACGACAAGATCGACTTTAGTTTTCCCTCAGGGAGAGTGCAGTGAAAAAATCTTTAATTTCTTACGTTTTACGTTTTTGGCGTGGGTTCAGCAAAACGCCGGCATATAATCCAGCGATCAGCAGTTGATCGTCCACCACCACCACCACCAGGCCAACACAAATCTACAGACATCATGAGCCGTCGTCGTTCTACGATATGTCTGTTGGCTGTGTGCCTTATGCAAATATTTGCACATGTCCGGGCCGAGGGGTAAGTTAGTTAGTTACTTTGTTACTTAGTCAGTTGAGTGTGGGTAGGTAGGGTAATGGGCACCTACTTTAAATGTAAACTTCTCTGTCGGTTGTTATGACCGCCCATTTGGGTATTCCCAACTGATTTCGTGGAGACAGTGCAACAGAGCATAAACAAACAATTCATTAGAATTGAGTTACTGGCTTAAGTGAATATTAAATTTCATGGGAAATGTAAGCGAGCGAGTGCCAATGACAAAGAAACCTCCACAACGACGATCACTGCAATAAATTAAATAAATACAAAATTTCACTGGAAGAAGAAAGAAAACCCAGGGTCTGCCAATTTTCAGAATTTATGGTATTGACTTGACTTCATTGTACGCAATGTTTCAAAATGAATTTCAAAAAAAAAAAACAGCAAAAGATTAATGATGTTTTCGTTGGCAAAATATAAATATAGCCTTCTGGCAGCTGTGTTATAAATTGTCTTTTCAAATATTGTGATATTTTTGTGATCAAAATAAAAATAAAAAAATTCCTGAAATGGAAAAAATAACATTTTATATTTACTTATGGTTTTTTTCCCAATATAATTTGTTTTGCACGCAATGGTTCAAAATTATATTAAGATTAATGATGTTTTCGTTAGCAAAATAAAAATATAACCCTCTGGCAGAGATGTTTTCAACTCAATTTTAAAATATTGACATTATCGAGATCAAAACAAAAATTATAGATGGAAAAGATCATTTTATTCTATTTACTTATGGATTTTTTCAAATATTAATTTGTATTGAACGCAATGGTTCAAAATTGTATTAAAAATGATAAATTTGTTTTTGTTGGCGAAATATAAGTATAACCCTCTGGCAGAGATGTTTTCAACTCACTTTTAAAATATTGACCTTTTTGGGATCAAAACAAAAATAAAAATTCTGGCAATGGGAAAGATATAAATTTATATTAATTTATGGAATTTCTTCACATATTAATTTGTAATGAACGCAATGGATCAAAATTATATTAAAAATTATTAATGATGTTTTCGTTAGCAAAGTAAATATATAGCCCTCTGGTAGAGATGTTTTCAACTCACTTTTAAAATATTGAACCTATTTTTGTTACCAGTATTGTTAATTTATTGCGTCTAAGAAATTGAAAATGTTAAAGCAACACCGACGAAAAGTTAATTTAGTTTAAACAAATATTCGAAAAAAATATATTTTTTTGCTATTTGAATTAATTGCGATAGCTTACAAAAATTTTGTCCCAGGGTTGTATGTTATATACATTTTCTAAAGTACTTGGTTGTAGTAAATTCGATATTTTTATACCCTCCACCTCCAGGATGGGGGTATACTAACTTTGTCATTCCGTTTGTAACACCTTGAAATATCGACCTGAGATCCTATATAAATATTCTTGATCGTCCGTCTGTTGAAAGCATGCTAGCATCTAAACCATAAGAGCTAATTTTCCATAAATGCATCTTATAGTCGTAGATCGGTTGGGATTGAAACGGGGCGAAATCGGCCCAAAGGGAAAAAGTTTTCTCTCACAAGGACTAAAAAACCCATAACAATACCTAATAATTTAGTGTATTTAAGCATGTTTTTTGAATGTGTCTGTTTATATTTGCTTAATATTTGGTATGCGCATTCCCCTTATAGCAAAAACGTGCACCATAAAGTGGGGGTGAAATGGGACAAAAAAGGAATAAAAATGGTACATATTAAACGACAACAGCTAGAAACACGAAATTCGGTGTGTACATTCCACTAATTGAGTAGGTACATAATATGGAATTATTTTTTCCAAATTCGTACTTTTAAGGGATAAAATGGGAATGGAGGGATAAAAATGGTACCAACCAAACGGTTGTACCAAGAATGATGAAATTCGCCGTATACATTTCTCTGATTGCATAGACAAGTAAAATACACGGATTTTTCAAAATTCGTACTTTTTGGGGTTAAAATGCAAAAAGGGGACAAAAGTAGTACCAATCAAATGACCGCAGCTAGAGTCATGAAATTCGGAGTATACATTCCTCTGACTGTTTCGATACGGAAAATAAGCTGATTTTTCGAAATTCTTATTTTTGGGGTCAAAATCGAAAAAGGGGATAAAAATAGTACCAACCAAATGACCGCAGCTGGAGTTATGAAATTTGGAGAATACATTCCTTTAACTACGTAGACATGAAAAATAAATGTTTTTTCCAAATTCGTACTTTCAAGGGATACAATGTGTACGGAGGGATAAAAATGGTACCAACCAAACGGCTACACCTGAAATAATGAAATTCGGTGTATACATTCCTCTGATTGCGTAGACACTTAAATTAAACAGGGATAAAAAATAGTACCAATCAAATGACCGTAGGTAGAGTCATGAAATTCGGCGTATACATTCCTCTGACTGCGTAGACACGGAAAATAACCGGATTTGTCGAAAAAATCGGATAAAAATAGTACCAACTAAACGACTACAGCTAGAATGATGAAATTCTAATTGCGTAGAAACATCAAGGGGGTAAAAATGGTACCAACCAAATAGGCGCAGCTGGAATCATGGAATTCGGGGTATACATTCCTCTGACTGCATAGACACGCAAAATAAAAAGTTTTTTTACAAATTCGTACTTTCTCTGTTAAGGCAAAAATTGGTTGAATCATGAAGTTAGGTTATTTTGCACTACGTACGTCTGATAATGGATTTTCAAAATTTTTACTTTTGGAATAAAAATAGAATGGAAATACAACCAACTGTAGCACCCACTATCTACCAATATTTATGGTATTTAAGCTTTTTGAAAATATAAATATAAGAATATTTATTTTTTGATTTGAAGTAATAATGGTTTGAAATAATTAAAATATTATATTTATTTATAAAATTATTTGTTCAATATTAGTTTTGGTTTGGCTATATTAAAAAAATTATATTTTCCTGTAATATTACTGCACTTCTACGAAAACCGACAACCTCTGTGGAATGCAATCCATGGTGGAGGGTATATAAAGTTCGGCCCGACCGAACTTAACGCCGTTTTCACTTGTTTAATTTATTATAATATAAATTTTCGTCGAAGGCACCTTTAATATTTGCATTATAAATTTGGGAGTATATGCCCGACCATAGACAAAATAGTTTATACCCTTCAAAATAATGAAATGTCAGCATCTTTCTTTTGTTCGGAGACTTATAGTGAAATTGGACGTAGAATATTTTTTCCATTCACACTACCCACCAAAAATTCAGTTTTGTGGGTCAGTTAAGCACCAAATCGGAAAAAGTACAAAATTAAACCTTAAATGAATTTTAAGTTTTGAGTTTTGATGTATTCAGAGCCTTATAGTAGAATTTTGTGGCTAATATTTTTGTAGAACATTTTGACCCGTTAATCCACTGTTATAGGGATGTTTTTTACACTTTCGCACGAGAGAGACCAAAAAGACCCCCAGAACTTTCCAAAGGATACACAACTTTAATAATTTATTTTCGTACTTTTGCGAACCATTTAAAAGCTATATGGGTGTCAAATGAAAGAGGAGAATATCTATTAAAAATAAATCAAATTTAATGCTTTTACCTATATTAATATAGCATTAACAACAATTCCTCAATTATCCATTAAAACTTGAATAAACTAAGGAGGCAAACTTAAATGGTTGTTAATGCTATTTTGAAGAGATTTTCTTCTCTGTCATCCACATCGCCTTGGTATGGCTCGCGAAAGCACGATATTACATTATTAAAACATCTATATCATTTGGATATAATAAGTTCTATCAAAAGAGAAAATATCTCCAAATGGAAAACTGAGTATACAGTTTTTCTACATACATTACATTTTATACTAGATTTTTCTAGAGCCGTGTTTACATTTTATATTTTATAAATAATAAACAAGTAAGGAAAGGCTAAAGTCGAGCGGGGCCGACTCTATGATACACTGCACTTTCTATCCGAATACAATTGAATTGAATTGTATTCGGAATTGTATTCACCGAATTGGGTGAAATAGTGAAAACGGGAAGGTTTTTTGTATCCTGTAAATGTTTGACTAAAAATGTTAAATCGGAAAGGACATTTGTATGAGGATATATTGAAACCTGGAAAGAAATAGGTGAAATATAAAGTGTATAGTTTGGCCAAAATCGGTTAAACTTTTGTTTAGTTGGACATAGTTTTGTTTAGTTGGACTATAAGATGTTGTGCCAATTTTAAAGAAAATCGAGTACAATACGTGGTTTCTAGATATTGTTAAATCGGAAGCGACATTTGTAGGGGGCAATATCTAAATCCGAACCGATCTTATCCAATTTATGCACAGGTGTTTCTAGTTGGATTATAAGATGTTGTGCCAAATTTAAAGAAAATTGGGAACAATATGTGGTTTCTATAGCGCAAAAGTCAAATCGGGAGCGACATTTGTATGGGGGCTATATCTAAATCTGAACCGATCTAGCCCGCTTTAGCCACATGTGTTTCTAGTTAGATTATAAAATGTTGTGTCAAATTTAAAAAAAAAAATTGAGCACAAAATGTGGCTTTTAAAGCGGCAAAAGTAAAATCGGGAGCAACATTTATATGGGGGCTATATCTAAATCTGAACCGATTTTGCCCAATTTCAGCATAGGTGTTTCTAGCTAGATTATAAGATGTTGTCCCAAATTTAAAGAAAATCAAGTACAATATGTGGTTTCTAGAGCGGAAAATGTCAAATCGGGAGCGTCATTTGTATGAGGGCCACATCTAAATCTGAACCGATTTGACCTATTTTCACCATAGAAGTTCCTAGTTATAATATAGAATGTTTCGCCAAATCTGAAGACAATCTGAGCGGAAAAAGGCAAATCGGGAGCGAAATTTGTATGGGGGCTATATCTAAATCTGAACCGATTTAATCCATTTTCAACACAGATGTTTCTAGTAGAATTATAAGGTAATGCAAGGTAATTTGAAGCAAATCAAGTGAAATATGTGGTCTCTAGAGCGGAAAAGTCAAATCGGAAGCGAAATTTGTATGGAAGCTATATATAAATCTGAACCGATCTAACACATTTTTACCACAGGTGTTTCTAGTTGAAATATAAGATGTTGAAATATAATTTTAAATAAAATCTGTTGTAATATTGTGGTATCTAGAGTGAAAAGAGTCAAATCGGGAGTGAAATTCGTATGGGGGCTTTATCTAAATCTGAACCGATTTTCTTCAAATTAAATAGCGTTCGTCCTTGTCCCGAAAAATTCATTCTGCAAAGTTTCATTTAGTTCTGTCTACAATTACAAGAATAGATGGACGGACGGATGGACATCGCTAAATCGACTCAAAAAGTGATTCTAAGTCGATCGGTATAATTAACAATGGTTCTATCGCGTTTCCTTTTGGGTCCCAACGATTGTCTACTAATACAATTCTGGTTTGCTTGGTTTTACCTAAAAAATTAACCAATTTTAATATTTTGAAATTATGATTGATATATGAGGAGTGCCCGGTTGGTTTAATAGCTCAACAAGTCATCACAACGGAGACATTTATATGTTGGCTTTCAATAACAATCTTTCATAGAAATACTTCATAAAAAAACAGACACTTGAATGATGGCTTTCAAAAATTTCTAAGCAGAAAAAAACCTTCAAAGATTATCCCAATATTATCGAATAACAATTATACCGGTGTGTTGGGTTTTGCCCAAAAAATAAGCAAATTACTACTATTATTGTTAACTATTAAATTCTGATTGATTATTATTTCATTTAGCAAATGACATAGGGAGTGTGCCTTAATGGTTGGTTGGTTTAATGGCTTAACAAGACTACAGAAAAGACAGACACTTCAATGTTGGTCTTCACAAGTTTCTAAATAAAAAATCGTTTATTACAAATCTTCATAAGAACAGTTGGGTTTCTGATTAAAAAAGCAGACATTACTTCTTTTTAAAATTAATTACGATTAAAATTGCTTAGATATATATATATTTTTAAAAAATTTACGTAAGCTTTGTTTTGTTCAAAGCAAATTAAATCAATTGAAATTATTTATATATATTTTTTTTGCCCTGCTAATTAACAGAATATAATGGAAACAATTTAAAACAACAAAATAATTATTGACAATCAAAAGCGTACCATCACTTGCACAGCAACGGCAAATATAGCGCAAAAAAATATAATGGAATTATTATGAAATTTACGAAATGAAACCAAACAAAAAGACTACACCAACTGACACACACACACACAAATATTAATGACATAAAACCCGATTTAAATAACGAACAAAATATATGATACTTTTAATATTTATTTTATGGCTTTTTTTCTATCTCATCTCGCGGAGATTGTGTCACAGAAATTGACAAATAAATTAAATGACAGCTTCTGCTGGAATAAAACAAAACGTTTCAAATAAAATGAGATTTTGGTTGAATGGTGCGGAGGGAGGTGTTGTACAAAAAATACCGGTTTTTTTTCCAAAACAAAATTTCCAAGCGTATCCCAATGGATAGCCAACGAAATGGGACGGCGGCTCATCAATATTTATGAGCTCCGTATGGAGATTTTTGAGACAAAGCAGGCCCCAGAAAAAAGCGCGCACACACACACGAGCGTACGACAAGCCCATTTCATTGCGGGGGAAGTACAGAGTGTTAAAACCATAATAAATTTTATTAGCCGAAAAAAAACACACAAAATTTTAAATCCATAAAAAATGTTTAACAAAAAAGATCGGTTAATTTATCATCATAAATCAGAACGACAACAAGCCAACAAACAAGCCAACGTAATACTCGGAAACTACACGAGCAACATGCCACAGAGGAGGCCACTCACGGCAGTAGGTAGATGTAACATCAGCTCAAACCCATCACGAACTACTGTTCCTTCAAATAGTCCCCCCCCCTTCCGGATGCCAGTTTGTTTCAAAACTGCTGAATAGTTGATGGAAGTGTGTGTGTTTTTTTAGATATTCTTGCTGAAATTACTTTATTTTTTTTTTTAAATCAGCATTGAATCTGAACTTTGCCTTGAACTTGATCATAAAACAGCAAACAATCTGACAGTAAATATTCGTATTTTATTATTATTATTTTTTTAGTTTTGAGTGATTAATTTTCGGCATTGTATTTTTTATTGTGAGTTAGGGGAGAGTAGAAATTATGTGTCATAGAAAATAATTAGAATAGAACCATTCTTTTGTGGCTGTGGCCTTAGAACGCTTAGACAATAACATCAAACATTACACACGAACAAAAAAAAAAAAACAAAATAAAATTAAAAGTTGGTTGTTAAACAATTTATGTAGTTATAAATTAAAAATATAATACCTTGAATTTAATAAATAAATAAATTTACCTACTTGAATTTATTTTTATACCCTACACCACTTCGTGGACTAGGATACTATGAGTTAGTTTTCCGGCTAATGTTTGTAACACCAATAAATAATCGAGCTAGACCCACCTTTAAGTATACGGATCGGCTTAGAATCGCCGATTTACCGGTGTCTGTCTGTCCGTCCGCCTGCTGACCATCTAAGCTTGTTCGCCCTCTACATGTCGCAATTGCTGTCCAATTATCATGAAATTTTGCAGAAGTTACTTTTTTTGGCCAAGGACGATCGGTGTTGAATTTGGAGGAAATCGGTTCAGATTTAGATATATCCCCCATACAAATGTCGCTCCCGATTGGACATTTTCCGCTCTAAAATCCACATATTGTGCTCGATTTTTTTTTAAATTTTGCATAACACCTTATAATCTAAGTAGAAATAACTGTGACGAAAGCGGGTTAGATCGGTTCAGATTTAGATATAGTTCCCATACATATATCGCTCCTGATTTCACTTTTTCCGCTTTAGAAACCACATATTGTACCCGATTTTCTTTCAAATTGGCACAACATTTTATAATCTAACTAGAAACACATATGCTGAAAGTGGGTAAGATCGGTTCAGAATTAGCTATAGCCACCATACAAATGTCGCTCCCGATTTGACTTTTTCCGTCCTATAAATCACATATAGTACCCGATTTTCTTCAAATTTTGCATAATACCTTATAATCGAACTGGAAATAACTGTGACGAAGGCGGGTTTGATCGGTTCAGATTTAGATATAGTCCTCATACAAATGTCGCTCCCGATTTCACTTTTTCCGCTTTAGAAACCGCATATTGTACCCGATTTTCTTTGAAATTGGCACAACATTTTATAATCGAACTAGAAATACATATGCTGAAAGTGGGTAAGATCGGTTCAGAATTAGATGTAGCCTCCATACAAATGACGATCCCGATTTGACATTTTCCGCTCTATAAACCGCATATTGTTCCCGATTTTCTTTAAAATTGGCACAACATCTTATAATTGAACTGCAAACACCTATGTTGAAAGTGGGTAAGATCGGTTCAGATTTAGATATAGTCCCCACACAAATGTCGCTCCCGATTTCACTTTTTCCGCCCTAGAAACCACATATTGTACACGATTTTCTTTAAAATTGGCACAACAGCTTATAATCCAACTAAAAACACCTATGCTGAAAGTGGGTAAGATCGGTTCAGATTTAGATATAGTCCTCATACAAATGTCGCTCCCGATTTGACTTTTTCGCTTTAAAAACCGCATATTGTACCCGATTTTCTTTCAAATTGGCACAACATTTTATAATTGAACTAGAAACACCTATGCTGAAAGTGGGTAAGATCGGTTCAGATTTAGATATAGTCCCCACACAAATGTCGCTCCCGATTTCACTTTTTCCGCTCTAGAAACCACATATTGTACCCGATTTTCTTTAAAATTGGCACAACATCTTATAATCCAACCAAAAACACCTATGGTGAAAGTGGGTAAGATCGGTTCAGATTTAGATATAGCCCCAATTCGAATGTTGCTCCCGAATCTTTAACCAATTTTGGCCAAACTTTTCATAAACATATGAAATAAACATGGTGAAAGTGGGTCACATCCTTCCAGGTTTCAATACCCCGATACAAATTTCCGATTTAACATTTTTTGTCAAAGACATACATTTACAGGATTCAAAAATCCTTCCCGTTTTCACTTTTTACCGAATTGAATTGTAGTACGGGTACATCATATAGTCAGTTCCGTCCGACTTTAGCCTTTCCACACTTGTTGGGGAGATTCTCATATGTCCATACTTTGGTATAACCCAAATGGGGCCCCATTCTGCTCTATTATAGCACTAGAAACTACACTACTTACATCGGATCTTCATCAAATTTTGCAGATCATTATATGTTTCAACAAAGAATACCTACCGTGAATGAGAAATATATAGGCGCATGTTTTGGCACAGACCTCAAGTGTTGTTAAAGGCCCCCTTCAAATGTCCGCCCGATTCATCCTATTACCGCTGTATGATCTGTATTTATCATTGGACCTTGATACATTTTTTCCATATCATGTTATATTTACTTTAATCGGAATATCTGCTGGAAAATTGGATCAATTACTTTATTATTTACCATACCCATTAAATTTGACTAAAGATGAATTTATAAATAGTAACTGTATAATTTATATGAACTACATAAAATTGCTCCCATGAAATACCTGGGTTTAGTAATCAAAGCGAGGTTTATACGCAGGGAGTGGTGTAGGGTATTATATAGTCGAACCCGCCTTTAGCCGTTCCTTACTTGTTTTTAAGTTGATAGTATATTGAATAAGGTTTATTTGTAAGTTATGATTTAACATCTTAAATCCACCAGAATATAACTGAGAGAAACCTCTAAAATCAATATATTAAAAAATTAAATAATTGGAACCTAATAGTTCACATCTGAAAACCAAACATGATAAGAATAAGTGGAACATATGATCACAACAGCTGCTAACAAAGGCGAATGAAACAAATCATCCAGCATTCCCAACGGGGAATGAAAAAGATAAGACTGACCTTAAACCTCCCAACTGACCTGCGCAAACACAACAGAGCGAGACAATAAACAAACATTCCTCCATTTAGATTAAACATAATCTGGTTCTATTTTCTCTTACAGTAAGTACACCGTTATCGCTCCCGGCACCATACACTCCAACGACAAATACACTGCTGCCGTGGCAGTGCATCACTTGACAGAGCCATGTCAAATTAAAGTCGGCCTAACCGGACCCTCATTCAATGACACCAAATTGGTGGACATTAAAGACAACGAAATCAAGAATGTGGACTTTGAGGTGCCCGAATTGGAGAAGGGCGATTACAACCTCACGGCCGAGGGTGTCAATTGCTTGGATGGCTTCAAGAACACCACCAAATTGATGTTTGCCAAATTCAATACCTATGTGCGCATTCAAACCGACAAGGGTGTCTATAAGCCCGGCGATGAGATTAACTATCGCGTTATCTTTTTGGACAAGGAAATGAGGCCGGCTGCTGCCGAAAAGGAATCGACCATTTGGTTTGAGGATGGCAAGAGGAATCGCATTAAGGAAATCAAGAACTTCGAGGTGACCAAGGGCGTGCATACGGGCAAATTCAAAATCTCCGAATTCCCCATTATGGGACAATGGCGCCTGGGTGTATCGAATGGTGGGCGCTACGATCGCAACGTCTACTTTGATGTGGAGAAATATGTGCTGCCCAAGTACATTGTCAAGGTGGAGGCTACCGAATCGGTGTCCGTCAAGGATGGCGATATGCAGGTTGTGGTAAGGGCCAAGTGAGTATTTTTATGTTTTTTGAATGGGAGTTTGGGGAATTTCTGAACTTTTATTTTCCAGCTACACCTATGGCAAACCCTTGAATGGCAAAGCCACCGTTATCCTGTCCCTGGGCACAGGTTACTATTTCGAATATGGCCGTGGCTCCGCCTCGGGCGACGAAGAGAAGAAACAACCTCCGCCGGCCATTATCAAAACGGCCGATATGGTTCAGGGCAAAGCCAAAATCGATCTTAACGTCAAGGAACTGGAAGCCTATTTGCCCTACAAGACCTCCTCGTCGTATGCCACCATTACAGCCACCGTTGAAGAGGAATTTACCGGCGTGAAAATCAATGGCACCGCCGGCACCTCCATCTATCCCTATCGCTATTCCATGAATTGCGTCAACTACGAGGACTGCATCTCGTTTGTGGCCGACAAGGAGAAGAGTGTCTTGATCCAGCTGACCTATGTGGATGGTACACATCTGAAGGACACCAAGAATCCCGTCGAGTTGACCTACACCGAAGTGTTGCGCAAAAATGCCTGGTATCATCGCGAACGCGAATACATGATCGATGCGACCAACGATGAGGCGTCCACGACTACTACCACAACCATGGCCCCGCCCATTGCTGAAAACCGCACTTTGACCTTTAAGGGTTTCATGAACGAGACCGGTTTTGTGACTTTCAAAGTTACCCTGCCCGATTTGAAGGAATACGAAGGTTATTCGCACTTTTACACACTGGAATCTCATTATCGCGATGAGAAGCGCGAACTGTACTCGGCCTACCAATATCGGGAGCCCAAGAAGGTGGAACATCCAGAGCCAGAGGAACCCAAGGAGTTCTTTAGGATAAAGGACAAATATTCCTACACAGATGGGTAAAATTTCGCACATTTATTTTGCCTTGGTCCTTGTTTGTAACTTATATCTCTCCTCCGCAGTTTGAAATTGTTCAAGGAAGATCACTTCACTATCAACTCCAGCCGACCTTTGTCTTACTTCGATTACAACGTGATTGGCCGTGGCAACATTTTGAAGAGTGGCCGCGTTGAGCTGGCCGACAAGCCCAAGGTCTACAATCTAACCCTGACCCCCGATATCATGTATGCCCCCAGTTTTGCCATCTATGTTTATTATGTGGACGAACAGGGCGAATATCATTATGCCGAGCAAAGCTATCATGTCGACTACGTCTTGCAGAACAAGGTAGGAAAGTCTCAAGTACTCAAAAAGTTTCCGTTGCTAATCCCTCAATTTTTCTAGATCAATATCACCGCTGCCGAACAAGTCAAACCCGGCGAGGAGGTGGCCCTGAAAATCAAAACCGCTCCCAACTCTTTTGTGGGCCTGCTGGCTGTGGATCAAAGCGTGCTGCTGTTGCGTTCCAACAACGATCTTAATGTCCATGAGTTCAATTGGGTGGTGGGCTCCTATAGCACCCAGACACCCTACCAGGGCGGCTACTCGGAATATCCCGGTTCGACCAGTGGTTGTGTTACTTTGACCAATGCAGATTATTTCTATAATTGGACTAAACCCGATTATATGGCAAGTGAGTTCAGAGAAGATTTGGCATCTGAGGCAGAATTCCATACAACGGTATGTCTTTAAATATAAATACAGCAGCCTTTTCAGTTGCAGCGGACCGTGGTTTCGTTTCTAATGATGCGTTTAATCTTAAGACCGGAGCTGGTACCCGTGCCGGAGCACCTCATGCGGCTGCTGGTTTTAGTGGTGCTGTAGGTGGTGGCGGCGGCGGTGGTGGCGGAGCTGCTGCTATACAAGTTCGCAAGGATTTCGCCGAGACCTGGCTGTTCGACGATATCGTCAAGTGAGTTGGCCTATTTGGATAGCTTATACAAATCTAACATCCTTTTTCTCTCGCAGCACCGACAAAGAAGAGTTCACCTGGTCCAAGAAGATTCCCGATACCATTACCTCATGGTTGATTACCGGTTTCTCCATGAATAGCAACAAGGGTTTGGCTGTTACCGAGGACAAAACTAAGATCACCACCTTCCAGCCTTTCTTTATCTCCATTCGCTTGCCTTATTCCGTGAAAAGAGGTAGTGAAGCCAAATGAAATTTCTAAATATTCCAATGCTAAATCCAATTCTTCTCCTAACAGGCGAAGTCATCAATGTGCCCGCTTTGGTTTTCAACTATTTGGACAAGACCTTGGATGTGGAGGTCACTCTGGATAATGCCGATGATGAATTTGAATTCACCGAAGTCAACAATGAGGTTATCGGCGATCAGAAACGTAGCAAAACCGTGCGTGTTCCAGCCAATGGTGCCGCCGGTGTGGCTTTCATGATCAGACCCAAGGTTCTGGGCAATGTGATGCTCAAGTACACCGCTGTCTCCCCCGTGGCCGGCGATGCCATACACAAGTCCATGAAAGTGGTGCCCGAAGGTATCACCCAATACGCCAACCGTGCCTACTTCATTAATTTGAAAGATGAACCCGAACAAAAGTCCTCTTTTGAATTGGAATTGCCCGAAGATATTGTGCCCGACTCTCAACATGTTGAAGTGGGTGTTGTGGGTGATATATTGGGACCGGTTTTGAATAACTTGGACAATTTAGTGCGTTTGCCCACTGGCTGTGGCGAGCAGACCATGTCCTCGCTGTTACCCAATTATTTGGTCATGAAATACTTGAAGGTAAGTTGGGCGAAGCAAAAGAACTTCGAAATATATAAATTTAATAATTATCTTTGCAGAACTCCAATCGTTTAACTCCCAACCTGGAAACTAAACTGCGCTTCAATATGGAGTCGGGCTATCAACATATGCTTAACTATCGCCACAATGATGGTTCCTTCAGCTCTTTTGGTCCACCGAAAGATCAAGATAAACCCCATAATGGTTCCACCTGGCTTACCGCCTATGTTACCCGCTCCCTACAGCAGTTGGGTGAATTCATCAATGTCGATCCAAAGATTGTCGAAGGTGGTTTGGAATACTTGGCCAAACAACAGGCCACAAATGGTTCCTTCACCGAGAAGGGTGACTACTTCTATACCTCCCAGGCCAACCATGTCTCTTTGAGCAGCACAGTGTTGCTGGCTTTCCTCGAAAATCAGGTAACTTCTTCACAATTAATAACATATATGGACTGTCTTTAAAACTCCTCTGCTTTGATAGACTTTGGCAACACAATACTCCAAGGAAGTGGAGAAAGGTTTATCTTTCATAGCCGACAATGAGGACAAATCCAAATCACTGCATGCTCAAGCTATTGCCGCTTACACCTTGAACAAAGCCAAAAATCCTGCTGCCAAAGAAAAACTTGCGAAACTTAATTCGTTAGCCAAAACCGATGTGGATCGCAAGTGGTGGTCTGCCAGCGAGAGGCCCTCGTACCGCAGATGGTGGTTCCATGTCTACAGCAGTGATGTCGAAATTAGCTCATATATTTTACTGACTCTGTTGAATCAACCCTCGACTAGTGTCGATGATGTCTTCCCCATTATTAGATGGCTGATAGCTCAACGTAATAGCTATGGCGGCTTCTCTTCCACCCAGGATACCGTGGTCGGTCTGCAAGCATTGATTCAATTTGCCAAACTGGCCGATTACCAGCCCGCCAAAATGGATGTGGATATCGCTTCAGCAGGTGGTGATAAGGAAAAGAAGGAAACCGTAAAGTTGAACGAAGAGAATGGCATCCTGTATCAAAGTGTTGAGGTGAGTGCGGATTAACGTAGAGTTTAGAAGATAATCCTAGGCCTAGAGATAACTAGCTATTATATATTTCAAATTGCACTCTAAATTAAAGCTATAACTGTCAGTTAGCTCAAAATGTTAACCAGACTTGGTGAAAATGGAAATTAGATTAATAAGTTCTAACATTCGATAATATTCCAAAATTTAGAAAAAATATATTTTTGAAAAACTCTCAATCATAATTTAAACTAAAAAACTCAAAATTGTTTGGAGAATGTAAAGATACAACTTTTCAAAAAATTATTTTATATACTTGTTCGCATCCTATAATTACGTTATTAGTGTCAAATTAAAGAGGAGAATATCTATTAAAAACACTTCAAATATTATGCTTCCAACAGTATCAGTTCAGCATTGACATATATTTCAATTTCAACCTTTGTTTTTCTAGTTTATTCATATCTTGCTGTTGAAGAAACTAAATTTTAAATGGTTGTTAATACTAAACTAATACAGATAGAAGCTTGAAATTTAGAGTATTTTTAGCACATACTCTCTTCTTTGATTTGATATTTACACCGGTGCCATAGGGTGCGAATAAGTATTAAAAATAATAATGTGTATCCTTTGGAACTTTGTAGGCCCTTTAAGGGGCAAAAGGATGAGAAATGAAAAACTGAAGACGCCAATTAACTATTTTCACCTATAGTTTATGATATATATCATCCGGTTCAAATGTAATATGGACTGACGGACAGTGTTGAAAGATTATATAGACGCCGATCAAATATTTCAGTAGTCCTAACAATCATCCAGGGTTCCTCAACTCTTCCGAAATAATTTAAATTTAAATTAACAAATTAAAACCTCATATTTTAAACAATCATTTATAATATCATTTACATTTTATCCAGATGCCCGACAAAACCAAAACCATCGATTTCGCCGCCAAGGGTACCGGCACCGCCATGGTCCAGATAGCCTATCAATACAACATCTTGGAGAAGGATCCCCAGCCTAGCTTCACAATTACCACCACCAAAATGGATACTGCCCAAAAGGCTCTCTTGACTATGTTGGTATGCGTCGAATATAAGGGTGAGGGTGAAGCCTCCAACATGGCTGTACTCGAGATTAACACACCCTCCGGCTATGTAGTGGATGAGGAGAGTTTGCCAGCCATCAAGGAGGTCGACAGAGTTAGTGTAAGTAGAGAAGTTGTAAAAGATAAACAAAAGTCAAATCAATCTAAATTTTCTTTTACATTTTAGAACATTGAATTAAAGAACTCGGAATCCTTGTTGGTCGTTTACTTTGACCATTTGTACAAGGACCAGAAGACTTGCATCATGTATGAGGCCACAAAGGCACATGCTGTGGCCATGCAAAAGCCAGCCTCCATTGTTTTGTACGATTATTATGATTCGGACAAAAAGGCCACCGATTTCTATCAAGTCGAATCGAAACTTTGTGATATCTGTGAGGGCGAAGAGGAATGCAGTAAATGCAAGTAGAGTACTTATATTAGATCCAACTAAGATCCTTTAGATTGTCTTTCGAATAAAAAGCTTTAAGAGATTTTCATGCAAAATTGTCAATGTAAATTTCGGGCGAGTGTAAAGTTATTGTATTTTTCGTGTCCATAAAGAAATTTCTATTTTTTTAAGAAAAAAAGTTTTATATGTACCATATAATAAATAAATAAAAATAAAAAAATATAATGTCGGGACCTTAGTGTTCTCTTGTTTTTTTAAGAAAAAAAATTTTATATGTACCATATAATAAAAAAATAAAAAATAAAATATATAATGTTGGGACCTTAGTGTTCTCTTGTTTTCTTCTGCAAATAGTAATGTATAATCATTGTTCAAGGTTTGGTCCAAGCATGCGTTCTTAATGCGTTTGCCATAACCGAAATTCATGAACTTTTTGACATAAAAGAACGTTCGTTTTTTTACATTTCTTTTACGGTAAATGTTTAAACTTTTGTCGTAAAGGTAGATCGTTTGAGACAAATAAACTACGTTTGCGATAAAAGACCTGAAATTTTTTTTCTGTATGTTTTTCGTTTGACATAAATGTAAATCATGAAAATTCTGAAATAAAAGAACGTTCGTGCACAGCCATAGAAACTACGTTTACGATAAAAGTGTTCATTTCACGCCAAATGTTTAAACATTTATGGTAAAAGTAGATCGTTTGAGACAAATAAAGTATGCAGATGTGAAATATGACGTGACGTGTAGAAACTTACCACCTGAATCAGTTTTCAATACTTTGAAACATATCTTCAGAAATTGCCTACCTTCTAAAGGTGGTGGTACATTAAATCTATCGCCTTTTCTCGAAATAGTGTATATATTTGAATACCCACCACCACAGCTTAGGGGTCTACTAAGTTTGTCATTCCGTTTGTAACACCTTGAGCTGTTCAATAAAACACGCCACTACGCCTTGACCTTCCTGCTGGAAAATCATTGGAACTTGAGCTCGGCCCAACTGGCTGAGCTGCAGGCGAACATGTCCTCACTGTCCTTGAACATAGGCAACTTACCGCGTAATTTGCGCACCGCGGAAATTGAGAAATTCTTTGCAGATATACCCACCGTCGAGCAGCACAATTACCAGAGAAATCATTTGCATTTGCTGCGGCATCGAGTTCTCACATCACTGCTCACGCGTTATGCGCCACGCCATCTCCGTTATGCGCCACGTACTAAAGCTCAAGGAAGATCATGCTTATGATTTCAGATCGACAAAATTTGCCATTTTAGTGGCTGCTAATGTGGCTTACAACGCCTACATCGGTGAGCAGGGTGACCAGCTGCAACCAACATTTACCGATATTTCCTGGAAGAAGTTATTTTTTCTAAATCTATGCCAACAATGGTGTTATCCGAGTGATTCTCATCACAACATCATTTTACAGTGGTTCCATGTTATCACACAGTTTAGAGTCTTTGGCGAGGCTTTCGAGTGTCCAGTGAAAGCTAAGGAATAAGCAGAAGTGTCGCATACCTCACTTCGTACCCAATACTTAGGTGGAGGTTATAAAAATTAATGTTGTTCTACCTTTCAAAATCAAAGTAATCGGTAGTTCAAATTTAAAATTGTAAATGGCCCACCCTATAGATTGGGGGCGAAATTTGGGAGTTTATGACGCTGTGCGACTTCCACTTGTCATTATTTAAATATAACAGAATACTCCGCGAGTAAATTTGTAAGGAAAATACTACTGGTCGTTCTTGTGCGATCATTACTTCACTCCAAATAAATTTTGTTCAACAAATTTCTTCCCCTCCGCGTAACTAATATAATTTCGAGTCTTTACCGTCAGAATCGACATCGAATGCAATTAAACGATTACAAAAATATCGATAGTCGGCTTGAATTCCAGTATCTGCTTCCGGGAAACCTTAAGTGTGTATAAATGATTGAGAGTGGTTTAAGGCGGGTTGGCAATAGATAGAGAGTGAGAGAGAGAGAGAGTGAGGAGTTGCCAACAGCACAACAATCACTCACAGCCATTGAATATATTTTACGCTATACAATCGCTTCGTGTTCAGACGTTAAGTGACCGTTACAACGAGAAGATCGGCTTTAGCTTTCCCCGGGGGGAACCGTTTGCGAAACACTTACACTTTTACGGAGTTTTCCCTAAGCTAAGCTAAGAGTCGTCGCAAAATCCCTGACCGTTAGTAAGGATCAGCGGTGGAAGAAGTGTGTCATAATGAATCGTTCTACGATATGTTTCCTGGTGGGCTTGCTGCAAATCGTGGCCCATGTCCGTGCAGAGGGGTAAGTTAGTTGTGTGGAGTGCCTGTTTTAAAAGTAATTTCCAAAGTATCATACTTTGAGAATGCCAAAAGGGTAAATGTAAAACAGGACCAGGATAAATCGGAAAAACTTTACCATTGTAGAACTTGGACACAGTTTTTAGATTTCTGTGAAGGCTTGATCTATGTATGTTGTCCCACAAAAGACCTCTTGTGGTGTAAGTGACACAGATGTAGCTATTTTTTTGGGAAAAAATCAAAGAATTTGAATGGAACTAAATTGCAATATTTTTTTTAATTACACTGTGGAAAAAGTGCAACCTTTTTGAATTTCTCTGAGAATTTGAATGGAACTAAATTTCAATATTCATCTCCACCTAAGGATGGGGGTATTATATTCACTTTGTCATTCCGTTTGTAACACCTTGAAATATTCATCGGAGACTCCAAAAAGTAAATATATTCTGGATCGTGGTAAAATTCTAAAACGATCTACGCATGTCCGTCCGTCTGTCTGTTGAAAGCACAAATTAAATAAGCTAGGAGGTTCAAATTCCCCCTTATGTGTCTTATGGTTGCACATAGGTTTTCCCTAACAAGGACTGCAAATACCCCTTTAATTTCCGCTATATATGCACTAAAAATTTGTTGCGCACATATTTTTTGAAGCTTAAAAGCACCAAAAAGTAAATGAAAGTTATAGCGGGCGAAATGGAACAAAAAGGGATAAAAATGGTACCAATGATACGACGTCAGCTCGAATCATGAAATTCGATGTGTACATCACCCTAGACACAAATAGAGGGATTTTTCGAAATTCGTACTTTTGGGATGAAAAGGGATAAATATGGGACCAATGATACGGCAACAGCTAGAATCATGAAATTCGGTGTGTACTTCCCTCTAATTACATAGACACGTAAAATAGAAGGATTTTTCCATATTCATACTTTTAAGGGATAAAATTAATAAAGAGGGAAAATTCGTTGTATAAATTCATCTGACTGGATAGATGCGAAACATAAAGTATTTTTTTCGAAATTTGTACTTTTAAGCGGAAAATGGGGCAAATGGCGATAAAAATGGTACCAACCAAACGCCTACAGCTAAAATAGTGAAATTCGCTGTGTACATTGCTCTAACTATGTAGACGAGAAAATAAAGATATCTTTCGATATTTGTACCATCAGGATCTAAATGGGATTAAATTTGGCTCCACTCAAGCTGTAGCTAGATTAATGAAATTCGTAAATTTAGGGTCAAAATGAAAAAAGAATAAGAAAGAATAAGAATAAAACTTGTATCAAGCAAACGGCTGTAGCTAAAATCGTGAAATTTGGTGTGCCAATTCTACTGTGAACGCGAAACATAATGAATCTTAAACATTAGTACTTTTCCTATCAAAATTGTACGGATATTTGGGCTGTAGCTGGAATCAAGAAATTGCAAATGGGAAAATCGGCACTGAGGGAAATTGTTTCTATCTAATAACGATTGACAACATACCTGATATCTAAGCAATTTTTGTTTGAAGATTTCTGCCTCATGTTCACTTTTTGCCTACCCTTGAAGTTTTATATGTATATAGTAGATGACTTTTATATTTATTTAAAACAATGCTCATAAGTATGCCTTACCATTTTCCTAATAATTTTCCTTCTAATCTGCTGGTAATAATGTCCAATGCATTCCGTGGTGGAGGGTATACAAGATTCGGCCCGGCCCAATTTAACGCCTTTTTACTTGTTTTAACTAAACTGTGAAAACAAATGCAAGCTTTTCGATTTTCTCTGATAAAAAAGTCAATTTTCGAAGGGTGGTAAATATTTCACCCCTTTTGCACATTCTTATGATAATTTGGCAAAGGGAACCTTGTGATCCTTACATTTTAGGTGTAGGTTTTGTTCAGCAATATTACTTAAAACACTACGAGGAACTTTTTTGTGGAACATTTTAACCCTCTAGCTTCCCAATATAAGAGTCTTTTTGGTCCTTTTCGTGCAAAAGGCTAAAAATAACCCTAAAACAGGGTTGTTATTTGTTATGTTCCCCCTGTCATTAATTTTTCTCAAATTTCAAATGCATTAAAGAACTCAGCCACGGTTTTTCATCATTGAGTCGTTTATTTTTGTATTCTAAAAATTCAAACTTTTTTAAGCTGCCCACAAAATTAGCAAAAATCAAATTTTAAACGTTATCTCTAGCAAACAATTAGTTTGGAGTGTTACGAAAGGGTTGAAAGAAATACAGCTAGCGACCAATAGAAAGCATATAAACACTGAGTATTGCCAAAAAATCGCCCAGATAAGAGTGATCTTTGTCGTCTGGAAATCATCCCAAATGACCTAAATAAACACAGCCAAACATGACAAACAATAGTGTCTAACTACAATCAGAGGGGGAAAATACAAAGCATTCACATCTATTTCATTGGATTATCTATTTTTACAGCAAATACACTGTTATCGCTCCAGGCACCATCTACTCCAACAACCCATACACGGCATCCGTGGCCGTTTATCAGTTGACGGTGCCATGTCAAGTTAAAGTGGGCATCACCGGGCCCTTGTACAACGATTCGAAAATTGTTGCCGTTGAAGACAACGAGATTAAGACTGTGGAATTTGAGGTGCCCGACTTGGGGAAGGGCGATTACAACCTCACCGCCGAGGGTGTCAATTGCCTGGCGGGCTTCAAGAACACCACACGGTTGTTCGTTAAAGAATTCAAAACTCATGTGCGCATTCAAACCGACAAGGGTCTCTATAAACCCGGTGATGAGGTTAACTATCGCGTTATCTTTTTGAACAAGGAACTGAGGCCAGCTTCTGCCCACAAAGATGCCAGCATTTGGTTTGAGGATGGCAACAGGAATCGTATCAGGGAAATCAAGAACTTCGGCGTGATCAAAGGTGTGCATACGGGGAAATTCAAAATCTCCGAATTCCCCATAATGGGTCATTGGCGACTGGGTGTATCGAACGGCGGCTCTGAGGAGCAGGTCTACTTTAAGGTGGAAAAATATGTGCTGCCCAAGTATGAAGTCAAGATTGAGGCCACCGAATCGGTGTCCGTCAAGGATGGCGATGTACAAGTTGTGGTCAAAGCCAAGTAAGTCCGTGCTCACCTCTCCTCTTTTTATGTGAAAATAATTTTTTCTTACTCCTATTTCCAGCTACACCTATGGCAAGCCCTTAAATGGCAAAGCCACCGTTATATTGTCATTAGGCACCAACGACTACATTGAGGCAGAAGAGCAATCATTTCCTCCAACATTTGTGAAAACTGCCAATATGGTTGGAGGCAGAGCTAAAATCGATCTTAATGTCAAGGAGTTGGCAGGCCATTTGGGTGAGCAGAACTATCCCTCGTATGCCATGATTACAGCCACAGTCGAAGAGGAATTTACCGGCGTCAAAGTCAATGCCACCGCCGGCATCTCCATCTACCCCTATCGCTATGCCATGAAATGCGTTAATTTCGACGAATGCTACCACTTTGAGGCGGACAAGGAAAAACAGGTGTTGATCCAGCTGAACTATGTGGATGGCACACATGTGCGGGACACCAAGAACGCCGTAGAATTGACTTACACTGAAGTGTTGCGCAAACATTATCGCGGCTTTGGTTACAGGGGTGCTGGTGACAGCGAGGAGGCCACGACTGCAGCACCACCCATGGCAGAAAACCGCACCTTTAGCTTCAAGGGTTTCATGAATGAGACCGGCTTTGTGACGTTCAATGTCACCTTGCCCGAATTGGAGGAATATGAAGGTTATTCGCACGTTTATACGCTGACAACTCATTATCGCGACGAGCAGCGTGAACTCTACACAGCGCATCAAAAGCGGGAGCCAAAGCAAATTGATGTGCCCGAGCCAGAGGAACCGAGCGACTACTTTAGAATAAATGACAAGGACTCCGGGTAAGCTCTCTCGCACTCTCAACTTTTCTCTCTGGAATCCTAATACTCTCCCAACTCTTTGTAGCTTGAAATTGTTCCAGGAAACTCAATTCACCATTAACTCCAGCCTACCCTTGACTTACTTCGCCTACAATATTATAGGTCGTGCCAGAATTTTAAAGAGTGGCCGCATGGAGTTGGCCGACAAGCCCAAAGTCTACAATCTAACCGTGACACCCGACATTATGTACGCCCCCAACTTTGCCCTCTATGTTTATTATGTGAACGAGCAGGGTGAATATCATTATGCTGAGCGAGAATATTATATAGATTATGAGCTGCAGAACAAGGTACAGGGACCTTCGGCATTGGGCCAAGTCTTAATTGTCACAGTTCGTTTCTTTCTAGATCAACATAACCGCTGTCGAGCAAGTCCGACCCGGTGAGGAGGTGGCCCTTAAAATCAAAACCGCTGCCAATTCTTTTGTCGGCCTCATGGCTGTGGACCAAAGCTCGCTCTTACTGAGGTCGAACAATGACTTCTCGCCCTATCAGTTTAGTTGGATTGTTGAATACGGTACACACACCCCGGACCAGGGTGGCTATTCTTATTATCCAGGCTCCACCAGTGGTTGCGTTACTTTGACCAATGCGGACTACTTTTACAATTGGACTAAGCCCGTATACTCAGGACAGGCCTACAACATGGTACGTCACTATAAAACATTTACTTTTCTAATAACCTAATGTTTGATATGTTTAAGATCGGTAGTTTAGATCGTTCGGGTGGATTTAATATCATAGAAAATGATAATGATGAAGGTTTTCGTAGCGCTGTCGGTGTTGGTCATGCAGGTGGTAGTGATGCTATACAAGTTCGCAAGGATTTCGCTGAGACCTGGATCTTTGATGATATTGTCAAGTGAGTTGGCTTATTTGGATCGCTTGTACAAATCTAAAATCGTTTTTTCTCTCACAGCACTGACAAAGAAGAATTTACCTGGTCCAAGAAGATTCCCGATACCATTACCTCCTGGTTGATAACAGGCTTCTCCATGAACAAGGACAAGGGTTTTGGTATTACAGCGGACTCAACTAAGATTACAACCTTCCAGCCTTTCTTTATCTCCATTCGCTTACCTTACTCCGTGAAAAGAGGTAATAGTCCCAAATGAATTTTCTAAATATTCCAATTCTAAATCCAATTATTCTCTTAACAGGCGAAGTCATCAATGTGCCCGCTTTGGTTTTCAATTATTTGGACAAGGCCTTAGATGTGGCAGTTACCCTCGATAATGTCGATGATGAATTTGAATTCGTCGAAGTCAGCAATGAGGTTATCGAAGATCTGAAACGAACTAAGACCGTGCGTGTTCCAGCAAATGGTGCCGCCGGAGTGGCTTTCATGATCAGACCCAAGGTTCTGGGCAATGTGATGCTCAAGTATACAGCTCTATCGCCTGTGGCCGGCGATGCCATCCACAAGTCCATGAAAGTGGTGCCAGAAGGTATCACTCAATACGCCAATCGTGCCTACTTTATTAACTTGAAGGATGATCTGGAACAAAAGTCCTCATTTGCTTTGGAATTGCCCGAAGATATTGTGCCCGACTCTCAGCATGTTGAGGTGGGTGTGGTAGGTGATATTTTGGGACCGGTCTTGAATAACCTCGACAATTTAGTGCGTTTGCCCGCAGGCTGTGGTGAGCAGACCATGTCTTCACTGTTGCCCAATTATTTGGTCATGAAATACTTGAAGGTAAGCACAAGATCTATATGATTCTAGATATTTATCGATTATTTTACAGAACTCCAATCGTTTAACTTCCACTATGGAAACTAAACTGCGCTTCAATATGGAGTCGGGCTATCAACATATGCTCAACTATCGCCATGATGATGGTTCCTTCAGCTCCTTCGGTCCACCGAAAGATAAGCAAGATAAGCCCCATCATGGTTCTACATGGCTTACCGCCTATGTTACCCGCTCCCTGCAGCAATTGGCTGAATTCATCAAAGTCGATCAAAAGATTGTCGAAGGCGGTTTGGATTATCTGGCCAGACAGCAGGCCACAAATGGTTCCTTCACCGAGAAGGGTGACTACTTCTACTCCTCCCAGGCCAATCATGTATCTCTGAGCAGTACGGTGTTGCTGGCTTTCCTAGAGAATCAGGTAACTTATTCTTCACAATTGATAACATATATACACTCTCTTTAAAACTCCTCTCCTTTGTCAGACTTTGGCTGCCAAATACTCCAAGGAAGTGGAGAAAGGTTTATCTTTCATAGCCGCAAATGAGAACAAATCCAAATCACTGCATGCCCAAGCTATGGCCACTTACACCCTAAACAAAGCTAAAAATCCTGCTGCCAAAGAAAAACTTGCGAAACTTAATTCTTTAGCCAAAACCGAAGTGGATCGTAAGTGGTGGTCTGCCACAGAGAGGCCATCATACCGCAGATGGTGGTTCCAAGTCTACAGCAGTGATGTCGAAATTAGTTCATATATTTTACTGACTCTGTTGAATCAACCCTCGACTAGTGTCGATGATGTCTTCCCCATTATTAGATGGCTGATAGCTCAGCGTAATAGTTATGGCGGTTTCTCTTCCACCCAGGATACCGTGGTCGGTCTGCAGGCTTTGATTCAATTTGCCAAATTGGCCGATTACAAGCCCGCCAAAATGGATGTGGATATTGCCTCTGCGGGTGGCGATAAGGACAAGAAGGAAACCGTAAAGTTAAACGAAGAGAATGGCATTCTGTATCAAAGTGTTGAGGTGAGTACGGGTTAAAGTAAAGTTTCGAAGATAATCTTAGGCTCCATTGTCAGCATCGCTGGTTAGAGTTAGACAGCTGCTATAGATTTCAAACTTCACACAAAATAACAGCTATTACTGTCAGTTAGCTGAAAATGTTAACCAGACTTGGTGAAAATGGGAGTTAATTTTTACATTTTAACATTCGATAATATTCCAAAATTTGGAAATAATATATTTTTGAAAAATTTTCTCACTTGTCAATCATAATTTAAACTTAAAATCCCAAAATAGTTTGGATATTTTATATACTTATTCCAACCCTATAATTATGGTATTGGTGTCAAATTAAAGTGGAGAATATCTAAAAAATACTTCAAATATTATGCTTACATCTGTATCAGTTCATCATTAACATCTATCTCAAATTTTTCCTTTGTTTTTCTAGTTCATTCATATGTTGCTGTTGAATAGACTAAAATTTAAATTGATGTTAATACTAAACTAATACAGATAGAAGCTTGAAATTTAAAGTATTTTTAGCACATATTCTCTTCTTTGATTTGGTATTTACACCGGTGTCATAGGGTGTATTAAAATAATAATGTGTGTCCTTTGAAACTTTGTAGGCCTTTTATGGGGCAACAGGATGAGAAATGAAAAACTGAGGACGCCAATTAACTATTTTCCCCTATAGTTTATTATATATATCATCCGGTTCAAATGTAATATGGACTGACGGACAGTGTTGACTAAGATTATATAGACGCCAATCAAATATTTCAGTAGTCCTAACAATCATATTTCAGTTCCTCAACTCTTCCGAAATAATTTAAATTTAAATTAACAAATTATATATTATAATAATTTCCACTGCATCCAGATGCCTGACAAAACCAAATCCATTGTTTTCGCTGCCAAGGGTACCGGCACCGCCATGGTCCAAATAGCCTATCAATACAACATCTTGGAGAAGGATCCCCAGCCTAGTTTCACAATTACCACCACCAAAATGCAGAGTGCCCAAAAAGCTCTCTTAACTATGTTATTATGCGTCGAATATAAGGGTGAGGGTGAAGCCTCCAACATGGCTGTACTCGAGATTAACACACCCTCCGGCTATGTAGTGGATGAGGAGAGTTTGCCAGCCATCAAGGAGGTCGACAGAGTTAGTGTAAGTAGAGAAGTTGTAAAAGATAAACAAAAGTCAAATCAATTTGATTTTTCTTTTACATTTTAGAACATTGAATTAAAGAATTCGGAATCCTTGTTGGTCGTTTACTTTGACCATTTGTACAAGGACCAGAAGACTTGCATCATGTATGAGGCCACAAAGGCACATGCTGTGGCCATGCAAAAGCCAGCCTCCATTGTTTTGTACGATTATTATGATTCGGACAAAAATGCAACCGATTTCTATCAAGTCGAATCGAAACTTTGTGATATCTGTGAGGGCGAAGAGGAATGCAGCAAATGCAAATAGAGTACTTAGATTAGATCCAACTAAGATCCTTTAGATTGTCTTTCGAATAATCAATGTAAATTTCGGGCGAGTGTAAAGTTATTGTATTTTTTTCGTCTCCATAAAGAAATTTCTATATTTTTTTTTTAAGAAAAAAAAAAACTAATAAAAAAATAAAAAATAAAATATATAATGTTGGGACCTTAGTGTTCTCTTGTTTTCTTCTGTTCAAGGTTTGGTCCAAGCATGCGCTCTTAATGTGTTTGCCATAAACGAAATTCATGAACATTTTGACATAAAAGAACGTTCGTTTTTTTACGGTAAATGTTTAAACTTTTGTGGTAAAGGTTATGCTTTAGCCACGCCCTATATTGTATTTCCCACAAAATTGTATCTATCCCATATATAAAATTAAATGCTTTAGAACTTCTATACCGGTGCCTGAAATACATTATGACTTCAAAGCTCTCTTGACTATTTACAAATGGTGAAGCTGGGTCCCATTGACAAAAACTCCTAGTACCTTCCACAAAAATACTCCGGCGCTAAGCAAAATGCAAGTCCTTCCATATACATATTCTCTGAGAGTGAGGGTAGTATATAAAGGCTGGTGAAATTTTAAGAGCCGATATTGATTTTGAATAAAACACAAATTATTTAGGGAAATATTGTTATTTCTTTTTATTATGGTAATATTGGTATGGTTCAATTATGTATAGAACAAAATATCGGCCCAATGGTCTCCGCGACATTCCATCCGATGGACCAAATTTTCGATGACGCTGAGGCATAATTGAGGTTCTATGCCGTTAATGTGCCGAATTATATCATCCTTTAGCTCTTGAATTGTTCGTGGCTTATCGACGTACACTTTTCTTTTAAAAATACCCCAAAGAATGAAGTCCAACGGTGTCCAATCACCTGATCTTGGCGGCCAATTGAGATCGCCAACACGTGAGATAACACGGCCATTGAATTTGTCGCGTAAAAGAGCCACTGTTTCATTAAATGTGTGGCAAGTGGCACCGTCCGTCCTGTTGAAACCACATATCGTCCATATCCATATCTTCCAATTCGGCCAATAAAAAGTTCGCTATCATCTCACGATAGCGAAGACCATTCACAGTAACTGCCTCACCGGCCTCATTTTGGAAAAAATACAGCCCGCCAGCCCATAAACCACACCAAACAGTCACTCTTTGTGGGTGAGTGTTGGTTTTTCGACAATCACTCTTGGATTATCATTCGCTCAAATGCGGCAATTCTGATTATTGACGAATCCACTGAGGTGAAAATGTGACTCACGAAGTGCACGATATGCATTTTGATTTCCATGCCCATTTTCATAATAAGCCTGAATAACTTTAACGCGTTGCTTGATTGTGTATCTTTCCATGGTTCAAATTGAGTTAGTCTGAAAGATTGTTGCCTTATAAATACTTTTTGAGCTGATTTGAAGAATTATTTCGATTTATATAGTATAAACAAATAGTATAAACAATTGTGATTTAAAATAAATAAAATTTTACATTTTTTATAATATAATAGAATATATAGAATCCGAGTGATTCTCATCACAAGATCATTTTACAGTGGTTCCATGTTATCACACAGTTGAGAATCTTTGACGAGGCTTTCGAGTGTCCAGTGGAAGCTACAGATATGAATACTACAGAGGTCACATTTTTAGCATAAGCATGCAATAGTATAAAGTATATGTCTTTTAGTTATTTGGACTTGGATGTTCAGATATTTAGTTCAATAAAAACTTGATAAAAGAGCCACAAAATAATTTTTATATCCATTTAAAATTTAAAATTTTTACCGATACCGATTACTTTGACTTTGAAAGGTAGAATAATAACATTAATTTTTATTTTCATTTTTATTTTTATTTTTATTTTTATTTTTATTTTTATTTTTATTTTTATTTTTATTTTTATTTTTATTTTTATTTTTATTTTTATTTTTATTTTTATTTTTATTTTTATTTTTATTTTTATTTTTATTTTTATTTTTATTTTTATTTTTATTTTTATTTTTATTTTTATTTTTATTTTTATTTTTATTTTTATTTTTATTTTTATTTTTATTTTTATTTTTATTTTTATTTTTATTTTTATTTTTATTTTTATTTTTATTTTTATTTTTATTTTTATTTTTATTTTTATTTTTATTTTTATTTTTATTTTTATTTTTATTTTTATTTTTATTTTTATTTTTATTTTTATTTTTATTTTTATTTTTATTTTTATTTTTATTTTTATTTTTATTTTTATTTTTATTTTTATTTTTATTTTTATTTTTATTTTTATTTTTATTTTTATTTTTATTTTTATTTTTATTTTTATTTTTATTTTTATTTTTATTTTTATTTTTATTTTTATTTTTATTTTTATTTTTATTTTTATTTTTATTTTTATTTTTATTTTTATTTTTATTTTTATTTTTATTTTTATTTTTATTTTTATTTTTATTTTTATTTTTATTTTTATTTTTATTTTTATTTTTATTTTTATTTTTATTTTTATTTTTATTTTTATTTTTATTTTTATTTTTATTTTTATTTTTATTTTTATTTTTATTTTTATTTTTATTTTTATTTTTATTTTTATTTTTATTTTTATTTTTATTTTTATTTTTATTTTTATTTTTATTTTTATTTTTATTTTTATTTTTATTTTTATTTTTATTTTTATTTTTATTTTTATTTTTATTTTTATTTTTATTTTTATTTTTATTTTTATTTTTATTTTTATTTTTATTTTTATTTTTATTTTTATTTTTATTTTTATTTTTATTTTTATTTTTATTTTTATTTTTATTTTTATTTTTATTTTTATTTTTATTTTTATTTTTATTTTTATTTTTATTTTTATTTTTATTTTTATTTTTATTTTTATTTTTATTTTTATTTTTATTTTTATTTTTATTTTTATTTTTATTTTTATTTTTATTTTTATTTTTATTTTTATTTTTATTTTTATTTTTATTTTTATTTTTATTTTTATTTTTATTTTTATTTTTATTTTTATTTTTATTTTTATTTTTATTTTTATTTTTATTTTTATTTTTATTTTTATTTTTATTTTTATTTTTATTTTTATTTTTATTTTTATTTTTATTTTTATTTTTATTTTTATTTTTATTTTTATTTTTATTTTTATTTTTATTTTTATTTTTATTTTTATTTTTATTTTTATTTTTATTTTTATTTTTTTTTTTTTTCAGGTTTATGTTTGACATTTTCAAAATGGGACGCTATAAGCTCGAACAAATTTTGAAAATTTTAAAGACTTACTTCCAAAGTAGTGAGTCTTCTCGGTGACTATGTCCATAAGCAAAATTGCCGCATATGTGGCTCATAGAACCCACTCGCGACTATTGAGAAGCCAATGCATCCACAACGAGTCACTGTTTGGGCAGTGGATTTTGGGCGGTACTGAAAAATTGGGTTGATCGGCCGTGGTATTGCCGAGCCAGTCGTGGTAGTCATATGAATGATATTGTGTTCCATTATTAAATGATCATTCCAATAAAAACAGAAATTCAGGCGGTCTTATTTCTTCGTTAAGCAGAAATATCCAAGAATTGTTCGAGTTTGGCAGATCAATACTCTTCCACTAAACTGAATACATACAATAAATTTAAGTGAATTTAATTCTAGATGAATTTATAGCAAACTGGATAACTTGTAGCAGGTAGTTCACGATAGCTTCCAGGCAGTTACGGTCGATAGTCTGCTACAAAAAATGTTACTTCATCCAAATTTACGGCGATAGGTCGCCCTGCAAAAAGAGAGCACCCAAATAAGTGATAAAAATATACGTATTGTGATTCGGAAGTAGTGGAAAATTGGGATCTTCACAAATGAACATGGAGTTGTCATAGGAGACATGTCCCTTATTTTGAAAGACTTAAAAGTTATTTTGAAAAATCCGCCATTTATTTGTATTTTTAAGGAAAAATGTTTAAATTGTATTAGTATTATAGAAAATTAATCATTGTTTATTTATAAAATTAATAAATTAATTAATTCGTTGCCATTCATTTGTGAAAATAGTATTGGTAAAATGTTACGGGAAATTAACATATTATCGATATTTTAGGAAGTTGTTTAAAAGAACTTCTTCAAAAGCGGGAAAATGCAAAACGTGTTTCCTGCGGAAGAGCTTCCATTTTTTGCTGGACAACAATTGCGACCTGTACTTTGATCACAAGCTATTGTGTCAATCAATTACAGTGTGCAAGTCATACTTGTGTGCAAGATAATTTCCAAGGTTTTAAGTAAGAAAAATATTAAGAAAAAACTGCAACTCTATTTGGCAGAGGTATCATGAAACTTTTGAGAAATATTTCATGTTTTTTAATTTTTTGTATTAGTTTTGCATAAGTAAATATTTAATTGGTTTAAGGAACAATTTACTTAGATTCAGAAAATTTAAGCAAAATTTTACTTAGATTTTGTAAAAATGTAATTGGTTTGAGGAAAAACTTAGTGGAATTTTCCTAAGATTGAGTAAATTTTTACTTGATTTGAGGAAGATTTAACTAGAATCAAGTTCAAAGCTTGAACTACTTTCAAGGAAAAGTTTGAACTTGATATGAGGAAATACTGCTTTAGCGCTATACGAAGTTCATTTTTTCTAAATTTTAGTTAATTTTAACTCATTATAGGGCTACAACAAATTATGACAGCCGAAATGATAATATTATTTAATATTATCAACATCAAAACAAATCGATCGGTACTATCTGTCATTATTTTACTCGGCCATTAGGCACAGCAAAGCCAAATAAATTTTGTGCACTATATTCCACAAATTTCTTCCCCGAGCGTACCTAATGTACTTGCGATTCTTTACCGTAAGAATCGACATAGAATGCAATTAAACGATAACAAAAATATCGATACTCGGCTTGAATTCCAGTATCTGCTTCCGGGAAACCATAAGTGTGTAAACGAATGTAAGTGGTTTGTGTCGGGTTGGTGATAGATAGAGAGTCAGAGAGAGAGAGAGTTAGGCAGCAGCTCTACAATAACTCACATCCATTGAATATATGTTACGCTACACAATCGCTTCGTGTTCAGACGTTAATTGACCGTTACAACGCGAAGATCGGCTTTAGCTTTCCCCAGGGGAACAGTTTTCGAAACACTTACACTTTTACGGAGTTTTCCGTAAGCTAAGAGAAGAGTCGTCGCTAAATCCTTGGCCTTTAGTGAGGATCAGCTGTGGAAGGAGTGTGTCATCATGAATCGTTCCACTATATGTTTCCTTGTTGGCTTGCTGCAAATCGTGGCCCATGTTCGTGCCGAGGGGTAAGTTAGTCGGGCCTGATTTAAAAGTAAATTCCAAAGTATCATACTTTGAGAATGCCAAAAGGGTAAATGTGAAACTGGACCAGGATAAATCGGAAAAACTTTACCATTGTAGAACTTGGACACAGCTTTTAGTTTTATTTGAAGGCTTGACCTATGTGCGTTGTGCCACAAAAGACATCTTGTGGTGTAAGTGTCACAGATGTAGCTATTTTTTGGGAAAAAATCAAAGAATTTGAATGGAACTAAATTTCAATATATTTTTATACCCTCCACCTAACAACTTGGAATATCGACACGAAACCCCATAAAGTATATATATTCTGGTCTAGCCATGTCCATTTGTCTGTCTGTCCGTCCGTCTGTTGAAAGCACACTAGCTGCCGAACGAAATGAGCTAGGCGGTTCAAATTTCCCATTATGTGCACATAGGTTGGGATTGAAAGTGGTCGAAATCGGCCCAGAGGGAAAAATGTTTCCCTAAAAAGAACTGAAAGTATCCCTAATAGTTGGATGATTTAAGCATTTTTTTTAATTTCTGCTTTATATGCACTAGAAATTTGTTGCGTACATTTCTCTTGAAGCGTAAAAGCACTAAAAAGTAAACCAAAAATTATAGCGGGCGAAGTGGGACAAAAAGGGATAATAATGGTACCAATGATACGACAATAGCTAGAATCATGAAATACGGGGTGTACATCCCCCTAATTGTGTAAACACGAAAAATAGAGGAACTTTTCGAAATTCGTTCTTTTTTTTCGAAATTTGTACTTTTAAGCGGAAATTAGGGAAAATGGCGATAAAAATGGTACTAACCAAACGGCTACAGCTAAAATAGTGAAATTCGCTGTGTACATTGCTCTAACTATGTAGACGAGAAAATAAAGATATCTTTCGATATTTGTACCATCAGGATCTAAATGGGATTAAATTTGGCACCACTCAAGCTGTAGCTAGATTCATGAAATTCGTCTGACTGCATAGACGCGGAAAATAAGAGGACTTTACCAAATCCGTACATTTAGGGTCAAAATCAAAAAAGAATAAAACTTGTATCACGCAAACGGCTGTAGCTAAAATGGTGTGCAAATTCTACTGTGAATGCGAAACACAATGGATCTTAAATATTAGTACTTTTCCTATCAAAATTGTACGGATGTTTGGGCTGTAGCTGGAATCAAGAAATTGTAAATGGGAAAATCGGCACCGATGGAAATTGTTTCTACCTAAT
Source organism: Polietes domitor (assembly GCA_947397865.1). NCBI lineage: Eukaryota > Metazoa > Arthropoda > Insecta > Diptera > Muscidae > Polietes > Polietes domitor. Next base: position 166,406,148 of record OX377619.1, on the reverse strand, counting down.
AACGATTGACAATGTACCTGATATCTAGGGAATTTTTGTTTGAAGATTTCTGCCTCATGTTCACTTTTTGCCTACCCTTGAAGTTTTATATGTATATAGTAGAGGACTTTTAATATTTTGTATTTATTTAAAATCATGCTCATAAGTATGCCTCACAATTTTCCTTCTAATCTGCTGGTAATGATGTCCAATGCATTCCGTGGTGGAGGGTATACAAGATTCGGCCCGGCCCAATTTAACGCCTTCTTACTTTTTTTAAAATAAACTGTGAAAACAAATGCAACCTTTTAGATTTTCTCTGATAAAAAAAGCCAATTTTCGAAGGGTGGTAAATATTCCCCCCTTTTGCGCCTTCTTATGATAATTTGGCATAGGGAACCTTGGATTCTTACATTTTAGGTGTAGGTAGTGCTCAGCAATATTACTTAAAACACTAATAGCAACATTTTTGTGGAACATTTTAACCCTCTAGCTTCCCAATATAAGGGTCTTTTTCGTACAAAAAGGTAAAAAAACAACCCTAAAACAGGGGTTTTTTCTCACTGAACCAGCACTCAGGGGATGTCCCCTATAAATGCAGTGCGTTGCGTTGGTAGAAGGAAGATAAGGTATTGGAAGGAGGAAAGAGGGAGTAGTGTCTGTTGACATCTGTTTTGAAGCTCTGAATGTCGTAATTGGAGGGAAAGATATTTGCCGGAAGTCGTTTACACATACGGATAGTACGGCCGAAGAACGAATTTATTCTGTAATGTGTAGTGCGGCCGGTTGTCCAATCGACAACAAATTGGTGAGCGTTCCTGGAGAGTCTCGTATCTCTACCGAACGTTCTCACGGGCGGTGAACAAACACCATGAAAGTATCGATAGAACAATGACACACAACCAACATTACGACGGTGTTCAAGGGAGACAATAGAATTGGCTATCCTATCGTCACCTATCAACACCATCGCCCTCCTCTGGACACGGTCAAGTAGCTCCAGTGATGAAGCTGGAGCACCCGACCATATATGGGAGTTGTATTCCATCTTTGGTCTGATGTAGGTAGTGTAGATATTGAGAAGATCAGAGGGTGTGAAATATTTCTTACATCTTTTTAAAAAGCCTAAACATTTGAAGGCATCTTTCGACACATCAAATACATGTTTTGTCCAACGAACATCACATTGTATTTTTATGCCAAGAACAACGAGAGCATCTGATTGCTCAATATCTACACCGTTCATTAAAATCGACGACACCCTTGGATCAGTGAATCGCTTGTGAGACAACAAGGAGCACTGGGTCTTACGTGCATTAAAATCTACTCTATTCTCTCGACCCCATTCAGAAATGGCCATCAAATCCTGGCTAAGTGACTCATCCATCAATCGCCATTTATCCTCAATTTCTTGACGACTTGGTCTATGATCGAAGGTTGCTGTCATCCGCGAATGAGTATATTGGATTCACAGTCCGACCCAAGAGGTCGTCGATGAAAATAAGAAAAAGGGAGGGGGAAAGGACAGAGCCCTGTGGTACTCCTGCGGTCAACCTATGCTCGTCGGATGAGAACCCATCTACAACAACACGTATAGTGCGATCTCTGAGGAAGCTCGATATAAATCGAGAGAAGTCACTACCAACACCAAAAGCGATAAGCTTTGATATGAGTGCGCCGTGCCAAACTCTATCAAAGGCCTTGGAGATATCTAGAGCAACGACCTTACTCTCACCAAGCTTGTGAATAGATCGATTCCACTTTTCGGATAGCAGTGTCATCAGGTCTCCCGTAGATCGATTCCTACGGAAGCCATACTGTCGATCATTAAGTAAGTCAATAGTTTCTAAAGACCTCACAAGATGGCGGTAACCCATACTCTCCATAACCTTCGAAAGCGCTGAGCAAATCACGATCGGTCGCTAGTTAGCAGGATTATTAGCCTCACCTTTTTTAGGGATGGGCTGGATGTTCGCAATCTTCCAACGCACTGGGAACACCCCTGCACGGTATGCAAGGTTGAAAAGATTACGAAGGGGAGCACTTACATAGGACAAGTGCTGAAATGCCATCCGGGCCTGGAGATTTATTTACGTCGAGATTTGCGAGTATTTTATTTTATTAGGGTTGTTATTTCTTGTGTTCCCCCTGACATTAATTTTTCTCAAAATTCTCAAATGCATTAAAAAACTCAGCCAAGGTTTTTCATCATTGAATCGTTTATTTTTTATTCTAAAAATTCAGACGTTTTCAAGCTGCCCACAAAATTAGCAAAAATTAAACGTTATCTCTAGCAACCAATTAGTCTTAAGTGTTACGAAAGGGTTGAAAGAAACACAGCTAGCGTCCAATAGAAAGCATATAAACAATGAGCGTTGCAAAAAATCGCCCAGATAAGAGTGATCTGTGTCGTATTGAAATCATCCTCCATCATCATCAAATGACCTAACTAACACAGCCAAGCATGTGTTTAGTTTTTAATAGTGTTTGCATTTTCCCGTACTTTTTATTTCCCGGGAAACGGGAATTATTTTTTTAATTTCCCGGGATCCCGGGACAGCACGGGAAATCGTCAGCATATCGTTTACCATGAGCTAAGCTTATTTTTCCAATGAAACATTCACATTTTATTAAGGTGGTGTGTGCTTTATTACTTGGTGCGATTTTTTGAATGGATATTCGGCAAATAAGTTGTGCTTCTCATTCATTTGTGAAAATCATATACTTAAAGAGGTCGGGTATGTTGTCCGGTATGCTGCTAAGCTACCGGACGAAACCTTTCACAGGGTGGAATTCATGATGGTGGTAGTGTGCATCCAAATAATAAATATCACCTTGTCATTTGCAAATAAATTTGCATTCTATAAAATATAGATGCAAAATAGTCTTGAGTCAGGAGAGTTTCCCAGTTCAGTAAAATAAATATTTATTTCACAACGAACTTGTTACAGAATTCAATTCAAACATCTTTTCAAGCTTCAAAATTAAGTAATGTATGCAACCAAAATATGCAAGTGTATATTTGAATTAAGAGTAGACAATGGCCTCATCATTTATGGCCTCATTAGATATTTCTTATTTTATAGGAATATGTGGACGCTTAATAGTCATTAGTGCATTAAATAAAATGTTTATGTTGTCTGTTCTTTGTCTTGGCACTTCGAAAACTATAAATTCTTTTTTAATCAGCTATCTTGATCTTGGCAATAAACTATTGTTACTTGCGTTTTCTATAGCATTGTTTTAAATATTTTCAAACGACTGTTTTGGGCGTTGGGATACACGCTCAAAATTTACTTTTTCCGAATTTTAAATTTGTTCATATGGAGTTTGATAGGCAATCCCCGAAAAAGTGGATTTTGGGTGTATATCCGAACGCAGCTTAAAAACATTTCGTCATCTAACTGCAATATTTATTGTACAACATTTTTATTGTGGAAATGATGGAAAAAATATGCGAAGAAAAATGTAAAAGTTTCTATTGAATTCCCGTACGAATTTCCCGGGATACGGGAAATGAAAAATATGAGAATTCCCGGGAAATTTCCCGCGGGAAATCCCGGGATGCAAACCCTAGTTTTTAACTATAATCGGAGGGGGGAAATACAATGCATTCACATTGGGTTATCTCCTTTTTCCAGCAAATATACTGTTATCGCTCCAGGCACCATCTACTCGAACAATCCATACACGGCATCCGTGGCCGTTTATCATTTGACGGAGCCATGTCAAGTGAAAGTGGGCATCACCGGGCCCTTGTACAACGATACGAAAATTGTTGCCGTTAAAGACAACGAGATTAAGACTGTGGAATTTGTGGTGCCCGATTTGGGGAAGGGCGATTACAACCTCACCGCCGAGGGTGTCAATTGCCTGGCGGGCTTCAAGAACACCACACGGCTGTACGTTAAAGAATTCAAAACTCATGTGCGCATTCAAACCGACAAGGGACTGTATAAACCCGGCGATGAGATTAACTATCGCGTTATTTTTTTGGACAAGGAACTGAGGCCAGCTGCTGCCCACAAAGATGCCAGCATTTGGTTTGAGGATGGCAATAAGAATCGTATCAGGGAAATCAAGAACTTCGGCGTGAACAAAGGTGTGCATACGGGAAAATTCAAAATCTCCGAATTCCCCATAATGGGTCTTTGGCTACTGGGTGTATCGAACGGCGGCTCTGAGGATCAGGTCTACTTTGAGGTGGAAAAATATGTGCTGCCCAAGTATGAAGTCAAGATTGAGGCCACCGAATCGGTGTCCGTCAAGGATGGCGATGTGCAAGTTGTGGTCAAAGCCAGGTAAGTCATCTAAGTCCTCCTCTATTGATATGAAAATAATTTTTTCGTACACCTATTTTCAGCTATACCTATGGCAAGCCCTTAAATGGTAAAGCCACCGTTATATTGTCATTGGACAACGACGACATTGTTGAGCCAGAAGAGCAATCAGAAGAGCAATCATTTCCTCCAACATTTGTAAAAACTGCCAATATGGTTGGAGGCAAAGCTAAAATCGATCTTAATATCAAGGAGTTGGCAGGTCATTTGGCTGGGCAGGGCGATTCCTCGGAAGCCACGATTACAGCCACCGTCGAAGAGGAATTTACCGGCGTCAAAATCAATGCCACCGCCGGCATCTCCATCTATCCCTATCGCTATGACATGAATTGCGTTAATTTCGACGAATGCTTCCACTTTGAGGCGGACAAGGAAAAACAGGTGTTGATCCAACTGACCTATATTGATGGCACACATGTGCGGGACACCAAGAACGCCGTAGAATTGACTTACACTGAAGTGTTGCACAAATATTATAGCATCGGTGCTGGTGACGGCGCGGAGACCACGACTTCAGCACCGCACATGGCAGAAAACAGCACCTTTAGCTTCAAGGGTTTTATGAATGAGACGGGCTTTGTGATGTTCAAAGTCACCTTGCCCGGATTGGAGGAATATGAAGGTTATTTGCACGTTTATACGCTGGCAATTCATTATCGCGACGAGCAGAGTGTACTTAATACAGCGTATCAAAAGCGGGAGCCGAAGCAAATTGATGATGAGCCAGAGGAACCGAGCGACTACTTTAGAATAAATGACAAAGACTCCGGGTAAGCTCTCTAGCACTCTCAACTTTTCTCTCTGGAATCCTAATACTCTCCTAACTCTTTGTAGCTTGGAATTGTTGCAGGAAACTCAATTCACCATTAACTCCAGCCTACCCTTGTCTTACTTCGCCTACAATATTATAGGTCGTGCCAGAATTTTGAAGAGTGGCCGCGTAGAGTTGGCCGACAAACCCAAAGTCTACAATCTAACCGTGACACCCGACATTATGTACGCCCCCCACTTTGCCCTCTATGTTTATTATGTGGACGAGCAGGGTGAATATCATTATGCTGAGCGAGAATATTATATACCTTATGAGCTGCAGAACAAGGTACGGGGACCTTCGGCATTGGGCCAAGTCTTAATAGTCACAGTTTGTTTCTTTCTAGATCAACATAACCGCTGTCGAGCAAGTCCGACCCGGTGAGGAGGTGGCCCTTAAAATCAAAACCGCTGCCAATTCTTTTGTCGGCCTCATGGCTGTGGACCAAAGCGCGCTCTTGCTGAGGTCGAACAATGACTTCTCGCCATATCAGTTTAGTTGGATTGTTGAATACGGTACACACACCCCGGACCAGGGTGGCTATTCTTATTATCCAGGCTCCACCAGTGGTTGCGTTACTTTGACCAATGCGGACTACTTTTACAATTGGACTAAGCCCGTATACTCAGGACAGGCCTACAACATGGTACGTCACTATAGAACATTTACTATTCTAATAATCTAATGTTTGATTTATATTTAAGATCGGTTGTTCAGATCGTTCGGGTGGATTTAATATCATAGAAAATGATAATGGTTTTCGTAGCGCTGTCGGTGTTGGTCATGCAGGTGGTAGTGGTGCTATACAAGTTCGCAAGGATTTCGCTGAGACCTGGATCTTTGATGATATTGTCAAGTGAGTTGGCTTATTTGAATCGCTTGTACAAATCTAAAATCCTGTTTCCCCTTGCAGCACCGAAAAGGATGAATTTACCTGGTCCAAGAAGATTCCCGATACCATTACCTCCTGGTTGATAACAGGTTTTTCCATGAATAGCGACAAGGGTTTGGCTATTACAGAGGGCAAAACTAAGATTACCACCTTCCAGCCTTTCTTTATCTCCATTCGCTTGCCTTACTCCGTGAAAAGAGGTAATAGTCCCAAATGAATTTTCTAAATATTCCAATTCTAAATCCAATTATTCTCTTAACAGGCGAAGTCATCAATGTGCCCGCTTTGGTTTTCAATTATTTGGACAAGGCCCTAGATGTGGCAGTTACCCTCGATAATGCCGATGATGAATTTGAATTCGTCGAAGTCAGCAATGAGGTTATCGAAGATCTGAAACGAACTAAGACCGTGCGTGTTCCAGCCAATGGTGCCGCCGGTGTGGCCTTCATGATCAGACCCAAGGTTCTGGGCAATGTGATGCTCAAGTATACAGCTCTATCGCCTGTGGCCGGCGATGCCATCCACAAGTCCATGAAAGTGGTGCCAGAAGGTATCACCCAATACGCCAATCGTGCCTACTTTATTAACTTGAAGGATGATCTGGAACAAAAGTCCTCATTTGCTTTGGAATTGCCCGAAGATATTGTGCCCGACTCTCAGCATGTTGAGGTGGGTGTGGTAGGTGATATTTTGGGACCGGTCTTGAATAACCTCGACAATTTAGTGCGTTTGCCCACAGGCTGTGGTGAGCAGACCATGTCCTCGCTGTTGCCCAATTATTTGGTCATGAAATACTTGAAGGTAAGCACAAGATCTATAGGATTCTAGATATTTATCGATTATTTTACAGAACTCCAATCATTTAACTTCCACTATGGAAACTAAACTGCGCTTCAATATGGAGTCGGGCTATCAACATATGCTCAACTATCGCCATGATGATGGTTCCTTCAGCTCTTTCGGTCCTCCGAAAGATAAGCAAGATAAGTCCCATAATGGTTCTACATGGCTTACCGCCTATGTTACCCGCTCCCTGCAGCAATTGGCTGAATTCATCAAAGTCGATCAAAAGATTGTCGAAGGAGGTTTGGATTATCTGGCCAGACAGCAGGCCACAAATGGTTCCTTCACCGAGAAGGGTGACTACTTCTACTCCTCCCAGGCCAATCATGTCTCTCTGAGCAGTACGGTGTTGCTGGCTTTCCTAGAGAATCAGGTAACTTCTTCTTCACAATTGATAACATATGACAGTTCTTAAAAACTCCTCTTTTTTTCAGACATTGACTGCCAAATACTCCAAGGAAGTGGAGAAAGGTTTATCTTTCATAGCCGCAAATGAGAACAAATCCAAATCACTGCATGCCCAAGCTATGACCACTTACACCCTGAACAAAGCTAAAAATCCTGCTGCCAAAGAAAAACTTGCGAAACTTAATTCTTTAGCCAAAACCGATGTGGATCGTAAGTGGTGGTCTGCCACAGAGAGGCCATCATACCGCAGATGGTGGTTCCAAGTCTACAGCAGTGATGTCGAAATTAGTTCTTACGTTTTACTGACAATTTTGAATCAACCCTCGACTAGTGTCGATGATGTCTTCCCCATTATTAGATGGCTGATAGCTCAGCGTAATAGTTATGGCGGTTTCTCTTCCACCCAGGATACCGTGGTCGGTCTACAGGCCTTGATTCAATTTGCCAAATTGGCCGATTACAAGCCCGCCAAAATGGATGTGGATATTGCCTCTCCGGGTGGCGATAAGGACAAGAAGGAAACCGTAAAGTTGAACGAAGAGAATGGCATTCTGTATCAAAGTGTTGAGGTGAGTACGGGTTAAAGTAAAGTTTCGAAGATAATCTTAGGCTCCATTGTCAGCATCGCTGGTTAGAGTTAGACATCTGCTATAGATTTCTAACTTCACACAAAATAACAGCTATTACTGTCAGTTAGCTGACTTGGTGAAAATGGGGGTTAATTTTTACATTTTAACATTCGATAATATTCCAAAATTTGGAAATAATATATTTTTGAAAAATTTTCTCACTTGTCAATCATAATTTAAACTTAAAATCCCAAAATTGTTTGGATATTTTATATACTTATTCCAACCCTATAATTATGGTATTGGTGTCAAATTAAAGTGGAGAATATCTAAAAAATACTTCAAATATTATGCTTACATCTGTATCAGTTCATCATTAACATCTATCTCAAAATTTTCCTTTGTTTTTCTAGTTCATTCATATGTTGCTGTTGAATAGACTAAAATTTAAATTGATGTTAATACTAAACTAATACAGATAGAAGCTTGAAATTTAAAGTATTTTTAGCACATATTCTCTTCTTTGATTTGGTATTTACACCGGTGTCATAGGGTGTATTAAAATAATAATGTGTGTCCTTTGAAACTTTGTAGGCCTTTTATGGGGCAACAGGATGAGAAATGAAAAACTGAGGACGCGAATTAACTATTTTCCCCTATAGTTTATGATATATATCATCCGGTTCAAATGTAATATGGACTGACGGACAGTGTTGACTAAGATTATATAGACGCCAATCAAATATTTCAGTAGTCCTTACAATCCGAAATAATTTAAATTAACAAATTATATCCTCACAAATTAAACAATCATTTATAATATAATTTCCACTGCATCCAGATGCCTGACAAAACCAAATCCATTGATTTCGCTGCCAAGGGTACCGGCACCGCTATGGTCCAAATAGCCTATCAATATAACATTTTGGAGAAGGATCCCCAGCCTAGTTTCACTATTACCACCACCAAAATGCAGAGTGCCCAAAAAGCTCTCTTGACTATGTTGGTATGCGTCGAATATAAGGGTGAGGGTGAAGCCTCCAACATGGCTGTACTCGAGATTAACACACCCTCCGGCTATGTAGTGGATGAGGAGAGTTTGCCAGCCATCCAAGAGGTCGATAGAGTTAGCGTAAGTAGCGAAGTATTAACAGAGGAAAGGAGTGAGCCTATATGTAAACTTTACTTTATACTTTAGAACACTGAACTGAAAAACTCGGAATCCTTGCTGATCGTTTACTTTGACCATTTGTACAAGGACCAAAAGACTTGCCTAATGTATGAGGCCACAAAAGTGCACGCGGTGGCCATGCAAAAGCCAGCCTCCATTGTTTTGTACGATTATTATGACTCGAACAAAAAGGCCAGTGATTTCTATCAGATCGAGTCGAAACTTTGTGATATCTGCGAGGGCGAAGAGGAATGCAGCCATTGCAAATAGATGCAATTTTTCGAATAGATTTACAATGTAAATAAAAAATTATAATAAATTAAATAAAAATAAAATATATATAAAAATATAATATATAAATATATATATATATATTCAGATTCTACATTTGTCGTACTTGTTGCAGTATACGTGGGCAATGTGTAGAGATGGTTTCTTTTAAACAGTCTTTCTTTCAAACATCATATAAAAATTCCACTGTTCTTAAAACTGGAAAATAAATAAATTCAATTTATTTATAGCTTCAAAAGTCATGCGACCTTAATGAAATTTCGTGAATATCAGTTTCCCCCTATCTGATGTATGAGAGCGACAGAGGTGCAGATATGATGCACTGATGTCAGAAAAAACTACAATCAGTCATATTCATTGAATATATTTAGAGGCCACGCACTTCATTTATGTTTAGTCGTTGAGTAACCATTAATACAAGAAGTTCGGTGGAAATTTCTCAAAAAAAGAAAAAACGTGAAAAAACCGTCAAAGTGCGATCACTAGGCGAAGAATAATGAATCGCTCTTCGATATGTCTCCTGGTGTGCTTAATGCAAATATTTGCATATGTCCAAGCGGAGGGGTAAGTTGGTGCTTATGTCGATTTTTGCGACCATTTGATAAAGTGCAAACAATACATATTGGAATTATAACGAAAATGTTTTAAATGATGGATCCAGAATGCATGATTTGATTTGAAGAAAGAATATGTCGCTCATATGTCTCTTTTATTGTTGCAAACTTAATAACGACACTTTTAATATATGTCGACTGTGCATCGAATAGGTATATCAAAGTAGAGCTAAGCCGATAGCTAAAATAGGGTGGGCCAGGTAAGATTTCAAATTAGAATAGGCTATACGAAGAGTACTGATTATATTTTAAAATTTCTGGTTTTATCGGAAAGGTTGAACTTTGCCATTTAATAATGGCGCACAATATCATTCATATGACTAGCACGGCTGTCTCGGCAGTACCTCATCCGATCAAGCCAATTTTTCAGTACAAAATCCACACCAACCAGTGACTCGTTGCGGATGCACTGGCTTCTCAATCAAGTCACGTGTGAGTTCTCTGAACTCCATATGCGGCAATTTTGCTTATTGACATAGCCACCGAGATGAAAATTAGCTTCATGAAGGCTAATCTGAAGGCCGATCTCTTCTCGAAAATTTCCCAAGTAAATTTCTTACAGTATGCGTTAAAGACTCACTACTTTGGAAGTAAGTTTTTAATATTTCCCAATTTTGTTCGAGCGTATAACGTCCCCATTTTGTAAACATAACATAAATCTCAAAATAAAAATAAAACGTCAAAGTTATCGGTAGTTCACTCTATATGCATCGTATAGGTATATCAAAGTAGAGGTAACCCAAAACAAATACATTGCGAATATATACTGTGCCAATGGAATTATTACCAATTACACTGTACAACAACAAAAAACAAGTAAGGAAAGGCTAAAGTCGGGCGGGGTCGACTATATGATACACTCCACTTTCTAAAGGGAAGAATTTTTGTATGTTTCCTAATCATTGGCTAATATGACCTGGTCCAATTTGTCAAATTGAAAAGAATATTTGTATCGGGGCTATATTCAAACATGGAATAAAGTGACTAACTTTCAAAATAAGTTCTTCCAGTTCAAATATAACGTGTTATGCTCACTTCAAAGAAATTCGGTGAAAATTCGTGGTTTCTGGGGCGGTAAAAGTCTATATGTAAATCTGAACCGATCTGACCCATTTTCACCATGGGTGTTTCTAGTTGAAATATAAGATATTTTGAAAGATTTGAAAAAGTTCTGTTAAAATATGTGGTTCATAGAGTGGAAAAGGTGAAATTTGTGTGGCAGCTATATATAAATCTGAACCGATCTGACCCATTTTTACCACAGGTGTTTCTAGTTGAACTATAATATGTTTTGCCAATTTTGAAGAAAATCTGTTAAAATATGTGGTATCTAGAGCGGAAAAAGTCAAATTGGGAGAGAAATTTGTATGGGAGCTATATATAAATCTGAACCGATCTGACCCATTTTTACCACAGGAGTTTCTAGTTGAACTACAATATGTTTTGCCAATTTTGAAGAAAATCTGTTAAAATATGTGGTATCTAGAGCGGAAAAAGTCAAATTGGGAGCGAAATTTGTATGGGAGCTATATATAAATCTGAACTGATCTAACACAGTTTTACCACAGGTGTTTCCAGTTGAAAAATAAGATGTTTTGCCAAATCTGAAGACAATCTGATACAATTGTGGTTTCTAGAGCGGAAAAAATCAAATCGGGAGCGAAATTTGTATGGGAGCTATATATAAATCTGAACCGATCTGAACCAATTTTTACAACAGACGTTTCTAGTTGAACTATAAGATGTTTGGCCAATTTTGAAGAAAATCTGTTAAAATATGTGGTATCTAGAGCGAAAAGGGTGAAATCGGGAGTGAAATTCGTATGGGGGCTATATCTAAATCTGAACCGATTTTCTTCAAATTAAATAGCGTTTGTGGTTGTACCGAAAAACTTCGTTGTGCAAAGTTTCATTTGGTTCTGTCTACAATTGCGACCTGTATCGTGATTACAAGAATAGATGGACAGACGGACAGACGGACGGACGGACAGACAGACGAACATTGCTAAATCGATTAATTAACAATGGGTTTATCTCGCTTCCCTTTGGGTGTTACAAACAAATGCACAAAGTCATAATACTCTCGTGGAGTGTATAATAATAAATCTAAAAGTCGTTACAAATGGGCGAATTTTTTTCCCTCACAAGGACTGAAAATATGAAAATATCCCTAATAAACCCTAATGTTTAAAGTATTTAAGAATGTTTTTTTTTTCAATATATCTGCTTATAACAAAAACGTGCACCATAAAGTGGGGGGCTGAAATGGGACAAAAAGGGATAAAAATGGTACCTATCAAAAGATAACAGCCAGAAACACGAAATTCGGCATGTACATTCTTCTAATTGAATGGATAAATAATTTTCCAAATTCGTACTTTTAGGAAGGTAAAATGGGAATAGCGGGATAAAAAATAGTACCAAACAACCAAACGGCTGCACCTAGATTAATGAAATTCGGTATATACATTCCTCTGATTGCGCAGACACGTAAAATAAAGAGATTTTTTGAAATTCGTACTTTTGGGGGGGTAAAATGGAAAAAGAGGCTAAAAATGGTACCAACCAAATAACAGCAGCTGGAATCATGAAATTTTGTGTATACACGCCTCCGATGGAGTAGACACGAATCATACAAAGGTTTTTCCAAATTCGTTTTTTAAGGGATACTAACGAAACAGAGGATTTAAAACGGTACCCACTAAACGGTTACAGCTAGAATGATGAAATTCAATGTGTAAATCCCTTTAATTACGTAGACACTTAAAATACTACTTTTATGGCGGAAGTCCTACTTTTATGGGGGGGGTTCAAGGGGATGAATATGGTACAAACCAAATTGCCGCAGCTAGAATTATGAAATTTGGCGTATATATTCCTCTGACTGCAAAATATAAAGTTTGTTGCGAATTCGTACTTTATTTTTTTAGCGGCAAATATGGGAAAATTGATAAAACTTGCAGCGAGCAAATGGCTGGAATCATGAATGTAGGTTATCTGGCACTGTGTACGTCAGAGATAATGGATTTTAAATTTTTTTACCTTTGGAATTAAAATCGGATAGAAATACAACCAACCGCACGGCTGTAGCTGAAAATGTATTTAAATGGTATTTAATGGTATTTAAGTTACAGCCTTATATATGCTATTGGAACTGACTTGGTTTATTGTAATTTAAATTTTATGTTTATATTTATACATTTTTTTTTGATTTGAACCGGGATAGTGTCCTGCCTCAAGACCATTTTGCCTCTGTGGAATGCAATCTATGGTGGAGGGTACATAAGATTAAGCCCGGCCGAACTTAACGTCCTTTTTACTTGTTGTTGTTTCAATAAGGCATACTGATTCATAAAATCCAGAGATATGGATAATTTTATTTAATTGTTTTAAATGTGCGCATTTTAAAGATCTGTGGGATATTGATATGGTTGTTAATGCTAAAATTATAGACAGAGAAGCACAAAATGCAATATTTTTTAAAAGATATTATTCATTTTCATTTTATACCCATATCGCCGTATAAAACATGTATATCCTTTGGATGTAAAAAGTCCTGTAAAAATGGGAAAATGTCACCAAATGGAAAACTGCTTACAAACACTAGTTTTCAAACAATCACTACAATCAGTAGTCCATACAAACGGAAAAGCAATTTCCAGTCAACCCACGAAAATAAACGTTTTTGAGAGCTAGAAGGCTGAAAATTGGTACATATATATTACTGACCACGAGAATGATAAATATGATGCCGAAATTTGGATTTTCATTTTGTGGGCGGAGTGGGAGTGGTAAAAGTGTTTTTGAGAGCTAGAAGGCTGAAAATTGGGACGTATATATTACTGACCACGAGAATGATAAATATGATGCCGAAATTTGGATTTTCATTTTGTGGGCGGAGTGGGCGTGGTAAAAGTGTTTTTGAGAGCTAGAAGGCTGAAAATTGGGACGTATATATTACTGACCACGAGAATGATAAATATGATGCCGAAATTTGGATTTTTTTTAGTGGGTGTGGCAATAATGTTTTTTGAGCTAGAAGGCTGAAAATTGGAACGTATATATTACTGACCACGAGAAAGATAAATATGATGCCGGATTTTGAATTTTCGTTTCGTGGGCGGTGGGGGCGTGGTAAAAGTATTTTTGAGAGGTAGTAGGCTGAAAATTGCTACATATACATTACTGTCCACGAGAAGTGTTTTTTTAAGCTAGAAGGATGCAAATTGGAACGTATATATTAATGACCACAATATGATAAGATCAATAAGAAACCTGATTTTAATTTTACCATTTTTTTTGCCTGGCGAAGCGCCTGATCGTCATAAAATTCTAAGACGATCTAGCCATGTCCGTCCGTCTGTCCGCCCGTCTGTTGAAAGCACGCTAGCATCTAAACAAAAGGAGCCAGGACGTCCAAATTTTCCATAAATACGTCTTATAATCGTAGATCGGTTGGGATTGTAACTGGGCGAAATCGGCCCAAAGGGAAAAAATTTTCCCTCACAAGGACCAAAAATACCCATAATAACCCCTAATATTTTAGAACATTTAGGCATATTTTTTCAATATGTCTGCTTGTACTTACTTGATATTGGGTATGCGCATTGTCTCTATAACAAAAAGGCGCACCATAAAGTGATTTTTATTCGTAGGGGGTGAAATGGGGCAAAAAGGGATAAAAATGGTACATATCAAACGACAACAGCTAGAAACACGAAATTTGGTGTGTACGTTCCTTTAATTGAGTAGATACATGATATAAAAGTATTTTTTCAAAATTCGTACTTTTTAGGGGTAAAATGGAAATAGAGGGATAAAAATGGTACCAACCAAACGGCTGCACCTAGAGTCATGAAATACATTCCTCTGATTGCGTAGACATGTAAAATAAAGAGATTTTTCGAAATCGGCACTTTTTGGGATTAAAATGGAAAAAGGGGATAAAAATAGTACCAACCAAATAGCCGCAGCTAGTGTCATAAAATTCGGAGTATACATACCTTGCGTAGACACGAAAAATAAAAGTTTTATTTTCCAAATTTGTACTTTCAAGGGATACAATGGGTACAGAGGGATAAAAATAGTACCAAATGAACGACTACAGCCAGAATGACGAAATGCGGTGTTTACGTCCATCGTACTCTTAAGGGGGTAATATAGGAAAAAGGGGATACAACCAAATGGCCGTAGCTAAAATCATGGAATTCGGTGTATACATTTTTCCAAATTCGTACTTTTTACTTTTACGGCAAAAATTGGTTGAATCATGAAGTTAGGTTACTTTGCACTGTGAGATAATGGATTTTCAATATTTGTACCTTTCGAATAAAAATAGAATGGAAATACAACCAACTGTAGCATCCACCAATATTTATGGTATTTAAGCTTTTTGAAAATATAAATATAAGATTATTTATTTTTTGAATTGACTTGAAGTATTATTTCGATATGTAAACGTATTGGTAGCCTTGCCTTATAAGCGTGATCTGAAATAATAAAAATATTATAATTATTTACAGAATTATTTTTTCAATAGTTGTATTTGTTTTGGTTTGGCTATATGAAAATATATGGTTATATGAAAAAATTTATATTTTCCTGTAATATTACTGCACTTCTATGAAAATTGACAGCCTCTGTGGAATGCAATTCATGGTGGAGGGTATATAAAGTTCGGCCCGGCCGAACTTAACGCCATTTTTACTTGTTTTGTGTTGCGTTTTTGTCAATTTTTTTCTGAAATAATAGATCCTTGAAAGCAGTTTAAATATAAATTTTGATTCTTGTCTTAGAGTAACTTACTGGAGGAATTATTGAACACTTATAGTGTTTTTTCACAGTGACTACTGAAAATAAATAGCTGCATTCAATACCTTTCGATATCTTTCGATACCTTTGTAAAAAGAGTTTGAACATTTTAGCTCTGAAAACCATCGTCTGTATTAAATTATTTCACAAAAATGGAGTCGGTAACGTCATTTTTCGTCCGATATTCATCATTTAAGCATCATTCGAACGGTATTGATTTCTTCCATTTACTTTTTATAACTAACCTATTACAATATGATGCCAAGAAATATTTGTTTTTAGCTTTTACTTTGAAAAACCACAAAAAAAATCAATTTAAAGGTCTTATAATACGTCCCATGAGTTATTCTAAGACAAGAATAAAAATGTATATTTAAAGTATTTCCAAGGGTCTATTAATTCAAGGAAAAAATTGCAATATAAAAAATTACACGGGAATAACATGATTTTTAGAGGTGTTTTGGTGAGCGTTTAGCTCACAGACGGCTTGACTCGGCGACGAAATATTTGCCAGATCATCATTAATCCAATCCAATCTTCATTTGTGTGAGGTGACCGCATCAAATTATTTTCGTGACCCATCCTAATATACATAGGTACTATTAAGAGAATATATATTGGTACACATAAATCTTAAGAAATTGTCAGTCAGTCATCACTATGACCCACCATCTAAAAGCATTCACATGCTCTAACTGTGGAAATCTCTAAAAATCCAAGGTTATCTCCAACAGACCTCACTTAATATTACATTTTGTTTACTTTGGAAAAAACTCAACATTTCTATATGTTCACGTCGAATATTTGCAGTTTTTTGTTTTTCTAGTCATACTGATAATATTGACTTTCGCCGGAAATCTGGGGTTATTTCACAGTTACCTAGAAAAAAATATGCTAGCCAAACAGCAGCTAAAACCTCTAGAGCTAGCTGTGATAATAATCATGAAATTCAGTGTTATCTCTAAAGGTTAAGAAATGAGACTTTCTTAGAATGCACTACAAAAGAACTTTATAAATTTCTGAAGAAAATAATCACCTCATCATCACCTAACTAACCTCTCATTCTTCGTCTTTAAAAATTTATAACTTTATAAATTTCTAACTAAATTTCTGAAGAAAATAATCACCTCATCATCACCTAACTAACCTCTCATTCTTAGCCAGTCACTAAGCTGATGAGTTAGTATTAAACATCCCCAATTTATTTCCTCCCTACTCTTTTGTTTCAGTAAATACACCGTTATCGCTCCTGGCACCATACACCCCAACAACAAATACACTGCCTCCGTGGCAGTGCATCACCTGACCGAGCCATGCCAAATTAAAGTGGGCATCACTGGTCCCTCTTTCAATGAATCGCAAGTGGTTGAAGTTAAAGGCGACGCAATTAAGAATGTGGACTTTATGCTGCCTGATTTGGCGGAGGGCACTTACAACCTCACGGCCGAGGGTGTCAATTGCTTGGATGGCTTTAGAAACACCACAAAATTATTGTTTCAGAAGGTCATTAGCCATACTAGAATCCAAACCGACAAGGGTCTCTATAAACCTGGCGATGAGCTTAACTATCGTGTCATCTTTGTGGATAAAGATTTGAAGCCGGCCGCTGTTCACAGAGATGCCACCATTTGGTTTGAGGATGGCAACAGGAATCGCATTAAAGAAATCAAGGACTTCGCGGTGACCAAGGGCGTGCACACCGGCAAATTCAAAATCTCCGAATTCCCCATAATGGGTACATGGCATCTGGGTGTGACAAATGGTGGCCCTGCTGAAATCGTCTACTTTCAGGTGGGGAAATATGTTCTCCCCAAGTATGTAGTTCAGGTTGAAGCTACCGAGAGTGTTTCCGTGAAGGATGGTGATATCCAGGTAGTTGTCCGAGCCAAGTAAGTCAGCTTGTTGTAGCTTTTCATGTAGCCCTAATTCGGCCTCTCTGTCAATTGTTTTCAGCTATACATATGGCAAGCCTGTAAATGGCAGAGTTGCCATTATGTTGACATCAAGTCCCAACATCCATTTTGACCCAGTAACACGCACAGTAATTGAACAATCTCTGCCGGCCCTTATCAAAAGTGGCGACATGGTGCAAGGCAAAGCTAAAATCGATCTTAATGTCAAGGAACTGGCTGCCCATTTGACTCGCCCGGAGGCTATAACTTATGCCACCATAACGGCCAGCGTCGAAGAAGAATTCACAGGTGTCAAAATCAATGGAACTGCCTCCACAACCATCTATGCCTGCCGCTACCACATGGATTGCGTTAGTTTTGAGGACTGTTCCCCGTTTGTGGCCGACAAGGAAAAGGAGGTGCGGATCCAACTGACCTATGTGGATGGTACACATCTGCAGGACACCAAGAACCACGTAGAATTGACCTACACCGAAGGGTTGCGCCAAAATTACAGGCCTGCCCACGATGAAACGCCGTCGACAACCATGGCACCGCCCACGGCTGAAATGCGTACCTTGAGCTTTAAGGGTTTTATGAATGAGACCGGTTTTGTGAAGTTCAAAGTCACCTTGCCCGAATTGGAGGAATATGAAGGTTATAGTCACTTTTATACACTGACAGCCCATTATCGGGACGAGAAACGCAATCTGCGTGCCATACATCAATATCGGGAATCGAAGAATGCTGTAGTCGCCGAGACAGAGGAACCCAGAGATTACTTTAGAATAGAGCAACAACGTGTATACAATTATCGGTAACATTTACATTATTATTCCCACATTTGTTTAGCATAATCCCCTGTTCTTTCCCATCTCAGTTTGCTTCAGTTCAAGGAACATCAATTCACTATCAACTCCAGCCGACCGTTGACTTACTTCGATTACAATGTCATTGGCCGCGGCAACATCTTGGAGAGTGGCCGCATAGAGTTGGCTGACAAGCCCAAAATATACAATCTAACCCTGACACCCGATGCAATGTATACTCCCCACTTTTACATCTATGTTTATTATGTGGATGAGCATGGTGAATACCATCATGCAGAGCAAGCGAACTACGTAGATGTAGAGTTGCAGAACACGGTATGTGTACCCTTGGAAATCTCAGCGAAATCTCAATCCTAAGAGCTCGATTTTTTCTCTAGATCAATATAAGCGCAGCCGAGCAAGTTAAACCCGGCCAGGAGGTGGCTTTAAAAATCAAAACCGCTCCCAATTCTTTTGTCGGACTCATGGCTGTGGATCAAAGCGTGCTGCTGATGAGGCGCAACAATGACTTGCACAAATATGGATTGCGTTCGATTGTGAGCTCCTATCATACAAGTACACCCGACCAGGGTGGTTTTTCGTATTATCCAGGCTCCACCAGTGGTTGTGTTACTTTGACAAACGCGGACTATTTTTATAATTGGACCAGACCGGTAGGTCAACATAAAAATAAAGCAGACTTTTATTTTTTGAGCTATCATACCTAATTTATTCTTAATATTTTCTAGGCATACAGCGATTTCCAAGATCATAGATATCACTCGACTGGCCTTGATCCTCGCGGCGGTAATGGTGGTCCGCCGGGCGTTATACAAGTTCGCAAGGATTTCACCGAGACCTGGATTTTCGATGATATTGTCAAGTGAGTGGGCGACTAGTGAACCCTAATCGTAGTTTAAAATCGACTCTCCTCCTCCAGCACCGACAAGGAAGAATTCACCTGGTCCAAGAAGATTCCCGATACGATTACCTCCTGGTTGATTACTGGTTTCTCCATGAATAGCGACAAGGGTTTGGCTATTACAGAGGGCAAAACTAAGATTACCACCTTCCAGCCGTTCTTTATCTCCATTCGTTTGCCTTATTCCGTGAAAAGAGGTACTACCTCTAATTCTAATAAATTTCTCTAAATATTGAAATAACTAACCTACCAATTCTTCTTCTAACAGGCGAAGTTATCAATGTGCCCGCTTTGGTTTTCAATTATTTGGACAAGACCTTGGAGGTGGAGGTCCGCCTCGATAATGCCGATGATGAATTTGAATTCATCGAAGTCAACAATGAGGTTATCGGCGATCAGCAACGCAGCAAAACCGTGCGTGTACCGGCCAATGGTGCCGCCGGAGTGGCTTTCATGATCAGACCCAAAGTTCTGGGCAATGTGATGCTCAAGTACACCGCTGTCTCCCCCGTGGCCGGCGATGCCATCCACAAGTCCTTGAAAGTGGTGCCAGAAGGTATCACCCAATACGCCAACCGAGCCTACTTCATTAACTTGAAGGATGATCTGGAGCAAAAGACCTCGTTTGCATTGGAATTGCCCGAAGATATAGTGCCCGACTCCCAACATGTTGAGGTGGGTGTGGTAGGTGATATTTTGGGACCGGTCTTGAATAACTTGGATAACTTAGTGCGTTTGCCCACAGGATGTGGTGAGCAGACCATGTCCTCGCTGTTGCCCAATTATTTGATGATGAAATACTTGCAGGTAAGTTGGGCGAAACAAAAGAACTTCGAAATGTATAAATATAATAATTATCTTTGCAGACTTCCAATCGTTTAACGTCCAACATGGAAACTAAGCTGCTCTTCAATATGGAGTCGGGCTATCAACATATGCTTAACTATCGCCACAATGATGGTTCCTTCAGCTCTTTTGGTCCCTCGAAAAAGCAAGATAAGCCCCGTAATGGTTCCACATGGCTTACCGCCTACGTTTCCCGCTCCCTGCTGCAATTAGATGAATTCGTCAAAGTCGATCAAAAGATTGTGGAAGCCGGCTTGGAATATTTGGCCAAACAGCAGGCCACAAATGGTTCATTCACCGAGAAGGGTGACTACTTCTACTCCTCTCAGGCTAATCATGTCTCTCTGACCAGCACAGTGTTGCTGGCTTTCCTAGAAAATCAGGTAACTTCTTGACAATTGATAACACACGTGGGATTTCCTTTAAAACTCCTCTCCTTTGTCAGACTTTGGCTGCCAAATACTCAAAGGAAATCGAGAAAGGTTTATCATTCATAGCCGACAATGAGGAAAAATCCAATTCTCTTCATGCCCAAGCTATGGCCACTTATACCCTGAACAAAGCCAAAAATCCCGCTGCCAAAGAAAAACTTTCTAAATTGATTGCATTGGCCAAAACCGATTCGGATCGCAAATGGTGGTCTGCTATGGAAAGATCGTCAAACGGCCGATGGTGGTTCCATGCTTATAGCAGTGATGTCGAAATTAGTTCTTATGTTTTACTGACTCTATTGAATCAACCCTCCACAAATGTCGATGATGTCCTACCCATTATTAGATGGCTGGTGGCTCAACGTAATAGTTATGGCGGTTTCTCATCAACCCAGGATACCGTGGTCGGATTACAGGCCCTGATTCAATTTGCCAAACTGGCCGATTACAAGCCCGCTAAAATGGCAGTGGGTATCACTTCAACGGGTGGCGCTAAAGACTATGTGGAACAGACTATGAAAGCCTTGAAGTTGACCGAAGAAAATGGCATCTTATACCAAAATGTTGAGGTAATAATTAACAAATTTTTGCATCCATATTTTAAACACAATATTGTTCAATTTTTAACAGATGCCCCACAGCACCAAATCCATAGACTTCTCTGCCCAGGGCAGCGGCACCGCTATGGTTCAAGTCGCCTATCAATATAACATCTTTGAGAAGGATCCCAAGCCCAGCTTTACCATTATCACCGATGAAATGGACAGCAAACATAAGGCTCTCTTAACCATGTTAATATGTGTCGAATATAAGGGTGAGGGCGAAGCCTCCAACATGGCTGTTCTGGAGATCAACACACCCTCTGGTTATATAGTGGACGAGGAGAGTTTGCCAGCCATCAATGAAGTTGATAGAGTTAGTGTAAGTAGAGCAGTTGTTAAGAAGAAAGAGACTGAGTAAAGCAATGATTTAATATTTGTTCCATAACGTAGAACACTGAATTGAAGAACTCTGAATCCTTGTTGGTCGTTTACTTCGACCATTTGTACAAGGACCAAAAGTCGTGTATAATGTATGAGGCCACAAAAGTACATGCCGTGGCCATGCAAAAGCCAGCCTCCATCGTTTTGTACGATTATTACGACACGAGCAAAAAGGCCACCGAATTCTATCAGGTCGATTCGAAACTATGCGATATCTGCGAGGGCGAAGAGGAATGCAGCAAATGCAAATAGATAGGGCGATCGTGCACAGTTTTTTTAATTCAATTTATATATTTTTTTTAATATCTTTGGTATAAAAAGATTTTTTCATCTAAAATGTCAGTCGATTATTATTATTTTCCAATAAAGAATTTTTGCTTAATTTTATGTGTATTATATTTTAAACCAAAAATATTCAAAACTTTAGTAAGGTTTTCAGTCAGCGATAGGGTTTGGGGTTTGCCGGACTTTTTTCATTTCCCGGGAAAACGAGAATGAAAAATTTCATTCCCGGGAATCCCGGGAAAATAATTAATTTTAGGTATGTCGCTTAACAAGAAAGTAGTTGAAAGTAGCTTGTTGATTCATTTAAGAAAACACATTTCGGGATACAAATGTTGCCACCTTGTCAAGTCTATTAATTGTAAGCCCAATCGAGCAGGCCTTATATGGCGCAAGTGATCGAGAAGGACAAAACAATAATAATAATCTAAAAATAAATATTTTTTATTATTGTAGTAGTTATTACGAAATACTGACATATTACAAATTAATCGAATGTTTTTGTCAAAATATTTTATTCTAAACTAATCGTCAGAGTTGAAGGCGTCAACAAATTGGACATTTAAATCGCAGACACAAGTCGGTTACACCTACACTGATTCAAAATTAAAAAAATATTAAGGAAACAAATATCTAGTATGACAGAGAATGTTATGGCGTAAGTAATTTAGAAGATTCATTCGTCTGGAGACGAAAATTTTTTACAGAAACAGGAGATAATATTCTAAACCGTAAAATCAATAAAAAATAATATTAATTAAATAAATTCATAAAAAAATAAAAACATTGAAATAATCCAGTGTCATTTCAAAATACCTTAGGATATATTTTTAGTTCCTATTAGATTTCTCTTGGAAGTTTCCAGGTGAAAAATTTTAATTGTATCCATTATTTTTAAAAATTTCTTACTGGTTTCATATGTAAAGTAAATTGTTATTTAAGAAGATTTTCACCTTTTATTTTCCGATTCCACAGTGCAACACGAAAAAAAATAACCATATACGGACACCGCTACATGATAAAAGACCAAAAAAAAAAAGACCCGTGTTTTTTTTCCCCCAAAGTCATGCACTTTTTTTTATGGGCCCCCAGAGATTTGAGGCCTCGGTGTAATTTTTGGAAAAAAGTGATCATATTCTCAGGCTCATATCTTGCAAACCGTTCGGAATTTTGAAATGACTTCAAAAATGTTGCACAGTGAAAGGAAAAAATCTAATTTTTGGGAAATTTTTCAATTTTGCGGCTACCTAAGCGCTACCTAAACGGTGTTAAGAATAATTCCTAGGAAGTTCATATGTTCTAGAAAGTTGTTTATTGAGATCTTAGGTACATTTTTGTAGTCGATTGTTTCCCTGAATTTTCAGCGGTTTGCTACCTATGGACCTGAACAGGGGAAAAAAGGTTAAAAAAAATCGAATTTTTTTAAGTTTTTTGCGATTTTGACCTTGAAGATGAAGTTTTTTGATTTTATATGTTCACAATTTTTGTTCTTTATGACAAGAGCTAGAACTTTGCCTCAGAGAGTAAATCAAAATTCCGAACGGTTTGCAAGATATGAGCCTGAGAATATGATCACTTTTTTCCAAAAATTACACCGAGGCCTCAAATCTCTGGGGCCCATAAAAAAAAAGTGCATGACTTTGGGGAAAAAAAAAAACACGGGTCTTTTTTTTTTTGGTCTTTTATCATGTAGCGGTGTCCGTATATGGTTATTTTGAAATGACTTCAAAAATGTTGCACAGTGTTCTTCTAGGAAAACGAGAAATTTAAAGTTTAACCAGATAGCACGAGGGGTTAAGTATTGACATTATGTCACACATAGTATTGTCGGTATGATATTTTTGTTTCACAATAAATATCCTGCAAAAATCCTAACAAAAAGTTTGTATTCCCCTAGCTGGGTTTCGCAAAAAATGGCTACTTAGCGAATTTAAAAAGTTTTGTTTGTAGTAATAAAGAAATACTCATTATTATTGTCAGTAATGTTAATATATGAATTTGAAATATATCTACAATTTCCAGTTAGTGCTCAAAATAATTAATAAAATGTTTTTTTATTATTTCCCGTATTCCCGGGAATTTAAAAAAAAATTTCCCGGGAATTCCTGTCCAAATTTTCGGGAATTCCCGGGAAAAACGATTCGGTAATTCCCGGACCCCAAATACTAGTCAACGATTAACCTTAAGCTAGATTTAAATCACGAAAAACATGGGTTTTCGTTAGAGAAATTTTGGAAAACATAAAACATAACAAAATGTTTGTTGTTTGTACCCTCCACCTAAGGCTGGGTGTATGTATATTCACTTTGTCATTCCGTTAGAGCAGAAGTGTTAACCAGATGATTTGCAATATGTTATGGTTATTTATAAGCGGAGTCTCAGGACCTCCCCGATATATACTCTCCCAAATTGTCTATTAAAACAAGTAAGAAAAGTCGAAAGGTTAGCAAGGGAGATATATTACCATGGGCAAAGATTGACAGACAGACGGATATGGCTCAAACAACTTAAAAAGTTGTGAAACGGTTTTGGTCCAAACATACATGGGGTCTTAAGTCACTCCTTCAATGCGTTGCACTTTTTTTCTGTCCTACTTGATATATAGCCTCCTACTAGAGATGGACGCGGCTCACGTAAATTGCGTGAATCACGCGTGGTCGTGAGCAAAATTTATGTTACTCACGTGAGCGTGCGTGAACGTGAGCAACGAAAAAATGTTCGTGCGTGATTCATTTTTTTTCTTCGTGAGCGTGCGTGAACATGAGCCAATAATCACTCACGCGCCCATCTCTACCTCCTACTCATGTGCAGTTAAGTAAAAAGTGTCACCATGTCATTTGATTTATATAAAATATAGATGCACAATGGTTTTGAGCCGGCACAATATCCCAGTTCAAATGAAATAAGCAAGCTTTATATGAGTTATTCCATGGCAAGCGGTACGGGTTTTGAACACGATAGCTGCGATTGTTTTGAAAGTTTGTGTATGTGTTCTTCTTATAAAAATATTGTATAGGTATTTTTGGAAAAAAATTGAATTTTTTTCACGAGTTATGGCCAATTTAACAGTGAAAAAATACTACTTTTTTCAAAAGCTGTGTTCATTCAATCGCCTGTAACTCCTGAAACACTTTACCGATTTTAATGTGTTATACCTTGTTTTGAACGTAATTTCAACTATTTATTTCTGGTTGATTTTGTAAAAAATAAATCGAAAAATAAAATTGTAAAAAAAAAGAAGCCATAATTTCATCACTTTCGCTTAAAAATAGACCTAAGCACACTACTTTAAAATTTCAACAAAACGGATTGGTGTAATCATTTCGAAAATCAAAATAAAAGAATTAAAATTGCAAAAACTTTAAAAAATCTAACCCCGCTATAACACAAAATATAAATATTTGAAAAGTAACTGAAATTACCTTTAAAACGAGGTATAACACATTAAAATCGGTAAAGTATTTCAGAACACACCTTTTGATAAAAGTAGTATTTATACACTCCACGAGAGTATTATGTCTTTGTGCATTTGTTTGTAACACCCAAAAGGAAGCGAGATAGACCCATTGTTAATAATACCGATCGACTTAGAATCACTTTTTGAATCGATTTAACGAAGTCCGTCCGTCCGTCCGTCTGTCCATCTATTCTTGTAATCAAAGTACAGGTCGCAATTGTAGCCAGAACGAAATGAAACTTTGCACAACAAAGTTTTTCGGGATAAGGACGAACGCTTTTTAATTTGAAGAAAATCGGATCAGATTTGGATATAGCCCCCATACGAATTTCGCTCCCGATTTGACTCTTTTCACGCTAGATACCACATATTACAACAGATTTTCCTCAAACTTGGCAAAACATCTTATATTTCAACTAGAAACACCCACGGTGAAAATTAGCCAGATCGGTTCAGATTTAAATATAGCCCCAAACGAATTTCACTCCCGATTTGACTTTTTCTGCTGTAGAAACCACATGTTTTAACAGATGTGCTTCAAAATTGGAAAAAAACATCTTATATTTCAACTAGAAACACCCACGGTGAAAATTAGCCAGATCGGTCCGGATTTAGATATAGCCCCCATACGAATTTCATTCCCGATTTGACTTTTTCTGCTGTAGAAACCACATATTTTAACAGATCTTCTTCAAATTTGGCAAAATATCTTATATTTGCATGAGAAACACCCAGGATGAAAATGAGTCAGATCGGCTCAGATTTATATATAGCTCCTATACAAATTTCGCTCCCGACTTGATTTTTCCGCCCCAGAAACCACGTATTTTCATCGAATTAATTCAAATTGAGAACTGGAAGAACCTATTGTGAAATGGGTCACTTCATTCCATGTTTGGATATAGACGTGATACAAATATTCTTTTCGATTTGACAAATTGAACCAGGACATATTAGGAAACATACAAAAATTCTTCCCGTTTTCACTTTTTTCCGAATTGAATGGACTGACTCATATGAAAAAATAAATTATTTTTATTAGATTAACAAGAATTCAGTCTTTTAAAACAATTACAATCGTTTAAAGCAAACATATTTAATAAAATTTTATTAATTAATTATAGACGAAGTAGTCGTATGTATGTAGCTTTCAGAAGAAACGCAAAAAGTGTCAGAGTAGAATAAATAAGAATTAAATATTAATTATCTTACACTTAAACAAGTAATGAAAGGCTAAAGTCGGGCGGGCCGACTATATGATACCCTCCACTTTGAGTGCGGGGAAACAAGTGATATCGAGAGCAACATTTTTATGGTAGCTATCTCTAAATCTGAACTGATTTGACCCATTTTCGCCACAGGTCTAGACACATCAATTATAAGGTACTGTGCCAAATTTGAAGCAAATCTGGCAAAAAACTGGTCTCTAGAGCGGAAACAGTCAAATCGGGAGCTAAATCTAAACCGATTTAACACACTTTCACGATATATGCTTCTAGTTGAAATATATGTAAGGTGTTGTCACAAATTTGAAAAGGATCGGTTGTAATATGTAATCTCTAGAGGGGAAAAAATCAAATCGATAGCAAATTTGTATGGCAGCTATATCTAAATCTGAACCGATTTGACCCATTTTTCACGATAGATGTTTCTAGTTGAAATATAATGTATTGTGTCAAATTTGAAGCAAATCTACCGAAATATGTGGTTTCTAGAGCGGAAAAATTCAAATCATCTGGAGCGACATTTGTATTGAAACAGATTTGCTTCAAATTAAATAGCGTTCGTCTTTGGCCCACAAAATATACTTGTGCCAATTTTTGTTAGGATCGGACAATAATTGCGACCTGTACAGATGGACGGACGAGCAGATAGACAGACAGACAGGGCATGGCTAAATCGACTCAGAAAGTGATTCTAAGTCGATCGGTATACTTAACAATGGGTCCACCTTGCATCCTTTTGTGTGTTACAAACAAATGCACTAATGAAAATACCCTAGTGAAGCGTACAAGAAGCAATAGCCTTATAAAGAGTGATTTTTTTGAGGTTAGGATTTTCATGCATTAGTATTTGACAGATCACGTGGGATTTCAGACATGGTGTCAAAGAGAAAGATGCTCAGTATGCTTTGACATTTCATCATGAATCGTCTTACAAACGAACAACGCTTGCAAATTATTGAATTTTATTATCAAAATGCGTGCTCTGTTAAGAAAGTTCATTGCGCGCTTCCATTTTATGGTCAGTTTAATCGACCCACTGAAGCGGCTATTCGGGCTATTGTGACTAAATTTCGCACCAAATTTACATTGTTGGACATTAAACCACCAACACGCTTACGTAGAGTGCGAACTGAAGAAAATATCGCAGCTGTATCGGTCAGTGTTAATGATGACCACCAATTTTCGATTCGTCGCCGTTCGCACCAATTGGGTCTCTGTTACTCAAAAACGTGGAAATGCCAAAATTGGACTAAGCGGATGGACCACCTAAGACGCAGCCGCGGTCAACATTTAAATGAAATTATCTTCAAAAAGTAAATGTCATGGACCAATCTAACGTTTCAAATAAAGAACCGATGAGATTTTGCAAATTTTATGCTTTTTTTTAAAAAAAAAGTTATCAAGCTCTTAAAAAATCACCCTTTAGTTGCTGGTAGAGATAGCCAGTGTCCAAAAATACCACAATCATCCACATGCCATTGAAAGTATTTAAAAACAATTCCCATGCGATATATCTTCAGTCTTTAAGTGTTCGTCAAATTGAAAGGATCGTCGTACACTTTCTCGGCTATTCCGTGAGATAAGAAACTAAAACACAGCACTAAATTCTTCTTCAAGGTGCGTGCTGATCTGAAGCTGGAGACATAATGACTCTTTCTACGTTATGCCTGGTGGTGTGCTTGTTGCAAATATTTGCACACGTCCGTGCTGAGGGGTAAGTTGGTTCAGTAGTGTGGCCTATTTTACATATAAACTCCTGTGATTGTGTATTCTCACATTTATTTTACAAAGAAATGAGTCATTTTGTTTTAAAAACATATTACCATACAAAATTTGTGATAATTAAATAAATATTTTTTGTATTGTAACCACAAAAATTTATATTTTTTAATTTTTTTTAAAATTCTGTACTCTCATGTGGGGAATGTAGGTCCCATCGTACTTATACAATTGGATAAGGTAATAATGATTGCAACAAATATTGCAATTATCACTTTCACATAGAAAACAATCTCAATCGAGAACAAATGGATTTAATAAATAATTTTTTACTTAGAAAAATTTTGAAAAAAATATCTTATTTTATTTTATGCCCTCCTCCACAGGATGGTGGTATACTAACTTTATCATTCCATATCGCCCTGAGACTCTATACTGTATATATATTCATGATCCTCATAAAATTCTAAGACGATCTAGCCATGTCCATCTAAACCAAAGGAGCTATGAGGTCCAAATTTTCCATAAATGCGTCTTATTGTTGTTGGGCTTGAAACTGGGCGAAATCGGTCCAAAGGGAAAAAAAATTTCCCTCACACGTACTGAAATTACCCCTATTATTTAGAGTAATTATGCCGATTTTTACAATATGTCGGTTTAAATTTACTTTTTATCGGGTATGTGCATTCCCTTTATAGCAGAAACGTGCTCCATAAAGTGGTGGTGCAAAAAGGGATACAAACGGTACCTATCCAACGACAACAACTAGAAACACGAAATTCGGTGTGTACATTCCTCTAATAGGATAGATACATAATATATAAAGGGTGATTTTTTAAGAGCTTGATAACTTTTTTTAAAAAAAAAACGCATAAAATTTGCAAAATCTCATCGGTTCTTTATTTGAAACGTTAGATTGGTCCATGACATTTACTTTTTGAAGATAATTTCATTTAAATGTTGACCGCGGCTGCGTCTTAGATGGTCCATCAGCTTAGTCCAATTTTGGCATTTCCACGTTTTTGAGTAACAGAGACCCAATTGGTGCGAACGGCGACAAATCGAAAATTGGTGGTCATCATTAACACTGGCCGATACAGCTGCGATATTTTCTTCAGTTCGCACTCTACGTAAGCGTGTTGGTGGTTTAATGTCCAACAATGTAAATTTGGTGCGAAATTTAGTCACAATAGCCCGAATAGCCGCTTCAGTGGGTCGATTAAACTGACCATAAAATGGAAGCGCGCAATGAACTTTCTTAACAGAGCACGCATTTTGATAATAAAATTCAATAATTTGCAAGCGTTGTTCGTTTGTAAGACGATTCATGATGAAATGTCAAAGCATACTGAGCATCTTTCTCTTTGACACCATGTCTGAAATCCCACGCGATCTGTCAAATACTAATGCATGAAAATCCTAACCTCAAAAAAATCACTCTTTATAAAAGTATTTTCCAAATTCCTAATTTTAAGGGATAAAATGGTACCAACCAAACGGCTGCACCTAAAATAGTGAAATTCGTTGTATTTAAAGGGTGATTTTTTAAGAGCTTGATAACTTTTTTTTTAAAAAAAACGCATAAAATTTGCAAAATCTCATCGGTTCTTTATTTGAAACGTTAGATTGGTCCATGACATTTACTTTTTGAAGATAATTTCATTTAAATGTTGACCGCGGCTGCGTCTTAGGTGGTCCATCCGCTTAGTCCAATTTTGGCATTTCCACGTTTTTGAGTAACAGAGACCCAATTGGTGCGAACGGCGACGAATCGAAAATTGGTGGTCATCATTAACACTGGCCGATACAGCTGCGATATTTTCTTCAGTTCGCACTCTACGTAAGCGTGTTGGTGGTTTAATGTCCAACAATGTAAATTTGGTGCGAAATTTAGTCACAATAGCCCGAATAGCCGCTTCAGTGGGTCGATTAAACTGACCATAAAATGGAAGCGCGCAATGAACTTTCTTAACAGAGCACGCATTTTGATAATAAAATTCAATAATTTGCAAGCGTTGTTCGTTTGTAAGACGATTCATGATGAAATGTCAAAGCATACTGAGCATCTTTCTCTTTGACACCATGTCTGAAATCCCACGTGATCTGTCAAATACTAATGCATGAAAATCCTAACCTCAAAAAAATCACTCTTTATATATTCATCTGATTACGTAGTCACGTAATTTTTTATTTTTATTTTTATTTTTATTTTTATTTTTATTTTTATTTTTATTTTTATTTTTATTTTTATTTTTATTTTTATTTTTATTTTTATTTTTATTTTTATTTTTATTTTTATTTTTATTTTTATTTTTATTTTTATTTTTATTTTTATTTTTATTTTTATTTTTATTTTTATTTTTATTTTTATTTTTATTTTTATTTTTATTTTTATTTTTATTTTTATTTTTATTTTTATTTTTATTTTTATTTTTATTTTTATTTTTATTTTTATTTTTATTTTTATTTTTATTTTTATTTTTATTTTTATTTTTATTTTTATTTTTATTTTTATTTTTATTTTTATTTTTATTTTTATTTTTATTTTTATTTTTATTTTTATTTTTATTTTTATTTTTATTTTTATTTTTATTTTTATTTTTATTTTTATTTTTATTTTTATTTTTATTTTTATTTTTATTTTTATTTTTATTTTTATTTTTATTTTTATTTTTATTTTTATTTTTATTTTTATTTTTATTTTTATTTTTATTTTTATTTTTATTTTTATTTTTATTTTTATTTTTATTTTTATTTTTATTTTTATTTTTATTTTTATTTTTATTTTTATTTTTATTTTTATTTTTATTTTTATTTTTATTTTTATTTTTATTTTTATTTTTATTTTTATTTTTATTTTTATTTTTATTTTTATTTTTATTTTTATTTTTATTTTTATTTTTATTTTTATTTTTATTTTTATTTTTATTTTTATTTTTATTTTTATTTTTATTTTTATTTTTATTTTTATTTTTATTTTTATTTTTATTTTTATTTTTATTTTTATTTTTATTTTTATTTTTATTTTTATTTTTATTTTTATTTTTATTTTTATTTTTATTTTTATTTTTATTTTTATTTTTATTTTTATTTTTATTTTTATTTTTATTTTTATTTTTATTTTTATTTTTATTTTTATTTTTATTTTTATTTTTATTTTTATTTTTATTTTTATTTTTATTTTTATTTTTATTTTTATTTTTATTTCTATTTTTATTTTTATTTTTATTTTTTTTTTATTTTTATTTTTATTTTTATTTTTATTTTTATTTTTATTTTTATTTTTATTTTTATTTTTATTTTTATTTTTATTTTTATTTTTATTTTTATTTTTATTTTTATTTTTATTTTTATTTTTATTTTTATTTTTATTTTTATTTTTATTTTTATTTTTATTTTTATTTTTATTTTTATTTTTATTTTTATTTTTATTTTTATTTTTATTTTTATTTTTATTTTTATTTTTATTTTTATTTTTATTTTTATTTTTATTTTTATTTTTATTTTTATTTTTATTTTTATTTTTATTTTTATTTTTATTTTTATTTTTATTTTTATTTTTATTTTTATTTTTATTTTTATTTTTATTTTTATTTTTATTTTAATTTTCGTTTTCAGGTTTATGTTTGACATATACAAAATGGGAGGCTATATGCTCGAACAAAATTGGGAAATATTCAAAACTTACTTCCAAAGTACTTCTTTAACGCAAATTGAAGAAGAGAAGAAATCGGCCTTCAGTTCAGCCTTTATGAAGCTCATTTTCATCTCGGTGGCTATGTCAATAAGCAAAATTTCCGTATATGGGGCTCAGAGAGCCCACACGTGACTATTGAGAAGCCAATACATCCACAACGAGTCACCGTTTGGTGTGGTTTTTTGGCTGTACTGAAAAATTAGTTTGATCGGATGAGGTACTGCCGAGCCAGTCGTGGTAGTTATATGAATGATATTGGGTTCTATTATTAAATGACAAAGTTCAACCTTTCCAATAAAACCAGAAATTTAAAAAAAAAATCAATACTTTTTATAGCCGATTCTAATTTAAAGTTTTAAATGGTCCACCCTATATTTTAAGAAATTTTGCTGAAAACATTCTATACTTAAAATGTTCTATACTCAAAAGTATGTGCAAAAGACAGAACATGGAAAAATAGACCAAAAAAAAAATACAAACGAAAAAACTAAAAAAAGTTTCTAGAAATTATCTAATTTGCAGTCAGAAATGTAGTTCTTCATCTGGACCAAAAGTGACCCAAGGGTATGTGGTGCCTATATATTAATTATAGTGGTAATCTCAGAAAATCCCAGGTTATCTATGAGAGAGAGACTTTTCTTAAAATGCCAATTATTTCAATTCGTAGTCTCCGTAAATTCGGGGTTACTTCCAAGTAACCTAATGCAAAAAAATGACAAAAAATATATATTCTAAGAAATTGTTATTTGAACACTCTATATATCAATGGTATTTGTCAACATCTAATGCCAGAGCTACTATTGTGATAATCATAAAATTGCGGGTTATCTCGTAGCGGCCTTTCCTAAAATACAAATAAAAACTCTCTAAATTTTCTAATATTAAGAAAATAAATGTTGTGGAATACAGAAGTTAGCTAATCAATTACAAAATTCCAAAAATGTCTCCCCATCTATCGCCCTAAATGATCAAACCTGTTTAGATTAACAATAATCTGATGAAAATATCCATTTATTTTCCAGCCAATACACCGTTATAGCTCCCGGCACCATATACCCCAATGACAAATACACTGCCTCCGTGGCAGTGCATCACTTGACGGAGCCTTGCCAAATTAAAGTAGGCATCACTGGCCCCTCTTTCAACGAATCACAAGTGGTTGAAGTTAAAGGCGACGCAATTAAGAATGTGGACTTTATGGTGCCTGATTTGGAGAAGGGCTTTTACAACCTCACGGCCGAGGGTGTCAACTGCTTGAATGACTTCAAGAACACCACAAAGCTCTTGATTGGCAAATTCGAGACGCTTGTTCACATTCAAACCGATAAGGGTCTCTACAAACCTGGCGAGGAGGTCAACTATCGCGTCATCTTTTTGGATAAAGAATTGAAGCCGGCCGCTGCCCACAAAAATGCGATCATTTGGTTTGAGGATGGCAAAAGAAATCGCATTGGGGAAATTAAGAACTTCATCGTGACCAAGGGGGTGCACACCGGCAAATTCAAAATCTCCGAATTCCCCGTAATGGGTATATGGTTTATGGGTGTATCGAATGGTGGTGGCAGAGATCGAAGGGTACACTTTGATGTGAAGAAATACGTTTTGCCCAAGTATACAGTCGATGTTGAGGCTACCGAAAACGTTTCCGTGAAAGATGGTGATATGCAGATAGTTGTCAGGTCCAAGTAAGTAAATTCGTCACATAACCACATCTCGGAATATATAACCTATTGTTTCCAGAAATACATATGGCAAGCCCTTAAATGGCAAAGCTACCATTACGCTGTCCTTGGACAACAACAACAACAACGAAGAAAAGAGGCAACCTGCTGCGACCATTATCAAAAGTGTTGACCTGGTCCAAGGCAAAGCTAAAATCGATCTTAATGTGAAGGAACTGGACGGCCACTTGTCCAGCCCGCTCTATGGCACAGAAGCCTTCATAACAGCCACCGTCGAAGAAGAATTCACAGGTGTCAAATTAAATGGAACTGCTACCACGCGAGTTCATCCCTACCGCTACTCCATGGGTTGTCTAGGTTATTCGCAATGCACCACGTTTGAGGCGGATAAGGAACAGGATGTATTGATCCAACTCAACCATGTGGATGGTACTCATGTAAACGACACCAAGAATCCCGTAGAATTGACCTATACTTCAGTCTTGAAAAGCCGTGACTGGTATCGTGATGAAATCTCAACTACCACCCAGTCATCGCCTATTGCTGAAAAGCATACCTTCACCTTTAAGGGTTTTATGAATGAGACCGGCTTTGCGTTGTTCAAAGTAACATTGCCGGCATTGAAAAGATATGAAGGTTATAGTCACTATTACAGTGTGGAAACACATTATCTCGATGAGAATCGCACTTTACCCTCTGCAGCTAGCTATCCAAAGAAGGAGCCAGTAGAGCCAGGGTCAGAGGAACCAAAAATATACTTTAAAATAGACTTCGATTCCGAAAAAGGGTAATATATACATTCTTTCAGTACTAACATTTATTTCGCTAACGTGGCTTTCTCCTCTATCTTCCTCTATCCAGAATCAAATTATTCAAAGAAGTACAACTCACTATTAACTCCAGTAAACCCTTGTCTTACTTCGATTACAATGTCATTGGCCGCGGCAACATTTTGAAGAGTGGCCGCATCGTGCTGACCGACAAGGCCTATGTATACCATCTGAACTTGACACCCGATATACTTTATGCGCCATACTTCGCCATATATCTTTACTATGTCGCTGATAATGGTGCCTATCATTATCATGAGCGCATCTTCCGCGTAGATTACGAATTGCAAAACTCGGTACGTATACCTTCGGATATTAGCGAGGCCTGAATGTCAATATCTCGATTTTCGCTAGATCAATATAACCGCTGTCGAACAAGTCAAAGCCGGCGAGGAGGTGACCTTAAAAATCAAAACCGCCCCCAATTCGTTCGTAGGCCTCATGGCTGTGGATCAAAGCACACTGCTATTGCGGCCAAACAACGATTTCGAGAGCCACCAGTTCGATGTTAGCTCATATCGCACATATACACGTCGCCAGGTTGGCTCTTCATATTATCCAGGCACACACAGCGGATGTGTTACTTTGACAAATGCAGACTATTTCTATGATTCGACTGTGCCCGATTACATGAAAGGTGAGTTCGAAAATATAGTATTCTGCTCCACGGCACGTTTATAACTATAACTACAGATCGTAATTTCGATGATGATGTTTACGCTGGAGCTTCAAATCGTGGCAGCGGATTTCGCGATCCGCATGTTGGTGGACCTACTACTATAAAAGTTCGTAACGATTTCGCCGAGACCTGGTTGTTTGACAATATCCTAAAGTAAGTAATGTTATTTGGATTGATTGGAGCAAGTCTATATTTGATTTATCTCATTCAGCACCGACAAGGAGGAGTTTATCTGGTCCAAGAAGATTCCCGATACGATTACCTCCTGGTTGATAACCGGTTTCGCCATGAATAGCGACAAGGGCTTGGCTATTACAGAAAAATCAACTAAAATTACCACCTTCCAGCCCTTCTTTATCTCCATTCGCTTGCCTTATTCCGTGAAAAGAGGTACTACCTCTAATTCTTATAAATTTCTCTAAATATTGAAATAACTAACCTACCAATTCTTCTTCTAACAGGCGAAGTTATCAATGTGCCCGCTTTGGTTTTCAATTATTTGGACACGACATTGGATGTGGAGGTCAGCCTCGATAATGCCGATGATGAATTTGAATTCGTCGAAGTCAACAATGAGGTCATCAACGATCAGAAAAGAACAAAGACCGTGCGTGTTCTGTCCAATGGTGCCGCCGGTGTTGCTTTCATGATCAGACCCAAGGTTCTGGGCAACGTGATGCTCAAGTACACCGCTGTCTCCCCCGTGGCCGGCGATGCCATCCACAAGTCCATGAAAGTGGTGCCAGAAGGCATCACCCAATACGCCAACCGTGCCTACTTCATTAACCTAAAGGATGATCTGGAACAAAAGACCTCGTTTGAATTGGAATTGCCCGAAGATATTGTACCCGACTCCCAGCATATTGAAGTGGGTGTGGTGGGTGATATTTTGGGACCGGTCTTGAATAACCTGGACAATTTAGTGCGTTTGCCCACAGGCTGTGGTGAGCAGACCATGTCCTCGCTATTGGCCAATTATTTGGTGATGAAATACTTGAAGGTAAGTTGGCAGCAACAAAATAACTTCGAAGTACATAACTTTAATAATTATCTTTGTAGAACTCCAATCGTTTAACCCCCAACATGGAAACTAAACTGCGCTTCAATATGGAGTCGGGCTATCAACATATGCTTAACTATCGTCACGATGACGGTTCCTTCAGCTCTTTCGGTCCACCGAAACTTGAAGATAAGCCCCGTAATGGTTCCACATGGCTTACCGCCTATGTTACCCGCTCCCTACTTAAATTGGATGAATTCGTCAGAGTCGATCAAAAGATTGTTGCAGGAAGTTTGGAATATTTGGCCAAACAACAGGCCACAAATGGTTCATTCACCGAGAAGGGTGACTACTTCTACTCCTCTCAGGCCAATCATGTCTCTCTGAGCAGTACAGTGTTGCTGGCCTTCCTAGAAAATCAGGTAACTTCTTGACAATTGATAACATTCATGGGATTTTATTTAAAACTCCTCTCCTTTGTCAGACTTTGGCAGCCAAATACTCCAAGGAAATCGAGAAAGGTTTATCTTTCATAGCCGACCATGAGGAAACATCCAATTCTCTGCATGCCCAAGCTATGGCCACTTACACCCTGAACGAAGCTAAAAATCCCGCTGCCAAAGAAAAACTATCAAAATTGTTTGCGTTGGCCAAAACCGATTCGGATCGCAAATGGTGGTCTGCTGTGGAAAGATCGTCAAACGACAGATGGTGGTTCCATGTTTACAGCAGTGATGTCGAAATTAGTTCTTATGTTTTACTGACTCTGTTGAATCAACCCTCCACAAATGTCGATGATGTCCTTCCCATTATTAGATGGCTGGTGGCTCAACGTAATAGCTATGGCGGCTTCTCATCAACCCAGGATACCGTGGTCGGTTTACAGGCCTTGATTCAATTTGCCAAACTGGCCGATTACAAACCCGCTAAAATGGTAGTGGATATCACTGCGTCGGGTGGCGCTAAAGACTATGTGGAACAGACCATGAAAGCCCTGAAGTTGACCGAAGAAAATGGCCTCTTATACCAAAATGTTGAGGTAATAGGAAACCCATTAAAAATTAACAAATTTTTGCATCCATATTTGAAAAACAATATTGTTAAATTTTTAACAGATGCCCCACAGCACCAAATCCATCGACTTCTCTGCCCAGGGCAGCGGCACCGCTATGGTCCAAGTTGCCTATCAATATAACATCTTTGAGAAGGATCCCAAACCCAGTTTCTCCATTATCACCGATGAAATGGACAGCGAACAAAAGGCTCTCTTAACTATGTTAATATGTGTCGAATATAAGGGTGAGGGCGAAGCCTCCAACATGGCTGTTCTGGAGATCAACACACCCTCCGGCTATATAGTGGATGAGGAGAGTTTGCCAGCCATCAATGAAGTCGATAGAGTTAGTGTAAGTAACGAATTAATAACGAAGGAAAGGAGTGAGTTTATATGTAAACGTTACTTTATACTTTAGAACACCGAATTGAAGAACTCGGAATCATTGTTGGTCGTTTACTTTGATCATTTGTACAAGGACCAAAAGTCGTGCATAATGTATGAGGCCACAAAAGTCCACGCCGTGGCCATGCAAAAGCCAGCCTCCATCGTTTTGTACGATTATTATGACACGAGCAAAAAGGCCACCGAATTCTATCAGGTCGATTCGAAACTCTGCGATATCTGCGAGGGCGAAGAGGAATGCAGCAAATGCAAATAGATTGGGCGATTGGGTAAAGGTTTTCTAAATTCCATTCAAATATTTTAAATGATGTGATGATTTTCTATATATAAATTTCAGTCGATTATTTTACCAATAAATAATTTTTAATGAATTTTCATCATTTAATCATTTTTATATGAAAATAGAAAATATTCAAATTAAACAGAAAATATTCAAATTAAACAGAAAATATTAAAATTATTGGTTAGACA
Source organism: Polietes domitor (assembly GCA_947397865.1). Taxonomy (NCBI): domain Eukaryota; kingdom Metazoa; phylum Arthropoda; class Insecta; order Diptera; family Muscidae; genus Polietes; species Polietes domitor. The sequence continues at coordinate 166,368,034 of OX377619.1, read as the reverse complement.
ACAAGTACTAAAATATTATTATTTGCCATATCTGTGGCACATTATTTATTTATTCTATTTAATAGAGAAACATGCTATTTAAAGCACTTGTAACAGATTCTCCTCTCAATATGCCAAAAACATAGGGTGAGAACCTTGTAGTCCTTTTAAGGGGCAGCAAGATGAGGAAATGAAAAACTAAAAAGGCCAATTAACTCCAATTTCGTCTATAGTTTCAATTCAAGTGTAAAATGGACTGTCGGACGGTGTAATCAAATATTTTATGTTGATGAATAAATTAAATTTATTTACTAATACTTTACGGTATGACAAAAAGTTCTTAACATATCTGACTAGGTACTGCCAACTAATTTCGTATGAACTCATCTTTTGATATTACTATCTTTCTGAAATGACTTAACTACTATTACTACAACTGAGTCGATTTAGTCATGTCCGTCTGTCTGACCATCTATGCTTGTAATCAAAGTACAGGTCGCATTTCTTGCCCTATCTCAACGAAACGTGACACAAGCATCTTTTTCAGGCCAAGGAGTGACGCTGTTTAATGTGAAGAAAATCGGTTCGAATTTAGATATAACTCCCATATAAAAGTCGGTCCCGATTTAAATATTACCGCACTAGAAACCACATATTTTACACGATCTTTCTCTTATCAAGTACAACATATTATATTCCAACAAGAAACACCTGTGGCGAAAATGGATGACGTCGGTTCAGATTTAGACTATTTCCGCTCTAGAAATCACACGATTTTACAGATTTTCTTCAAATTCGGTACAACACCTTAGACTTCTATTAGAAACATCTGTTGAACAGATTTCCATCAGGATAATGACACTGTTAGTCTCCCCAAGACGCAGTCTAGAGGAGACAATTTATTAAAACACACGACAAATTAGGTTTATAATATTTTATTCCAGCGAGTATTGCTGGCTCGTAAAACTACTGATTTTGCAACCATAAAGGACACCATACCGCCATCTATATGTGGATGAACAGCGTTGTCATAAACGCATCAGCTGAGATCGATCATACGGTTTATTTTCATCATGTGGATGATACAGCGTTACCAGATACACATCAGCTGAGATCGATCATATGGTCGATCTTCAACGTCTGTGTTTAAAAATAGGTTAGATCGGTACATATTTATATTACCCATTTGACTTTTTCTGCTCCAAAAACAACATAATTTAACCGATATTTTTAAAATTTTCGGCAACACCTTATATTTCAAGTAAAAACATCTATTGCGCAAGTGAATCAGATCGGTTCAGATTTATATATAGCTCCCATACGACTATAACACACTCCCATACGACTATGGCTATAACAATGCGCTGTGCCGTAACATTTGGTAAATTTGACTCCCTTAGAGATGTGGGAGCAAATTTTATACAAATTTTGCTTTTGTGTGGTAGCCCCTTAAGCATAATAGGAAGTCTATCAACTGATCCCCTTTAGGAGTGGTTATAGGGGGTAGATATGTTTGGGGGAAATGTTGAGGACGGAAAATTATTGGGGGTCAGTCTTACACTTCTCCCCTCAAGGGTCTACTGCGGGACAGTTTTGGGCCTTTCTTTCTTAAAAAATAGTGGCTGGTCATACATTCGAGTCCACTAGGGGCCTTGTTGGGGCATTTAGAGTGATGGGAGCAAATTTTATAATTATGAAGTTTTTGTATGGGAGAAGCCCGTTTTGGAGTGGTGATAGGGGCTAGGTATGTTTGAAGAAAAAATAAATGGTGGCCAGTCTTACTCTAAAAAAATATAAAAGATGAAAAAATGGGTAGGCGTGTTCTGAGAAAATATTGGGGGCTGGTCATACATTTGAGTCCACTAGGGGCCTCCTTGGGGCAGTTAGAGCGGTGGGAGAAAATATTATAAATATGTAGTTTTTGTATGGGAGTCCCGTTTTATAGTGGAGATAGGGGCCAGGTATGTTTGAAGAAAATGTTGGGGAGAGAAAATTAAAATGGATCGGTCTTACATGTTTTGTCTCTAAGGGTGACTTGGTGGCAGTTTTGGGCTTTTCCTTCATAAAAAAAATATGAAAGATGAAAAAATGTGTGGGGACCACCTTGAGGGTTGAAGCTAGATGATAGGTACGTTCTGAGAAAATATTGGGGCTAAACAAATATTAGGGGCTGCCCATACATTTCACTCCCCTTGCGGTGTCCTTGGGTCAGTTAGAGTGGTGGGAGCAAATTTTATAAAATTTAGTTTTTGTGTGGGAGTCCCATTAAGGAGTGGCCATAGGTGGTATATGTGTTTGAAAAAAATATTGGGGGCTGAAAATTAATGGGGGTCAATCTTACATTTAAACCCTCTGCCCTCCTGGGCAGTTTTAGGGTTTTTTTTTGTATTTTTACCCCTTTTCTCACAACTTTGAACCCAAAGAACGAACACACATACCCCCATTAATGAGTGGGGGTATGTGTGTTCGATAAAAATATTGTGGACGGAAAATTAATGGGGTCGGTCTTACATTGAACCCAGCTAGGGACGACTCCGGGGCAGTATTGGGGCTTACTGTCACAACAAAAATTAAAAAAGATGAAAAAATGTGCGGGGCCACCTTAACGGGTGAAGATAGAATATTGGGGGCTGCTCATACATGTCACTCCCCTTGCATCCCCATTGGGGCAGTTAGAGCGGTGGGAGCAAATTTTATAAAATGTAGTTTTTTGTGGGAGCCCCATTAAGGCGTGGGGACCCACATCTATGACACCAAGAATAGTGACCACTTTTAACCGCCCAACCACCACCACTTTTTGCCTCATGAATTTTTTCGAACCTAAATACGGGTTTCTAGCGTATCTAAATAGAACTCCTAAAACTCCCATACAACACTATCCCAGCCCTAGTGTACATCTCCTGACTACGCAGACAAGAACATAATTTAATTTATCGAAATGTTTGCTATTTAGGGAGAAGCGTTACAAAAAAGGATAAAAATGGAACCAACTTAAATGGGAAAAGCGGGTCTAGGTTTGGTTTCTAGAGCAGAGAGTCAAATCGGAGGAGACATTTGTATGGGAGCTATATATAAATCTGAACCGATCTATCATATTTTTACCAGAGCTGTTTTAAGTTGAAATATAGGCTGTTTTGCCAAATTGGAAGACAATTTGTCAAAGTTTGTGGTTTCTAGAGCGGAAAGAGTAAAAAAGTTTGGATTGTTTAATGAGGATTTGCAAAATATTTCGTTCCTAGATCAAGCCATCTATGAGCTAAACGCTCCTGAAAATAACCCTAAAAATCATGTTTTTCCACTGTAATTTTCTTGTTTTACATTTTTCCCCAACATTTTTTTCTGAAATAATAGACCCTTGAAAGAACTTTAAATAACAATTTTGATTCTTGTCTTAGAGTAGCTTATTGCTCGAATTATTGGACGTTTATAGTATTTTTTGTTGATTTTCACAGTTACTACTGAAAACTTCTTCGTATTTGGTGGTAGTATTTTATAATAAATAAATAGCTGCAGTCAATACCTTGCGAATGATGCCTAAATGATGAACATCGGATTGAAATTGACATGAACATTTTGGCTGTAAAAGCTATCGTCTACATTAAATTATTTCACAAAAATGGAGCCAGTGACGAAATTTTTCGTCCGTTATTCAGCATTTAGGCATCATTCGAAAAGTATTAATTCCTCCAACTTATTTTTTATTACACTTCTTAAAAAAAGTTTCCAAGAAATATGAGTTTTTAGCTGTCACCTTGAAACCCCGAAAAATCAATATTTCTACCAATGAGTTATAATTCTACCAATGAGTTATTCTAAGAAAAGAATAAAAATGTTTATTTAAAGTGCTTACAAGGGTATATTAATTCAGAAAAAAATGTTGGATAAAAATTCAAAAAAGTTACATGATAAAACCATTTTTAGAGGTGTTTTCAGGAGCGTTTAGCTCACAGATGGCTTGATCCAGTAACGAAATATTTTGTAGATCATTATTAAACAATCGAATCTCCATTTCTGGGGAGTGACCGCTGCAATTTATTCTCGTGACCCATCCTAATATACGAGATATATGTTTATGTTTGTTCATTTACAACAAGTGATGACATGTTTACCGGAAACATACTATTTTTTCCCACAAAAGAAACTCAAAAACGATGTTCACGTGTCTAAAATTTCGTTTCTACGTAATGCGTTTTTTCTCTAAAATTTAAAATTTAATTTAATCTACTAAAATTTATACTCAAATTTATGCCGAGTTCTTCATACATTTAAGTAATAATGAACTTATAAAAAACATTTGAAATTGTTTAAAAAAATCTTGAATATTAATCTAAGCAGCAATTCTCCTTCGTTTGCAAAGATTTATTTCTTAAATATTTAAGAATTATTCTAAACATCCACTGTGAATGCGCCTATCTTGTCTTCGCAATAATCATGGAGTAATAGCTCAACTCTTTATGGCAGAGGTATCATGAAACTTTTGAGAAATATTTCATGTTGTCTTATTTTGTATCAGTTTTGCACACTCTGAAGCAAAACTATTTGTTTGTTTTTTTTTAGTTAAATTTAACTTATTTTAATTTCACTTTTTTCCTTTCATTTTTTTCCTCAGTTTTAGTACAAAATTACTTGTTGTAAGAAAAAAATCAGCAAAATTGTCCTCAGTTTGAGTAAATATTTACTTGATTTGAGTAAAAATTAACTTAGTTTTAGGAAAATTTCAGCAAAATTTTACTTAGATTTAGTAAAATTGTACTTGGTTTGAGAAAAATTGAACTAGCTCAAGTTCAAAGCATGTACTATTTTCAAGGGAGCTATATATAAATCTGAACCGATCTATCCTATTTTTACCAGCGCTGTTTCTAGTTGAAATATACGGCGTCTTGCCAAATTGGAGGAAAATCTTTTGAAATATGTGATTTCTAGAGCGGAAAAAGTAAAATCGGAAACAAATTTTGTATGGGAGCTATATCTCAATCTGAGCCGAATTGCTTCAAAATAAATAGCGGTCTTATCCCATAAAACTTCGTTCGGACGGACGGACATCGCTAAATCGACTCAAAAAGTGATTCTACGTCGATCGGTATAATAAACGATGGGTCTATCTCGTTTCCTTTTGGGTGTTACAAACAAATGCACAAAGACATTATACCCTGCGGTGTAGGGTTTAAAAATGGCTAAATTACTGCCTCAAAATATAAATTTAGGTTTTCGCAGATACAAGAAAGAGAAGTGATAATTAACGATTTACTAACAATACAACTCTCGAGTATATAATATCGTTCTCTATCGCGCACACCATCTCCAATAAAATTAGAATTAGAGTATCTTATGAGTCTTTTGATGGGTAGTCTACTTTACAAATTTTTATATTTCAAAGAACCTCTTAATTTAAAAAATATGCCTACATTTCATACTCGACATCACTTCGTGGAATAAGTTTGTTTCACACCAAATGTTTGTAATATAGTAATATAATAATTTACTTTATTAAAGTTCGAATGTTTTATTCGGAAAAAAATAAGTTTTTATATAGAAAACAATATGTTGACGATTTCCCGTCCTGTCCCGGGATACCGGGAAATCGAAAAAAAAATTCCCGTCTCCCGGGAAATAAAAAGTAGGGGAAAATGCAGACCCTAGAAGTAACTCTGTCGAAATAGTGCATATATCGTTCACAGATACTGTCCACAAATGTATAATTTCCACATTATATTTAGGCGGCGAAGAGTATGGCTGCATATTCTGTCGTCCTGTATGGACTTTCGAGCTCGTTCTAAGTCGATGATGTAAAGGCAGGCCTACATCAGGCCCAGCATTAATTTTGACGTTTAACGGGTCACCTAGCTCGGCCTTGACGGACTCTATGGCACTCGCAGCTTTCTCAGTTGCGAGTACTACGCTCAGGAACTAACGCAATGTCACAATTTCCAAAGATTATTTAAATAAGATTATCTACAAAAATGCTAATTTTTGTGTATAATCTATATACAAAAATTAGAGTGAAACTGAATAAAGCAGATTTAGACAGAGAGATAACAAATATCAGAAATACTGCAACCCGTCACAGCATTGACTATATTACAATGCTACTCAGGCGATTTGCGTTCAGTCATTAAGTGATCGTTAAAAAAAGAAGATTGACTTAAACTTTTTTCGGTAGGGAAATTTTTGGAAAAACATAAATTATCACGGGTAGTCCGTGAGATAAGAAAAAACTCCGAAGCAAAATCTTCAAAGAGTGGCACCATGACTCGCCCTGTAATATGTCTCCTGGTGTGCTTAATGCAAATATTGGCACATGTCCATGCTGAGGGGTAAGTTAGTTAAATAGTGTGGGTTTCTATAATCAACAATCTTCGGCCAATTTAGAATTGCCAACACAGGGTCAAGGTAAAATCAAGGCCTGGAGTCGTACAGGGTGGTTAGGGTAAGGATCGTACGAGGATCTCTTCTGGCCTAAGTGAGTAGGAGGCCAGTCAGTGTAACCTTACATTGTTATGAGATTAATTCAGAATTTATCGTCGTCATTTAAGGATTATTATTATCGTAATTTTTTTTTAGTATTTGTCAGCAGAAAAATTTTACCAGATTTCACATGGATTCGATATTCTTTGTGATAACAAATTATCATATTAAAACATGTTTATTAAAGATACCATTGGAGCAAATGACCATTAAGCATCTCCGAAATATGCTGTAATTTCCGAAGAACTTTCCACGGAATCTTTCCACTTAGCAAAATCGCTGATTAAATTGACCAGCATAGATATTTCTTAGTAATTCGAAATGAAAATTGAAATTGTGAATAAGCAAATAAAGATTAAATTGTATCTTGTCATTTTCAATTGTTTTTTTTTTCTCAATTTCAATTTACATTTCTGAGTTTCAATTAGTTTTTTCTCATTCCGAAGAATGTAGATGTTTTAATAATTTGTTTTCATACTTTTGCGAGCCACACAAAGGCGACATGGATATCGAATGAAAGATAAGAACATGTTTAAAATGCCATGCCTTCATATGTATTAGTTTAGCATTAAAAATTATTTCGAATTTTCCCTTAAAAAGTAAAACACTAATAAACTACGGGGAGAGGGAAACTTGGAATAATTGTTAATGCGAAACTAATACAGATAGAATCATGAAATTTGAAGTAATTTTAACAGATATTCCTCTATTTCATTCGATATAAATACCGACATTGTGGAGCTGGCAAAAGTACGAAAATAAATTATGAAAACATCGATATCCTATGGAAATTTAAGAAGAGTCATAAACAAATTTAAAAAAATCTTTTAACTAAAATAGACCAAAAATCTCAAAGTATAACTATTTGAAAAAAAAAACACTGGAATTTAAGAACCATTTTATAGAAGTAATAGAATTTAAAAGATTTTTCTGGATAGTGATCTTTTACTGGCACCAAAATCGCTTCAAATTTGGAAAATGATATTTTGTTTTATTTTTAAATGGCTCGTATTCCAAGGACAAACCATTTTGAAGGACTCGCATATCAAAAATAATATTTGCACTAATTATTTAAATAAAATAGAGTATGATTTCGAATTTTTTATTTAATTTTTAGTTTGATAATTTTGGGTTTTAAACATCATTTTATTATTATACAAATAGAAAAAAATATTTTGTTTTAAATCTAAATGGCTGTCAATCAATGTAACATTTTGAAGCACTCAGTTGGAGTACATTCCTGTATGCTATCATATAAAACTGTATACAATAGGTTGGGTCACGAAAAAATTCGATGTGATCACTCCCAGAAATACAGATTGGATTGCATAATGGTGTGCAAAATATTTCATACCTGCGTCAATTCACTAGTGAGATAAACGCTCCTGGAATTTTCTTTAAAAGTCATGTTTTCTTTGTTGCATTTTGTCCGTCCGTCCGTTGAAAGAACGCAGCATCTAAACGAAAGAAGGAAAGATTGGACGTCCAATTTTTTTCAGAATTCGTCTTATAGTTGTAGATCGGTTGAGATAGAAAGTAGTTGAAATCGGTACAGAGGGAAAAATTTTTCCCTCACAAGGACTGAAAATACCCCTAATATTTGGACGATTTAAGCATGTTTATACACTCCACGAGAGTATTATGTCTTTGTGCATTTGTTTGTAACACCCAAAAGGAAACGAGATAGACCCATTGTTAATTATACCGATCGACTTAGAATCACTTTTTGAGCCGATTTAGCAATGTCCGTCCGTCCGTATGTCCACTATTCTTGTAATCACGATACAGGTCGCAATTGTAGACATAACTAAATGAAACTTTGCATAATGAAATTTTTCGGGATAAGAACGAACGCTATTTACTTTGAAGAAATTCGGTTCAGATTTAGATATAGCCCCCATACGAATTTCACTCCCGGTTTCACTCTAGATACCACATATTACTACAGATTTTCTTTAAAATTGGCAAAACATCTTATATTTCAACTAGAAACACCTGTGGCAAAAATGTGTTAGATCGGTTCAGATTTATATATAGTTCCCATACAAATTTCACTCCCGATTTTACTTTTTCCGCTCTAGAGACCACATATTGTATCAGATTGTCTTCAGATTTGGTAAAACATCTTATATTTCCACTAGAAACACCCATGGAGAATATAGGTCAGATCGGTTCAGATTTATATATAGCTCTCATACAAATTTCGCTCCCGATTTGACTTTTTCCGCTCTATATACCAGATATTGTATCAGATTGTCTTCAGATTTGGCAAAACATCTTATATTTAAACTAGGAGCATCTATGGTGAAAACAGGTGAAATCGGTTCAGATTTAAATATAGCCTCCATACAAATGTCGCTCCCGATTTGACATTTTCCGCTCTAGAAACCACATATTGTACTCAATTTTCTTTAAATTTGGCACTCAATCTTATAATCCAACTAGAAACACCTATGCTGAAATTGGGTAAGATCGGTTCAGATTTAGATATAACCCCCATATAAGTGTCGCTCCCGATTTGAATTTTTCGCTTTAAATGCCACATATTGTACTCGATTTTCATTAAATTTGGCACAACATCTTATAATCTAACTAGAAACGCCTATGCAGAAATTGGATAAGATCGGTTCAGATTTAGATATAGCCCCATACAAATGACGCTCCCGATTTGACATTTTCCGCTCTAGAGACCACATATTGTACTCGATTTTCTTTAAATTTGGCACAACATCTTATTGTCCAACTAAACAAAACTATGATGAAATTGGGTAAGATCGGTTCAGATTTAGATATAGCCCCCATATAAGTGTCGCTCCCCATTTGACTTTTTCCGCTTTAAATGCCACATATTGTACTTGATTTTCATTAAATTTGGCACAACATCTTATAATCTAACTAGAAACACCTATGTAGAAATTGGATAAGATCGGTTCTGATTTAGATATAGCCCACATATAAGTGTCGCTCCCGATTTGAATTTTTTCGCTTTAAATGCCACATATTGTACTCGATTTTCATTAAATTTGGCACAACATCTTATTGTCCAACTAAACAAAACTATGGTGAAAGTGGGTAAGATCGGTTCAGATTTAAATATAGCCCAAATTCAAATGTTGCTCCCAAAAGTTTAACCGATTTTGGCCTTTATATTTCAACAATTTACTTTACTTTACATTTCAACAATTTCGTTCCAGGTTTCAATATACCCCCATACAAATGTTCTTTCCGATTTAACATTTTTTGTCAAACACATACATTTACAGGATACAAAAAAACCTTCCCGTTTTCATTTTTTCACCGAATTGTATTCGGATAGAAAGCGGAGTGTATCATAGAGTCGGCCCCGCCCGACTTTAGCCTTTCCTTACTTGTTTTTTTTTTAATATTTTTGCATAAATTTCCCTAATAATTGGTCTGTGTATTCTCTTTATAGCAAAAACGTGCACCATAAAGTGATTCTTGAAATGGGGCCAAAAGGCATACAAATGGTACCTATCAAACTACAACTGCTAGAAACACGATATTTGGTGTGTACGTCCTTTAATTGAGTGATTGATACATAACATAAAATATTTTTTCCAAATTTCTACTTTTAAGTGGCAAAATGGGAAAAAAGGGATAAAAATGGTACAAACCGAAGAGTCATGAAATGCGGAGTATACATTCCCCTGAATGTGTAGACAGGAAAATTCAAGGGATTTTTCGAAATTAGTACTTGTTGGGGCTAAAATGGAAAAAGGGGATAAAGATTGTACCAACCGAATGACCGCAGCTAGAGTCATGAAATTTGGAGTATACATTCCCCTGACTGTGTAGACAGGAAAAACAAACAAGTAAGAAGACGTTAAGTTCGGCCGGGCCGAATCTTATATACCCTCCACCACGGAGTGCATTCCACAGTATTACCAGCAGATTAAAGGATGTCGACTTTACATAGAAGTACTGTACCATATTACGAAAATTGTGATATTTTTATGCACATTACTATATTTGTTTACTATTTCAAACTATAATGTATACTTATGCGCACTGTTTAAAATCGACTACTAAAGAGTGATTTTTTTGAGGTTAGGATTTTCATGCATTAGTATTTGACAGATCACGTGGGATTTCAGACATGGTGTCAAAGAGAAAGATGCTCAGTATGCTTTGACATTTCATCATGAATAGACTTACTAACGAGCAACGCTTGCAAATCATTGAATTTTATTATCAAAATGCGTGCTCTGTTAAGAAAGTTCATCGCACGCTTCCATTTTATGGTCAGTTTAATCGACCCACTGAAGCGGCTATTCGGGCTATTGTGACTAAATTTCGCACCAAATTTACATTGTTGGACATTAAACCACCAAGACGCTTACGTAGAGTACGAACTGAAGAAAATATCGCAGCTGTATCGGCCAATGTTAATGATGACCATCAATTATCGATTCGTCGCCGTTCGCAGCAATTGGGCCTCTGTTACTCAAAAACGTGGAAATGCCAAAATTGGACTAAGCGGATGGACCACTTGAGGCGCAGCCGCGGTCAACATTTAAATGAAATTATCTTCAAAAAGTAAATGTCATGGACCAATCTAACGTTTCAAATAAAGAACCGATGAGATTTTGCAAATTTTATGCGTTTTTTTTAAAAAAAAGTTATCAAGCTCTTAAAAAATCACCCTTTATATATAAATAAAATGGTGAAATTGTGAAAGTTGACATGCCTAAATATTAGGCGATTGTCAGTCGCCATTAGAAAGAAGCATTTTCAGATACAGACAAAGTGATAAGAAAAGTATAAATTTTAAATATATCTCCATTCGCCCCATTCTCCGCCCAAATGTACAAATTTCGAAAAACCCCTTTTTCGAGTATTCATAGTCAGAATGTATACACCGAATTTCATGATTTCAACTTCAGCGGTTTGGTAGGTTCCATTTCTATCCCTCTTTTTAATTATATCCCTTAAAAGTACGAATTTCGAAAAATCCCTCTATTTTACGCGTCTATGCAATTAAAGGGATGTACACACTGAATTTCATCATTCTAGCTGTATTCGTTTAGTTGGGACTATTTTTATCCCCTGTATCCATTGTATCCCTTGAAAGTACGAATTTTGGAAAAAAAGTTTTATTTTTCGTGTCTACGCAGTCAGAGGAATGTATACTCCGAATTTCATGATTCTAGCTGCTGTCATTTCGTAGGTACTATTTTTATCCCCTTTTTCCATGTGAACCCCAAAAAGTACGAATTTTTTAGAAAGTTCTTTTATTTTACGTGTTTACGCAATCAGAGGAATGTATATACCGAATTTCATTATTCTGGGTGCAGCCGTTAGGTTGGTACTATTTTTATCCCTCTATCCCCATTTAACCCCTTAAAAGTACGAATTTAGAAAAACTACTTTTATATTATGTATCTACTCTATTAGAGGAATGTACACGCCAAATTTCGTGTTTCTATCTGTTGTCGTTTGATAGGTACTATTTTTATCCCTTTTCGTACCATTTCGCACCCTACAAATAAAAATCACTCTATGGTGCCCTATTATGCTATAAAGGGAATGCGAATTGCAAATATCAAGTAAATACAAGCTATTATGTTCAAAAAACATGCTGAAATACTCTAAATATTAGGGGTATTTTCAGTCCTTGTGAGGGAAATATTTTTCCCTCTGGGCCGATTTCGCCCACTTTCAATCCCAACCGATCTGCAACCATAAGACATATTTAGGAAAAATTTGAACCTCCTAGCTCATTTCGTTCGGCCGCAATCGTGCTTTCAACAGACAGACAGACAGACAGACAGACAGACAGACAGACGGACAGACGGACAGACGGACATGGCTATATCGTCTTAGAATTTTACCACGACCCAGAATATATATACTTTATGGGGTCTCCGATGAATATTTTAAGGTGTTACAAACGGAATGACAAAGTGAATATACCCCCATCCTGGAGGTGGAGGGTATAAAAAAGTTTTTCCAAATTCGTTCCCTTGAAAGTACAATGGCAACAGAGGTATAAAAATGGTACCAACCAAATGGCCGCAGTTAGAATGATGGAATTCGGTGTATGCATTCCTCTGACTACATAAATACGCAAAATAAAAGGATTTTTCCAAATTCGTTCTTTTTTATTTTAACGGCAAAAATTGGTTGAATCATGAAGTTAGGTTATCTTGCACTGTGTACACGTGAGTGATAACGGATTTTCAAAATTTGTATTTATTTTAGTTTTTTCGTTTGTATTTTTATACCTTCCACCTCCAGGATAGGGGTATATTCACTTTGTCATTCCGTTTGTAACACCTTGAAATATTCATCGGAGACCCCATAAAGTATATATATTCTGGGTCGTGGTAAAATTCTAAGACGATATAGTCACGTCCGTCTATCTGTCTGTGTGTTGAAAGCACGATAGCGGCCGAACGAAATGAGCTAGGATGTTCAAATTTTTCCTAAATGTGTGCTATGGTTGTAGATCGGTTGGGATTGAAAGTGGACGAAATCGGCCCAGAGGGAAACATTTTTCCCTCACAAGGACTGAAAATACCCTAATATTTAGAGTATTTCAGCCTGTTTTTTGAACATATTAGCTTGTATTTACTTGATATTTGCAATGCACATTCCCTTTATAGCATAAAAGGGCACCATAGAGTGTTTTTTATTTGTAGAGGGCGAAATGGGACAAAAAGGGATAAAAATGGTACCTATCAAACGACAACAGATAGAAACACGAAATTTGGCGTGTACATTCCTCTAATAGAGTAGATACATAATTTAAAAGTAGTTTTTCTAAATTCGTACATTTAAGGGGTTAAATGGGGATAGAGGGATAAAAATAGTACCAACCAAACGGCTGCACCTAGAATAATGAAATTCGATGTATACATTCCTCTGATTGTGTAGACACGTAAAATAAAAGAACTATCCAAAATTCGTACTTTTTGGGGTTCAAATGGAAAAAGGGGATAAAAATAGTACCTACCAGATGACTGCAGCTAAAATCATAAAATTCGGAGTATACATTCCTCTGACTGCGTAACACGAAATATAAAATGTTGTTTCCAAATTCGTACTTTCAATGAATACAATGGCTACAGGGGATAAAAATAGTACCAACTAAACGAATACAGCTTGAATGATGGAATTCGGTGTGTACATCCCTCTAATTATGTAGATACGTAAAATAAACAGAGTTTAGATAGTCGTACTCTTGAGGGGGCAAATTTGGAAAAGGGGGATAAAAATGGTACCAACAAAATGGCCGCTGATAGAATCATGGAATTCGGTGTATACAGTCCTCTGACTGCATAGTCACGTAAGATATTTTTTTTTCAAGTTCGTACTTTATTTTGTTGTTTTTACGACAAAAAATGGCAGAATCATGAAGTTGTCTTATACTGCGTACGTGAGAGATAAGGTATTTTCAAAATTTATACTTTTGAAATTAAAATAGGGTGGAAATACAACCAACCAAACGACTGTAGCTGAAAATACGCTCTCTATCCCCCAATATTTAGGGTCTTTATGATTGCTCCCTTATATTTACTTAATGAATTGAAGTATTATTTCCTTTATATACATAGTACACAAATATTGGTAGCCTTGGCTTATTAAGTAAATTTCTGATTTTCATACAGTTAAAATTTGTTGCGGACATTCGTCTTGTAGCTTGGAAGCCCCACAAAGAAAATAAAGGTTTCAGCTTGCGAAATGGGACAAAAAGGGATAAAATATAGTACCAATGATACGACAACAGCTAGAATCATGAAATTCGTTGTGTACGTCCCAATAATTCGTAGACACGTAAAATAGAGAGATTTTTCGAAATTCGTACTTTTAAGGGATATAATAAAAAAGAGGGATAAAAATGGGACCTACCAAACTGCTGAAGTTGAAATCATGAAATTCTGTGTATAAATTCTGACTATTACAGCATTTTATTTATATATAGTAGTGAGTTGTGCTTCTCGTTCGTTTGTGAGAATCATCTCTTTATAGATGTTGAAAAGTCGCTGCGAAGCCACTTGAAAAAACTTTTGACATGGTCGAAATCATGATCGTGGTAGTCTGCAGCCAAGTCATAAATGTCGCCATGCCATTTGTAAATAAATTTGCATTCTATTAAATATAGATGCAAAATGGTCTTGAGCCAGGACAATATCCCAGTTCAAATCAATTTGTATTTATTTTATTTAATGTTTTTTGAATATTGCTGTCTTGTATCTACTTTTTAATTGATATACATAATTAATTGATGTTCAAATTTCTAGCTTAACAGAGAGGGTTGGATAACAAAGACCCTTTGGCAGCGAAAGTGTCTATGATGCGTTACGCACTCACATCGCCCATTAGTGGAATTGAGGCAAACTACTGAGTAGAACGGACAAATTAACATTAATTCACTGGAGCTACATGATCGTGTCCAGAGTAGGGTAATGCTGTTGATAGGTGACGGTGACGATAGGTTATCCAATTCTATAGTTTCCGGTGAACATCGTCGTAATGTGGGTTGTGTGTCCTTGTTGTATCGATACTTTCACGGTGTTTGCTCTTCGGATATTCGTGATCTTATACCGCCCATGTGAACGTTCGGTAGAGATACGCGACATTCCAGGAACTCTCGCCCATTTGTTGTCGTTTGGACAACCGATCGCACCACACATTTGAGAATGAGTTCGTTGTTCGCCCGTACTATCCGTATGTGGAATCGACTTTCGTCAAATATCTTTCTCGCCAATTGCGATATACAGAAGTTTAAAAGAAACATCAACAGACACTACTCCCTCTTGCCTCCTTCCTGTACCTTATCTTCCTTCCTTCAACGCAATTGTCCGCATTTATAGGGGACATCCCCTGAGTGTTGGTTCAGTGAAAGATTAAAGTGAATAAGTTGCACATCATTGCACTCATTGTCGGGATATTTGTTCTTGGACGCTCCAATATCGTGAAACTTTCCAACATGTGAAATTTGCATTGTTTTCTCCATCTCGAAAAAATGTCTTCTTCTGTTATTTATCTACATCGAAAATCGTCCATATACCCTTGCGTTTCTAAAACTATGTATGTTAATTACAGTGGCAATCTCTGAAAATCCAAGGTTATCTTCAAATTCCATTTTTTTCAATTCGCTGAAAATAAATGTGGACGGCATCTGTCCACGTCTCAAGTCAAGAGCATATTTTTCTACGTCTACTCCGGAAATTCGGGGTTATTTCAGAGTAACCTATTGCAAAACATCCAAAAATATATTCTTTTTATTGCAACATTATTTTATTCAATGGTATTTTCAAGGTCGTAAGACCTCCAGAGCAAGAGATAATGACGACAATCATAAAATTTCGGGTTATCTCTACGAAAATGAACTCCCTAAATTTCTAGTTCGAAGAAAACAAATTTTGTGGCTCACTATAGCACTGCAAAGTCCCATGTTTTGGATTAACTATAATCTGATGACATCCATTTATTTTCCAGCAAATACACCGTTATCGCTCCCGGCAAAATACACGGCAATGACAAATACACTGCCACTGTGGCAGTGCACCACTTGACGGAGCCATGCCAAATTAAAGTGGGCATCACTGGCCCCTCTTTCAACGAATCGCATGTGGTTGAAGTTATAGGCAACGAGATTAAGAGTGTGGATTTTAGGATGCCCGATTTGGAGGAGGGCAAGTACAACCTCACGGCCGAGGGTGTCAACTGCTTGAATGATTTCAAGAACACCACCGAGCTCTATATGGACAAATTCGAAACCCATGTTAGTATCCAGACCGACAAGGGTCTCTATAAACCTGGCGATGAGATTAACTATCGCGTCATCTTTTTGGATAAAGATTTGAAGCCGGCCGCCGCCAACAAAGATGCAACCATTTGGTTTGAGGATGGCAAAAATAATCGCATTAAGGAAATCAAGGATTTCGCCGTCACTAAAGGAGTGTACACCGGCAAATTCAAAATCTCCGAATTCCCCATTATGGGTAGATGGCGCCTGAGCGTTTCGAATGGTGGCAGCCGTGATCGCAACGTCAACTTTAAGGTGGAGAAATATGTGCTGCCCAAGTACGTAGTCAAAGTGGAGGCCACCGAGAGGGTTTCCGTGAAGGACGGTGCTATGCACGTAGTTGTCAGGGCGAAGTAAGTAAATGTTCTATTTTCCAGCTCTTGTATCACACAACACGCTTCTCTTTCAGTTACACTTATGGCAAGCCTTTAAATGGCAAAGCTACCATTATCATGACCTTGCCCAGCAACCACCATCTATCCTCTGAGGACGAAGAAACGAAACAACCTCCTCCGGCCATCATCAAAAGTGTCGACATGGTTCAAGGCAAGGCCAAACTCGATTTTAACGTCAAACAATGGGAAGCCCACTTGTCGGCCAACAACCATCCCTCATATGCCACCATTATAGCCACCGTCGAAGAAGAATTTACCGGTGTCAAAATCAATGGAACTGCTTCCACAACCATTTATCCATATCGTTATTTCGTGAATTGCGTCCGTTACCAAGACTGCTATTCGTTTGTGGCCGATCAGGAGAAGGAGGTGTTGCTCCAACTGGGTTATGTGGATGGTACACATCTGAAGGACACAAAGAACCCCGTACACTTGACGTACACTGAAACTTTGCTCAAAAGAGTGCAGTACATTGAGAGGCGTGGACATGAGGCTGATGATAAAACAGACGAAACGACAACTATGGCACCGCCCATTGCGGAAAACCGCACCTTAACCTTCAAGGGTTTTATGAATGAGGCCGGCTTTGTGATGTTCAAAGTAAAATTGCCAGATTTGAAGAAATATGCAGGCTATTCGCACTTTTACAAGCTGGAAACTCATTACCGCGATGAGAAACGTGAACTGCATTACGCGCGTCAGCATCGCGAGAAAAAGCAGGTTGATCTTCCCAAGGCAGAGGAACCAAAAGATTACTTTAAAATAATGAACAAATATTCCGAAAAACGGTAACATTGATATTTTATCAGCTCTCACACTCTTACACTCTCCTAATGTTTAATATCTTTTGGGGGTCTCTATATTGCAGTTTGAAATTGTTCAAGGAAGAGCAATTCCCTATCAACTCCAGCCGACCCTTGACTTACTTCGATTACAATGTCATTGGCCGTGGCAACATTGTGAGAAGTGGTCGTGTTGATCTGCTCGACAAGCCCAATGTTTACAATCTAACCCTGACACCCGACTTCATGTATGGCTCCAACTTTGTCATCTATGTTTATTATGTGGATGACAATGGTGAATATCATCATGCTGAGCAACGCTTCTATGTGGATTATGAATGGCAAAACTCGGTACGTATACCTACGAATATTAGAGGCAGTCTGAATCGTAATACTTCATTTACCCCAGATCAATATAACCGCTGACGAACAAGTCAAACCCGGCCAGGAGGTGGCCTTAAAAATCAAAACCGCCCCCAATTCGTTTGTAGCCCTCATGGCTGTGGATCAGAGCGCACTGCTTTTGCATTCAAACAACGATTTGCAGAGTTACGTTTACAAGTCGCTTCTTCTTTCCTACGGAACAGTTACACCCCATCAGGGTGGTTATTCTTATTATCCAGGCTCCAACAGTGGTTGTGTAACTTTGACAAATGCTGATTACGTTTATAATTGGACTAGGTCCGAGCTCGGCCACAAGGTATGTCGATATATAAAATGAAGCAACTGCTTATGTTTTCACTTCTAATGATTTATTGGTTCTTAAGCCGTCTGGCACAGCTCGGTTAGATGAATCAAATTACCATGAATTTGAAGCCGACTATGACCCCTATGACGGCAGAAGCCGTAAAGCACACATACAAGTTCGCAAAGATTTCGCTGAAACCTGGCTGTTTGACAATATTGTCAAGTGAGTTGGCTAGATGTCTATGAACCCTAATCGTAGTTTAAAATGGAATCTACTCTTCCAGCACCGACAAGGAGGAGTTCACCTGGTCCAAGAAGATTCCCGATACGATAACCTCCTGGTTGATAACTGGTTTCGCCATGAATAGCGACAAGGGTTTGGCTATTACAAGGGACTCAACCAAGATTACCACCTTCCAGCCCTTCTTTATCTCCATTCGCTTGCCTTATTCCGTGAAAAGAGGTAACTGTCGGCAAATACATTTTCTGAAATTCAAAAACTAATCTCTCAATTTCTTCTTTTATCAGACGAAGTTATCAATGTGCCCGCTTTGGTTTTCAATTATTTGGACACGACATTGGATGTGGAGGTCGCCCTCGATAATGCCGATGATGAATTTGAATTCATCGATGTCAACAATGAGGTCATCAGCGATCAGAAAAGAACCAAGACCGTGCGTGTCCCTGCCAATGGTGCCGCCGGTGTTGCTTTCATGATCAGACCCAAGGTTCTGGGCAACGTGATGCTCAAGTACACCGCTGTATCTCCTGTGGCCGGCGATGCCATCCACAAGTCCATGAAAGTGGTGCCAGAAGGTATCACCCAATACGCCAACCGTGCCTACTTCATTAACCTAAAGGATGATCTGGAACAAAAGAACTCATTTGAATTGGATTTGCCCCAAGATATAGTGCCAGACTCTCAACATATTGAAGTGGGTGTAGTGGGTGATATTTTGGGACCGGTCTTGAATAACCTGGACAATTTAGTGCGTTTGCCCACAGGATGTGGTGAGCAGACCATGTCCTCGCTCTTGGCCAATTATTTGGTGATGAAATACTTGAAGGTAAGTTGGGCGAAACAAAAGAACTTCGAAAAATGTATAAATTTAATAATTATCTTTGTAGAACTCCAATCGTTTAACCCCCACTATGGAAACTAAACTGCGCTTCAATATGGAGTCGGGCTATCAACATATGCTTAACTATCGTCACGATGACGGTTCCTTCAGCTCTTTCGGTCCACCGAAACTTGAAGATAAGCCCCGTAATGGTTCCACATGGCTTACCGCCTATGTTACCCGCTCCCTACTTAAATTGGATGAATTCGTCAGAGTCGATCAAAAGATTGTTGCAGGAAGTTTGGAATATTTGGCCAAACAACAGGCCACAAATGGTTTATTCGCCGAGAAGGGTGACTACTTCTACACGTCTCAGGCCAATCATGTCTCTCTGAGCAGTACAGTGTTGCTGGCTTTCTTAGAGAATCAGGTAACTTCTTGACAATTGATAACATGTATGGACTGTCTTTAAAACTCCTCTCTTCTATCAGACTTTGGCTACCAAATATTCAAAGGAAATTGAGAAAGGTTTATCTTTCATAGCCGACCATGAGGAAAAATCCAATTCTCTTCATGCCCAAGCTATGGCCACTTATACCCTGAACAAGGCCAAAAATCCCGCTGCCAAAGACAAACTTTCAAAATTGATTTCATTGGCTAAAACCGATACCGATCGCAAATGGTGGTCTGCTGTGGAAAGATCGTCAAACGACAGATGGTGGTTCCATGTTTACAGCAGTGATGTCGAAATTAGTTCTTTACTGACTCTGTTGAATCAACCCTCCACAAATGTCGAGGATGTCCTACCCATTATTAGATGGCTGATTGCTCAACGTAATAGCTATGGCGGTTTCTCATCCACTCAGGATACCGTGGTCGGATTACAGGCCCTGATTCAATTTGCCAAACTGGCCGATTACAAGCCCGCTAAAATGGTAGTGGATATCACTTCAACGGGTGGCGCTAAAGACTATGTACAACAGTCTTTTGAAGCCGTAAAGTTGACCGACGAAAATGGTATCTTATATCAAAATGTTGAGGTAGGAATAGGGAACCCGTTAAAAATTAACATATTTAAAACATAATATTGTTCAATTTTTAACAGATGCCCCACAGCACCAAATCCATCGACTTCTATGTCAATGGAACCGGCTCCGCTATGGTCCAAGTCGCCTATCAATATAACATCTTTGAGAAGGATCCCAAGCCCAGCTTCTCCATTATCACCGATGAAATGGACAGCGAACAAAAGGCTCTCTTAACTATGTTAATATGTGTCGAATATAAGGGTGAGGGCGAAGCCTCCAACATGGCTGTTCTGGAGATCAACACACCCTCCGGCTATATAGTGGATGAGGAGAGTTTGCCAGCCATCAACGAAGTCGATAGAGTTAGTGTAAGTAGCGAAGTATTAACGGAGGAAAGGAGTGAGTCTATATGTAAACTTTACTTTATACTTTAGAACACCGAATTGAAGAACTCGGAATCCTTGTTGGTCGTTTACTTCGACCATTTGTACAAGGACCAAAAGTCGTGCATAATGTATGAGGCCACAAAAGTCCACGCCGTGGCCATGCAAAAGCCAGCATCCATCGTTGTGTACGATTATTATGACACGAGCAAAAAGGCCACCGAATTCTATCAGGTCGATTCGAAACTCTGCAATATCTGCGAGGGCGAAGAGGAATGCAGCAAATGCAAATAGATTGGGCGGTTGGGGAAAGGTTTTCCAAATCCCATCGAAATCCTTTAAACGAAAACATACTACTCATGTAAATTGTTCAATATAAATTTTGCCAATAAATACTCTTAAATGAATTTTCATCATTTTTATATGAACCATATATCGTATCTGTTTTATTTGCTTTATTTGTTATTATTTGTCGGTAGACAGTGTAACTATTGACAAGTAGCATACCATGACTTAAGTTATCCATATATATACCACAGTTTGGTATTGGCTTGCTTCTACTTAAGAAAAAAGAGATTATAAAGCAAATGTTAAGGAGTTAGGTGACAAGGTTCACAAAAGGTTTGCTCACTATTTCAATATTTTTCACTGAAGTAGATAATAATAATAATATAATAGAGACCTCATCCCGTGTTTTGGAAGCTGTTCATCGAAAAGGGCATTCGGTACTAGTAGTAGTGAATTCTTTATTTAACAAAATTTCTTAACTCTTAATTTTGCGGTAAAACTTATTAAATTACAGAATATACTATTTATTGATTATGGCAACTTTACCCATAAAAGCGAGATTTTATTTGTATAAATAAATTTGCATTCTATTAAATGTAGATGAAAAAGGGTCTTGAGCCAGGACAATATCCCAGTTCAAATCAAATATTGATTCAGACCACGGCAGAAGTATTGCAACTCAATGAGATGCTTGTAAGATGGCATGTGTACTTTATTACTTGGTGCGGTTGTTTAAACGCAAATTTGGCAAGTGAGTTGTGCTTCTCGTTCGTTTGTGAGAATCATCTCCTTATAGAGACCGGGTTTGATGTTGAAAAGTCGCTGCGAAGCCACTTGAAAATACTTTTGATATGGTCGAAATCATGATCGTGGTAGTCTGCAGCCAAGTAATAAATGTCACCATGCCATTTGTAAATAAATTTGCATTCTATTAAATATAGAAGCAAAAAGGGCTTGAGCCGGGACAATATCCCAGTTCAAATCTAAAATTGATTTATTAATACTTTACTGTATGGCAAAGCAAATTTCTCTATTCAAAATTAGTTTTAACTCATCTTTAGATATTACCATTTCTCTGAAACTACTTATGCGAAATCTATTCAACACGGGATATTTTCCAATGAAATTTTGTATATTTTCTACCTCTTTAGTGCTGCACAAGTTACAATATTTAGAGCTGCTGCAAGAAAAATGGAATCCAATGAATACAATCAGCTCACATGTTATCTTAAACATTTTGAACAGATTTCCATCAGGATGATGGCACTGTTGGACGTAGTCTAGAGGAGACAATTTACTAAATCACAACAATTTAGTTTTTTCAATATTTTATTCCAGCAAGTGTTGCTGTTTCGTACGAAGTACACAAACTACTTTGACAAATATAAAACAAGCAATAACGCCATCTGCATGTGGATGTCACAGTATGTCATACGTGCATCATCCAATCATATGGTCGATCTTCCACATACCAGCATCAGCTGATGTCGATCGTCAACACATTTATTCAAATAAAGATGATGTATTTTAGATGTCATATTTTCTATCATTATCAGATACCAACATTCCACTGACAAATTTATCACCCACTATATAGCAAACTCCTGATCAAATGTATTCACTATTAGCCAGGATATATTTAGATTTTCAAGCACTACTTGGTGTAGGTTGTGGCGAAGACCACACCACCATTTCAAACTTTTTGAGCCATGTCCGTCCGTCTGTTTATGGTACACGATAACTCTCGATAGGAGTTAGGGACTCAATTCACACTTTGTTAATGGTAATATTTTCCCCAAACTTAGTTTAAGTTCGAAGATGGGTGAAATTGCCACGTCCCTCCTGGTACCTCCCACACAAATGACCCATATTCCTATGTTAAATTAAAACCTATGTAACTTCCGCACGGATATTGAAATCAGCTATATTTTGGTATTTCATAAAGTTTTTAGAATCACTTAAAGTTTACTAAATATGGCGCGCTCCTTCCAGTACCTCGCACACAAATCACCCAAAACTACGTAAAATTGAAGCTGTTATAACTTCTATACGGATGATCGGAATAGTGTGAAATTTGATATTTAGCAATGCTTTTATAGAGGTTACATTCGTGTGGAATATGGGCGATATTGACACACTCCTTCTGGTACCTCCCACACAATGGGGCATAAAATTTGGTTACACTATAACATTCATACGGGTAGTCAAAATCATTTGCAATTTCATTGATTTGATATAATTTGATATTTAAAAATGTTTTCATAATCACTTTAAACGTAAAAAATATTTACGCATTAGACACGCCCCTTCTTGTAACTCCCACACAATTGTCTCTATCCTAGGTAATATTAAATCCTTCATATCTTCTATACTGGTGCATGGCATCCACTATGACTTTATATTTGATCATGATTTTACAATTGTTTTATAAATGTGGATGCTGGGACCTAGTACCTTTCACAAATAATCCTGCCCTACGTTAAATGTAATTTCTTATAATTTCCTTATAAGTATATATTCTCTGAGAGTGATGGTACATATAAGTCGGTTTAGCCGACTAATATGCACAGTCAGAGGAATTATATATATTATGATTATATGATTCTAGCTGCGGCCAATTGATTGGTACCATTTGTATCCCCTTTTTCCATTTTAACCCCAAAAAGAACGACTTTCTAAAATCTTTTTATTTTTACGTGTCTACACAATTAGAAGTCGGTACACACCGAATATCATCATTGTAGTTGTAACCGTTTAGTTGGTACCATTTTTATCCACCTGTTGCCATTGTATCACTTGAAAGTAGGAATTTGGAAAAACCTTTTTATTTTTCGTGCATAAGCTGTCAGAGGAAAGTATACTCCGAATTTCATTATTTTAGGTACAGCCGTTTGGTTGGTACCATTTTTATCCCTCTTTTCCCATTTTACCTCTTAAAAGTAAAAATTTTGCAAAAATACTTTTATATTAGGTATATACACAATTAGAGGAACTTACACGTGTTTCTAGCTGTTGTCGTTTGACAGGTACCATTTTTATCCCTTTTTGCCCCATTTCGCCCCTACGAATAAGAAGCAGAAATGTTGAAAAACATGCCTAAATACTGTAAAATATAAGGGATTATTATGGGTATTTTCAGTCCATGGGAGGGAAAATTTTTTCTCTTTGGACCGATTTCGCTCAGTTGCAATCCCAACCGATCTACGACTGTTAGACGCATTTCGTTTATATGCTAGCCTGCTTTCAACAGACGGACATGTCTAGATCGTCTTAGAATTAGAATGACGATCAAGAATATATATAACTTGTAGTGAGACTCTCGATATTTCAAGGTGTTACAAACGGAATGACAAAGTTAGTCATGGGGGGTATAAAAATGAAATATATGTTGTATGGTAGTAAAAGAATAAATTCATAAAATTATAAAAAAAAATTAATGAAACTATACAAAATTAAACATTGGGGCCGACTATATGATATATATAAATCTGAACCTATTTGAGTCAATTTAGCTATAGATGTTTCTATTCAAAATATATATAATATATTTAAAGAAAATCGTTAAAATATAAGGCTTCTAGAGCGGAAAAAGACAAATCGGGAGCGACATTTGTATGGGGACAATATCAAAATCTGAACCGATCTGACTCACTTTCACCACAGATGTGTGAAGTTGAATTATAAGGTAGTCACTTAAATTATGTGGCTTCTAGAGCGGAAAAAGTCAAATCGGGAGCGACATTTGCATGGGGACTATATCTAAATCTGAACCGATCTGACTCACTTTCACCACAGATGTTGGAAGGATAAATATAAGGTACTGTGCCAAAATTGAAGCAAATCGAGTACAATATGTGGTTTCTAGAGCGGAAAAAGCCAAATGGAGAGAGAAATTTGTATGCGATCTATATCTAAATTTGAACCGATTTGACCTATTTTTACCACAGATGCTTCTATTTGAAATATAAGGTGCTGTGCCAAATTTGATCAAAATCGCTTAAATTTTGTGGCTTCTAGAGTGGAAAAAGTCAAATCGGGAGCGACATTTGTATGAGGACTATAACTAAAATTGATCCACAAGACATATTTGTCCTTACTTTTTGTCAGGATCAGAAATTAGGATTCCACCTGTACTTTGATTACAAAAATATATAGATGGGAAGACATACGGACTGGCTAAATAGACTCAGAAAGTGATTCTAAGCCGATCTGTATAGAAAACGATGGGTCTATTTAGCTTCCTTTTGGGCGTTACAAACAAATACACAGAGACATAAGGTATTTCCCGGCCCACGATCCAAACTAAGTGACTCCATACGAAAAATTCGTTCCCACTCATTTGTGTAAAATGTTATTCTTCAAATGTTAAGTGATATCAAATATTTATTATCAACTTTTTTGGAAGTTGTTCAAAAGAACTCCATCAAATTTGTGATGTGACAAAAAGGTGTTTTCTGCGGAAGTACTTAAATTGTTTTTGTTGGGCTATTCTAGATTATTTGTAAGTAAGAAAATGCTTAAGACGGGCTGGGCTGCCTAAATCTACTATAGTTTCTTCATGAACTTTTTCAATAAAACGAATCATTTTTTTTTTTGGGGAAGCAGGAAAGTAAGCTTTCCAGCCAAAGTAATGCAGCTAGAGTTTTTGCTATAATCATGAAAACGCGCAACACAAATGGATTTTCCAAATTTTTATCTTCTAGGGAAGAACGGAGAAAGGAGGGTGAAAAATGATACCAACTTAAGTATTGCACATAGAATCGTTACATTAAGTATGTACATCCCCTGTCTATGTAGACTCGCAACATAAGTGGATTTATCGATCGTTTCCATCGTTCGGTATTATATTAATACGATGAAGAATATGGCGCCATGCATGGACTTTCGAGCGCGTTCTAAGTCAGATCACAGAGCTGGACAATGACAAATGCCTTACCTACTTAGACTCAGACTATCCTTCCTAGGAAGTATGTTCTTCGCCGATCTGACGGTCTTAGCAAATGTACCTCTACGGAATTTGCTCAACTTCATCAACAAGACGAAATGATTTCAGAAGAAGCGATCGATACTTTATGATTTCTATACTTCTTCCTATGATACTTTCTAAAATCTTCCTATACCCCGTTTCTCTTCCTCAATAAAGGGTGATTTTTTAAATGCTATAGGAAAGTTTTTCAACAAAAAAACACATAAAATTCAGAAAAATGCATGAAATCTTTATTTGAATCGATAGTACGGTCCATATAATGTAATGTTTGAAGATTATGATTTGAACTGGGATATTGTCCTGGCTCAAGACCATTTTGCATCTATATTTAATAGAATGCAAATTTATTTACAAATGGCATGGTAACATTTATTACTTGGCTGCAGACTACCACTATCATGATTTCCACCCTGTCTAAAGGTTTCATTCAGGTGGCTTCGCAGCGACTTTTCAACATCAAACCCGGCCTCTATAAGGAGATGATTCTCACAAACGAACGAGAATCTCAACTCACTTGCCTAATTTGCGTTTAAAAAATCGCACCAAGTAATAAAGTACACATGCCATCTTACAAGCATCTCATTGAGTTGCATATGTAAGTATGTGTATATGCAGGTATAGTTACCCAGCAATACTTCTGCCGTGCCAACGCTCATTTGTTTTAGTTTTTTCGTTTGTATTTTTTTGGTCTGTAATCAATATTTGATTTGAACTGGGATATTGTCCTGGCTCAAGACCATTTTGCATCTATATTTAATAGAATGCAAATGTTGACCTCGACTGCGCATCAAATGGTCCATCCGCTTAGTCCAATTTTGGCATTTCCACGTTTTTGAGTAACAGAGGCAAAATTGCTACGAACGGCGACGAATCGATAATTGATGGTCATAATTAACACTGGCCGATACAGCTGCGATATTTTCTTCAGTTCGCACTCTACGTAAGCGTGTTGGTGGTTTAATGTCGAACAATGTAAATTTGATGCGAAATTTAGTCACAATAGCCCGAATAGCTTCAGTGGGTCGATTAAACTGACCATAAAATGGAAGCGCGCGATGAACTTTCTTAACAGAGCACGCATTTTGATAATAAAATTCAATGATTTGCAATCGTTGTTCGTTTGTAAGACGATTCATTGCTAAATTATAGACCAAACTGAAGATGTTTGTCAGTGAAACAAAACACGAAACGTGCGTCAGCTGTTTAAACCAATGTTGCCAAAAAGATAATAGCTAAAAAATCACCCTTTATTATTCTCGCACTTATACCAACAATAATACTCTTCCAGAATCTTCTCTCTCTATATTTTCTTTATATTAACTATATGGGTACCACAATGAACCTCCATAGGCCTCCGAGTGAATCTTGTTACTAGCGGGCAACACTTTCAACCTAACCTAACCTACCCACTTAGCAAGTGGATCGAACATTGACGGACTCAATAGCATACACAGCTTTCTCAGTTGCGAGTACTACGCTCAGGAACTAACGCAATGTCACAATTGCCAAAGATGCGGACACGTTTCGACTAATTCTTCTAAGATTATCTACAAAAAGTGCTTCATTTTATGTGAATAAACAACAGACAAAAATTAAAGTGAAACTGAATAAGACAGCTTTAGACAGAGAGATAATCAATATCAGAAATACTGCAATCAGTCACAACATAGACTAAATTTCTACTCAGGCGATTTGTGTTCAGTCTTTAAGTGAACGTTGAAATAAGAAGACTTTCTTCGGGGCAAAAGTTTTCGAAAAACATAAATTATCACGGGTAGTCCGTGAGATAAGAAAAAAATCCGAAGTAAAATCTTCAAAGAGTGGCACCATGACTCGCCCTGCGATATGTCTCCTGGTGTGCTTAATGCAAATATTGGCACATGTCCGTGCTGAGGGGTAAGTTAGTTCAATAGAGTGGTTTTCTTTAATCATAATCTTAGGCCACTTTCGAATTGCCAACTCAGGGCCAAGGTGAAATCAAAGCATAGTGACGTACAGGGTGGTTAGGATAAGGACCAAGGCCAGAAGAGTCTGACCTTGATCAATAGGAGGCAATAGGAGGAGGAAATTTCCTCTTCTTTCATAGAAATTAAAAGTTGATTTCGATCGTAACTTATCGATATCGAATCCCGTGATTTGCCCCCAGTTTATGGCCGTCAGTCTAAGCTGACATCCCAGACAATGTATGGAAATTACGGTGCAAATTTGTTATGAGATTAATTCGGAATTTAACGTTATCTTTTGAGGCAGGAAATAGCTAGATTATTGTTATTCAGGGTGGCGCAGAATGAGCTATAAGTTTAAATGGTTTATAAATTTTGTATTTAAGCAATTATTATAATTTTTTAACACAGTATATTATTGGAGAATTTTTGTGCAATTAGCTTTGAAAAATGATATCCTGGTTCGCACACACCTGCTATTTTTAGCATATTTTCCATAACTTTTCGCAAAATTTCAAAAGAATATGGGTCAATCCTTTCGGAGGATACACCGTACCAAACAGTACACTCAAGTGGGTGTGATTGTCGCTGATTAACTGCTCTTGGATTTTCCGTAGCCCAAATCCTGCATTTTTGCTTGTTAATAGGAAATGGGCTTCATCGCTCTTTACCAAATTGTGAATATTGTGAATTGTGACTGTTGGTTTGGAAAATAGAATTCAATTATTATTGTACATTGTTCGAAAGAGTAATGATTCATAATAAATTTTCCAAGTCTAATTCACAAAATGCTGAAAAAAAAAACAAAAAATATGATCGAATATTTTCATTAGTATTTGGCAGGAGAAAAAGTCCACCAGATTTCACATGGATTCGACATCTTTTTTGATAAAAAAAATTATCATATTAATACATGTTTGTTAAAGATACCATATATTACAATTTCCGAAGAATTTCCCACTGATTTAGTCTATTTAGTGAAATCGCTGATTAAATTGAGCGGCATAAATATTATTATTAGTAATTCTAGTTAGCAGATCACATTATTTTTATACACTCCACCTCCGGGATGGGGGTATACTAACTTTGTCATTTCGTTTTTAACACCCTGAAATATCGCCCTGAGACCCTATAAAGTATATATATTCTTAATCGTCATAAAATTCTAAGACGATCTAGCCATGCTCGTCCGTCCGTCTGTTGAAATCACGCTAGCATCTAAACGAAAGGAGCTAGGACGCCCAAATTTTCATTAAAAGCGTCTTATAGTCGTAAATCGGTTGGGATTGAAACTGGGCGAAATCGGTCCAAAGGGAAAATTTTTTCCCTCACAAGGACTGAAAATACCCATAAAAATCCCTAATGTTTTAGAGTATTTAGGTATGCATTTTCAAAATGTCAGCTTGGATTTACTTGATATAACAACAACGTGTTCCATAAAGTGATTCTTATTCGTAGGGGTGAAATGAGGCAAAAAGGGATACAAATGGTGCCTATCAAACGACAAGAGCTAGAAACAGCAAATTCGTTGTGTACATTCTTTTAATTGAGTAGATATATAATATAAAAGTATTTTTTCCAAATTCATACTTTTAAGGGATAAAATGGGATAGAGGGATAAAAGCGGTACCATCCAAACGCCTGCAACTAAATGTATGAAATTAGGTGTATACATTCCTCTGATAGTGTAGTCTCGTAAAATAAATGGATTTTTGGAAGTTCGTACTTTTTGGGGTTAAAATGGAAAAAGGGGATAAAAATAGTACCAACCAAATGACCGCAGCTAGAGTCATGAAATTTGGGCTATACATACTGTGTAGACACGAAAAATAAAAGGATTTTTCCAAATTCGTACTTTCAAGGGATACAATGGGTACAGAGGGATAAAAATAGTACCAACTAAACGACTACAGCTAGAATGATGAAATTCCCTCTAATTGCGTAGACACGTATAATAAAGAGATTTTAGAAAGTCGTACTCTTAAGGTGGTAAAATAGGAAAAGGGGATACAAATGGTACCAACCAAATGGCCGCAGCTAGAATCATGGAATTCGGTGTATGCATTCCTCTGACTGCATAGACAGGAAAAATAAAAAGATGTTTCCAAATTCGTTGAAGTTGAAGCAAGTTCTTTTGGAATTAAAATAGAAAGGAAATACAACCAACTGTAGCCCCCAATATCTACCAATGTTTATGGTATTTAAGCTTGTTGAAAATATAAATATAAGAATGTTTATCTTTTTAATTGACTTGAAGTATTATTTCGATATACAAACGTATTTATAAGCGTGGTTTGAAATAATAAAAATATTATACTGATTTATAAAATTATTTTTTTCAATATTTGTTCCTGTTTGGCTATAATAAAAAATATATATTTTCCTGTAATACTACTGCACTTCTTCAAAAATCGACAGCCTCTGTGGAATGCAATCCAAGGTGTAGGGTATATAAAGTTCGGCCCGGCCGAACTTAACGCCTTTTTTACTTGTTGAATTTTTAGTATTATAATTTTGGTTTTACACAACGTTTTTTTGTTTGGATTTTAGACGACACCAGAGGCCACGGTGCCCTTTATTTATGATTTCGTTTTTATTACGTTTCTCGATAGCCTTAAAGTTTTCTTTCCATAGTCGAATCAAAAACACAATCAACCTTTTGTAAATTCGTTAAGACATTTGTGATTTTGGCTCATTTAATACGAACAAAACTGATTGCGCCTTATAATAATTTTACATTTTTTATTGGACCTATAGAAGAAGAGATATATGAAACTGCAACATTTTCAATTGAAAAAAATACAAATTGAAATTGAGAAATGAAAATTTCTCTTGAAAAACTACAAATTGAAACTCAGAAATGTAAATCGAAATTCAGAAAATACAATTTGAAAATAAGAAATGTCAAATGAAGTTCAGAAATACAATTTGAAATTGAAAAATGAAATTTGAAACTGAGAAAATGTAAATTGAATTTCAGAAATGTAAATTGAAATTGAAATTGAGAAATGAAAATCGAAATTGAGAAAATGCAAATTGAAATTCAGAAATTTAAATTGAAATTGAGAAAATACAAATTGAAATTCAGAAATATAAATTGAAATTGTGAAAGTACAAATTGAAATTGAGAAATGAAAATCGAAATTAATTTGTATTTTCTCACTTTTGTCAATACTTGAATCCACAATTGTGGAATTCAGGCAAACTATTGAGTAGAACGGACAAAGACTTGTGTAAAAATTACCAAATGATAGTGTATAAGCTGCACATGTACACTAGGATGGGTCACGAAAATAAATTGCAGCGGTGACCCCCCCCCCCCCAGAAATGAAGATGGGATTGTTAAATGATGATCTGCAAAATATTTCGTCACTGGGTGAAGCCATCTGTGAGCTAAACGCTCCTGAAAACACCTGTGTAATTTTTTCTAGTTTTTTTTTGTCCAAAATGTTTTTCTGAATTAATAGAGCCTTGAAAGAACTTTAAATAAAAATGTTTATTGTTGTCTTAGCATAACTCATTGGTCGTATTATTGGACGTTTAGATTGATTTTATGCGGTTTTACCAGGTGACAGCAAAAACCCACATTTCTTGGTAACATTTTGTAAGAGGTATTATGAAAAATAAATAGAAGGAATCAATACCTTTTGAATGAGGCCTAAATGATGAATATCGGGCGAAAAATTGCGTCACTGATTCCATGTTTGTAAATTAATTTAATACAGAGGATGGATTTTCAGAGGCCACACAGCTCAATGTACACATTGTCTGGGTTCTTGTTCTTAGGAGGCTCCAATATCGTGGGACTTTCCAACAAGGCATTTGAAAAATTTAATTTGCAGCCCCAATTGTTTTTTCCACCTCGAAAGAAGTGTATTCTTATGTTATTTGTCTACATCGAAAATCATACACATCTCCTTACGTGTCTATAACTATGTATTTTAATTATAGTGGCAATCTCTGAAAATCCAAGGTTATCTTCAAATGCCAATTTTTTCAATTCGCTAAAGAAAATGCGGACGGCATATGTTCACGTCTCAAATCAAAAGCATATTTTTTACTTCTACTGATAATGGTAGCGGTCTCCGGAAATTCGGGGTTATTTCAGAGTAACCTTATGCAAATATATTCTTCGAAATTTTTATTTGAATTTTTATTTCCAAATGCCAAATTTTTCAATTCGTTAACGGTAGCAGTCTCCGGAAATTCGGGGTTATTTCAGAGTAACCTAATGCACAAAATATTCTAGGAAATTTGTATTCCAATATTATATTATTCAATGGTATTTTCAAGGTCTTAAGACCTCCAGAGCAAGCGATAAGGACGATAATCATAAAATTTCGGGTTATCTCTACGAAGAAAACAAATGTTGCGGCTCACTATAGCACTGCAAAGGGAATTAGAAAAATAATCTCTTTTTCCAAATGACCGGGAGAAACATGACACTAAACACCCATGTTTAGAATAACTATAATCTGATGACATCCATTTACTTTCCAGCAAATACACCGTTATCGCTCCCGGCACCATACACGCCAACGACAAATACACGGCCTCCGTGGCAGTGCATCACTTGACGGAGCCATGCCAAATTAAAGTGGGCATCACTGGCCCCTCTTTCAACGAATCGCAAGTGGTTGAAGTTAACGGCAACGAGATTAAGAGTGTGGACTTTATGGTACCCGATTTGGAGGAGGGCAAGTACAACTTCACGGCCGAAGGTGTCAATTGCATGAATGGTTTCAAGAACACCACCAAGCTCTACGTGAATAAATTCGAAACCCATGTTAGTATCCAGACCGACAAGGGTCTCTATCAGCCTGGCGATGAGATTAACTATCGCGTCATCTTTTTGGATAAAGATTTGAAGCCGGCCGTCGCCAACAAAGATGCAACCATTTGGATTGAGGATGGCAAAAATAATCGCATTAAGGAAATCAAGGATTTCGCCGTCACCAAAGGCGTGTACACCGGCAAATTCAAAATCTCCGAATTCCCCATTATGGGTAGATGGCGCCTGGGCGTTTCGAATGGTGGCAGCCGTGATCGCGACGTCGACTTTGAGGTAAAGAAATATGTGCTGCCCAAGTACGTAGTCAAAGTGGAGGCCACCGAGAGGGTTTCCGTGAAGGACGGTGCTATGCAGGTAGTTGTCAGGGCGAAGTAAGTTAATTTTCTATTTTCCAACTCTTGTATCATACAACACGCTTCTCTTTCAGCTACACTTATGGCAAGCCTTTAAATGGCAAAGCTACCATTATCATGACCTTGCCCAGCAACCACCATCTATCCTCTGAGGACGAAGAAACGAAACAACCACCTCCGGCCATCATCAAAAGTGTCGACATGGTTCAAGGCAAGGCCAAACTCGATTTTAATGTCAAACAATGGGAAGCCCACTTGGCGGCCAACAACCATCCCTCATATGCCACCATTATAGCCACGGTCGAAGAAGAATTTACCGGTGTCAAAATCAATGGAACTGCTTCCACAACCATTTATCCCTATCGTTATTTCATGAATTGCTTCCATTACCACGACTGCTATTCGTTTGTGGCCGATCAGGAGAAGGAGGTGTTGCTCCAACTGGGTTATGTGGATGGTACACATCTGAAGGACACAAAGAACCCCGTAGAATTGACTTACACTGAAACTTTGCTCAAAAGACCGAAGTACATTGCCAGACTTGGATATGTGGCCGTGGAAAAAACAGACGAAACGACGACTATGACACCGCCCATTGCGGAAGACCGCACCTTAACCTTCAAGGGTTTTATGAATGAAACCGGCTTTGTGATTTTCAAAGTAACATTGCCAGAGTTGAAGGAATATACAGGCTACTCGCACTTTTACAAGCTGGAAACTCATTACCGCGATGAGAAACGTGAACTGTATCATGCGCATCAGCATCGGGAACCAAAGCATGTTGAACAGCCCAAGGCAGAGGAACCAAAAGATTACTTTAAAATAACGGACAAACATTCATACAAAAATGGGTAACATTAATATTTTATCACCTCTTACACTCTCCTAATATGTAAACCCTTTTTCGGGGTCTCTCTATTGCAGCTTGAAATTGTTCAAGGAAGAGCAGTTCACTATCAACTCCAGCCGACCCTTGACTTACTTCGATTACAATGTCATTGGTCGTGGCAACATTGTGAGAAGTGGTCGTGTTGATCTGCTCGACAAGCCCAATGTTTACAATCTAACATTGACACCCGATTTAATGTATGGCCCCTACTTTGCCATCTATGTTTATTATGTGGATGACAAGGGTGAATATCATCATGCTGAGCAAAGCTTCTATGTGGATTATGAATGGCAAAACTCGGTATGTATATATACGAATATCAAGAGGCAGTCTAAATTCTAACACGTCCTTTACCCCAGATCAATATAACCGCTGTTGAGCAAGTCAAACCCGGCCAGGATGTGGCCTTAAAAATCAAAACCGCCCCCAATTCGTTTGTAGGCCTCATGGCTGTGGATCAAAGCGTTCTCCTCTTGAAGTCAAACAATGATCTGGAGAGATATACGTACAATTGGGTTCTTGATTCCTACCACACACAGACACCTTTTCAGGGTGGTTATTCTTATTATCCTGGCTCCACCAGTGGCTGCGTAACTTTTACAAATGCTGATTACTTCTATAATTGGACTAGGCCCGAGCACAGCCTGACGGTATGTCGATATATAAAATAAAGCAACGGATTATGTTTTCAATTGTAATAATTTATTGGTTCTTAAGATGTACACAGCTCGGTCAGATTTATCAGGTAATAATTACGTCGAAGAGGATGCTGACTACGTCCCCTATGAGGGCAGCAGTGGTGGTGGTGGTGGCGCTGGCATACAAGTTCGCAAAGATTTCGCTGAAACTTGGCTGTTTGACAATATCCTAAAGTAAGCAGTATTATTTGGATCGATTGTATCAAGTCTACATTTGATTTATCTCATTCAGCACCGACAAGGAGGAGTTCACCTGGTCCAAGAAGATTCCCGATACGATAACCTCCTGGGTGATAACTGGTTTCGCCATGAATAGCGATAAGGGCTTGGCTATTACAAAGGACTCAACTAAGATTACCACCTTCCAGCCCTTCTTTATCTCCATTCGCTTGCCCTATTCCGTGAAAAGAGGTACTACCTCTAATCGTAATAAATTTTCTAAATATTGAAATAACAAACCTACCGATTCTTCTTCCAACAGGAGAGGTTATCAATGTGCCCGCTTTGGTTTTCAATTATTTGGACAAGACATTGGATGTGGAGGTCACTCTTGATAATGCCGATGATGAATTTGAATTCATCGAAGTCAACAATGAGGTTATTGGCGATCAGAAACGTAGCAAGACCGTGCGTGTTCCAGCCAATGGTGCCGCCGGTGTTGCTTTCATGATCAGACCCAAGGTTCTGGGCAACGTGATGCTCAAGTACACCGCCGTATCGCCGGTGGCCGGCGATGCCATCCACAAGTCCATGAAAGTGGTGCCAGAAGGTATCACCCAATACGGCAACCGTGCCTACTTTATTAATTTGAAGGATGATCTGGAACAAAAGACCTCATTTGAATTGGAATTGCCCGAAGATATAGTGCCCGACTCCCAACATGTTGAGGTGGGTGTGGTAGGTGATATTTTGGGTCCGGTTATGAATAATTTGGACAATTTGGTGCATTTGCCCACAGGATGTGGTGAGCAGACCATGTCCTCGCTGTTGCCCAATTATTTGGTGATGAAATACTTGAAGGTAAGCTGGCACCAACAAAAGAACTTCGAAATATGTATAAATTTAATAATTATCTTTGTAGAACTCCAATCGTTTAACGCCCAACATGGAAACTAAACTGCGCTTCAATATGGAGTCGGGCTATCAACATATGCTTAACTATCGTCATGCTGACGGTTCCTTCAGCTCTTTTGGTCCCTCGGAAAATGAAGATAAGTCCCGTAATGGTTCTACATGGCTTACCGCCTATGTTACCCGCTCCCTGCTGCAATTGGATGAATTCGTCAATGTCGATCAAAAGATTGTTGAAGCAGGTTTGGAATATTTGGCCAAACAGCAGGCCACAAATGGTTCATTCACCGAGAAGGGTGGTTACTTCTACACCTCTCAGGCCAATCAGGTCTCTCTGAGCAGCACAGTGTTGCTGGCCTTCCTAGAAAATCAGGTAACTTCTTGACAATTGATAACAAACATGGGATTTCATTTAAAACTCCTCTCCTTTATCAGACTTTGGCAGACAAATACTCCAAGGAAATCGAGAAAGGTTTATCTTTCATAGCCGACAATGAGGAAAAATCCAATTCTCTTCATGCCCAAGCTATGGCCACTTACACTCTGAATAAAGCCAAAAATCCCGCTGCCAAGGAGAAACTTTCAAAATTGATTTCATTGGCCAAAACCGATACCGATCGCAAATGGTGGTCTGCTATTGAAAGAGCGTCAAACGACAGATGGTGGTTACATGTTTACAGCAGTGATGTCGAAATTAGTTCTTATATTTTACTGACTCTGCTGAATCAACCCTCCACAAATGTCGATGATGTCCTTCCCATTATTAGATGGCTGATAGCTCAACGTAATAGCTATGGCGGTTTCTCATCAACCCAGGATACCGTGGTCGGATTACAGGCCCTGATTCAATTTGCCAAACTGGCCGATTACAAGCCCGCTAAAATGGTAGTGGATATCACTTCAACGGGTGGCGCTAAAGACTATGTGGAACAGACCATGAAAGCCGTGAAGTTGACCGAAGAAAATGGCATCTTATACCAAAATGTTGAGGTAGGGATAGGGAACCCATTAAAAATTAACAAATTTTTGCATCCATATTTGAAACACAATATTGTTCCATTTTTAACAGATGCCCTACAGCACCAAATCCATCGACTTCTCTGCCAAGGGCAGCGGCACCGCTATGGTCCAAGTCGCCTATCAATATAACATCTTTGAGAAGGATCCCAAGCCCAGTTTCTCCATTATCACCGATGAAATGGACAGCGAACAAAAGGCTCTCTTAACTATGTTAATATGTGTCGAATATAAGGGTGAGGGCGAAGCCTCCAACATGGCTGTTCTGGAGATCAACACACCCTCCGGCTATATAGTGGATGAGGAGAGTTTGCCAGCCATCAATGAAGTCGATAGAGTTAGTGTAAGTACATCAGTTGTTAAGAAGAAAGAGACTGAGTAATGTAATGATTTAATATTTGTTCCATAACTTAGAACACTGAATTGAAGAACTCGGAATCCTTGTTGGTCGTTTACTTCGACCATTTGTACAAGGACCAAAAGTCGTGCATAATGTATGAGGCCACAAAAGTCCACGCCGTGGCCATGCAAAAGCCAGCCTCCATCGTTGTGTACGATTATTATGACACGAGCAAAAAGGCCACCGAATTCTATCAGGTCGAATCGAAACTCTGCGATATCTGCGAGGGCGAAGAGGAATGTAGCAAATGCAAGTAGATTGGACTATTGGGGAAAGGTTTTCCAAATTCCATCGAAATCATTTAAACGGAAATATACTACTTATGTAATTTGTTCAATATATACATTCCAGCCGTTTATTTTGCCAATAAACAATGAACAATAATTAATGAATTTCCATCATTTTCATATGTACCATAAGTCATTCAGGGTAGGTATTCCTAGTCGATATACATCATGATACGATGTAAGATGTAGTTGTAGAGTATAATGGGGGCCATTTTGTCTATTGACTTTCATATTATGTCTTCTTAGTTGAAATATAATATAATCTGCATAGTTTGAAAATAATCCGATGCAAAACTTGCGTCCTTGAGGGGTAATAATTAAAAAGGGGGCCATTTGTAAGGGCGCTACATTAAAAAGTAGTTCCATATAGACCACTTTCAAAGTAGGTTTTCTTAGTTGAAATATAACATGATGTGCAAAATTGTATCGAGATTCAATGCACGATTTGGATTCTAGAGCTGTATTAGAGAAGAATGGGGCACAATTTGAGGCTTGGTTGAAAGTGGGCCTATAAAAATTAGTATGTTTTTTTTATTTTTTTTTTTCGTGTTTCAAAATTTTCAAAAAATTGAAAAAATTAAAAAACATAGTAATTTTTATAGGCCCACTTTCAGCCAAGCCTCAAAATGCACAGAATAAATAGATGTTTAAATAACAATTTTTTCTAGAAAATCGAAGAGTACTAACAATTAAAAAAATTAAGTTTAAATTTATTTTTTGTTTTCCAAATTTTCAAAAAATTGAAAAACATAGTAATTGTTATAGGTCCACTCTCAACCAAGTCTCAAAATTTACAGAATAAATAGATGTTTAAATAAAAAAAATTTCGAGAAAATCGAAGAGTACAAACAAGTAAAAAATTAAGTTTTCATTACAAAAATCAAAATTTGTATATAAAAACATTGTGAATATTTTTTCAATATTTTTTCTGAAAAATACTTCAAAAAACAAAAATACTAAAAAAAGAATATCCAATTCGGATCATTATTGACGATGTTATGAGCAAAAGACTGAAAAAAGAACTACCATTAAGCTATATCTTTTTAACGAGTAATCAGAAAAAACTCAAAGTATGCCAGGGGG
The DNA here is from genome assembly GCA_947397865.1 of Polietes domitor. Lineage (NCBI taxonomy): Eukaryota > Metazoa > Arthropoda > Insecta > Diptera > Muscidae > Polietes > Polietes domitor. The sequence continues at coordinate 166,329,671 of OX377619.1, read as the reverse complement.
TGTTTTTTAGTGGGTACTAAAAATGTAAAAAAAATGGAGCAAATCAAAAATATTTTTTTTCTGATCTGTCCGATTTGTCGTGGAATGTCCCATATATATATATATATATATATATATATATATATATATATATATATATATATATATATATATATATATATATATATATATATATATATATATATATATATATATAAGAGAGTGGCGTTAGTTACTACGCTTATATCTCAAGAACGCCTGGACCGATTTCGATGATTCGCAGCAATTCGGATTGGTCTCCGGGCAAACAAGAAGATTATCCATGAAAAATTCCCGAAATATCCGCGATTTCTATGGAGAGATTTTACGACGCCATCTTCATGATTTTTTATGTTTGAAGTTCACTGGAGAATCGCCTGGATTGTGCTCTCTCAGTGGCAAGGTTAAATTGTCATCATTGCCTTTACCACCAAATCCATTGCATTCTTTGCTTCATGGCGAAAGACCAGAATCACTTCATTTTCTATCGAACACTCAAAAATATAAAGGATGCTTACAAATGACTTCATTTGGAGCAGATATTATTGACAAACGCGGCTTCAATGCGACATTCAAAGTAATAGAGTAACCCATCATTTCCTTTTCATGCTAAACAAGTAAAAAATGCGTTAAGTTCGGCCGGGCCGAACTTTATATACCCTCCACCATGGATTGCATTCCACAGAGGTTGTCGGTTATCGTAGAAGTGCAGTAATATTACAGGAATTACAGGAAATACAAATATTGAAAAAAACCACGCTTATAAGGTAATGCTACCAATACGTCAATTCAAAAAATACATTTTCTTATATTTATATTTTCAAAAATATTTTCAAAGCCATAAATATTGGTAGATAGTGGGTGCTACAGTTGGTTTTATTTTCATTCTATTTGAATTCCAAAAGTACAAATTTTGAAAATCCATTATCAGACGTACATAGTGCAAAATAACCTAACTTAATGATTCAACCAATTTTTGCCGTAATAGAAAAAGTACGAATTTGGAAAAAAAACTTTTTTATTTTGCGTGTCTATGCAGTCACATGAATGTATACACCGAATTCCATGATTCCAGCTGCACCCATTTGGTTGGTACCATTTTTACCCCCTTGACGTTTTTACGCATTTAGAATTTTATCATTTTAGCTGTAGTCGTTTAGATGGTACTATTTTTATCCCTCTGTACCATTGTATTCCCTTGAAAGTACTAATTTCGAAAAATTCGTCTATTTTCCGTGTCTACGCAGTCAGAGGAATGTATACTCCGAATTTATATGACTCTAGCTGCGGTCATTTGATTGGTACAATTTGTATCCCCTTTTTCCATTTTAACCCCAAAAAGTACGAATTTCGACAAATCCGTGTATTTTACTTATCTATGCAATCAGAGGAATGTATACACCGAATTTTATTATTCTAGGTACAGCCGTTTGGTTGGTACCATTTTTATCCCTCTATTCCTATTTTACCTCTTAAAAGTACGAATTTGGAAAAAATACTTTTATATTATTTATCTACTCAATTAGAGGAATGTACACACCGAATTTCGTGTTTCTAGCTGTTGTCGTTTAATATGTACCATTTTTATCCCTTTTTTGCCCCATTCCACCCCCTACAAATAAGAAGCACTTTATGGTGCACGTTTTTGCTATAAGTGGTGCGCATACCAAATATCAAGCAAATATAAACAGACATATTCAAAAAACATGCTTTGTTGACGATCCATCATATGATCAGTCAGCGCTGCCTACATCTCGAAATAAAAACACATCACTGGTGTTGATGGTAACGCCATCACTGCCATTCTTGGGTTTCTGGTTTTTTTTTAGTTGTCAACTCACATTGTATTGAGACAGATGGCAGTCCCTGCCAAATAAATAAATTATTATATAGTGCAATTTGTTTTGTTTTTTAACTTGTCTCCTCAAGACTCCGTCTAGGGGAGACCAACAGGGCCACCAAACTGGTAGGATTCTGTACATGGTCCTTCGAAACTAAGCCTGACCCAGAGGCCTTGTGACAATTTGTTGTGCGCGTTAAGAAGTGTCGGCATATCCATCCACATTAATTAAATAAAATGTCATTACGTGACATGGTTCTACGAGCCAACTAAATTCCCCGTCACCATACCATTGCTGTCACTACGTGAAGCAAGGCTTTACGAGCCAGTGACGGTGAATAAAGCAAATATACGTTGCTTCTCTCTACACCACTCTACGAGTCATTATTCAGCATAAATATAAACAATAGCCCAAGCTGACGAAGTATCCCGCGGTAACAACAACAACTATCACGACATCAACATACACTTGGAACTACAGCAATAACATCATGCAGTGGAAAACAACAACAACATCATGACATTGCACTTGTGCAAGGGGGGCGGCATGTTGACGATCCATCATATGATCAGTCAGCGCTGCCTACATCTCGAAATAAAAACACATCACTGGTGTTGATGGTAACGCCATCACTGCCATTCTTGGGTTTCTGGTTTTTTTTAGTTGTCAACTCACATTGTATTGAGACAGATGGCAGTCCCTGCCAAATAAATAAATTATTATATAGTGCAATTTGTTTTGTTTTTTAACTTGTCTCCTCAAGACTCCGTCTAGGGGAGACCAACAGGGCCACCAAACTGGTAGGATTCTGTACATGCTTAAATACGCAAAATATTAGGGATTATTATGGGTATTTTTAGTCCTTGTGAGGGAAAATTTTTCCCTTTGGGCCGATTTCGCCCCATTTCAATCCTAACCGATCTACGACTATAAGACGCATTTATGGAAAATTTGAACGTTCTAGATCCTTTCCTTTAGATGCAAGCGTGCTTCAACAGACGGACAGGACGGACGGACGGACATGGCTAGATCGTCTTAGAATTTTATGACGATCAAGAATATATATACTTTATAGGGTCTCAGGTCGATATTTCAAGGTGTTACAAACGGAATGACAAAGTTAGTATACCCCCATCCTGGAGGTGGAGGGTATAAAAATCATTGAATCCACAGATCCAAGGCCAAATTCACCATAGATAATAGGATAATTACTACCGCTTGAAGACGCCCAACATAAATTCCTCCAAATCTTCTTATGGGCAATTCGGAAAATCAACTTGATCAGCGCCAAACAATCAATACGGCATTGAAAATATGAATTCTTCGAGATCTGCAGCAGCTACTCTGTAAACATCATGCATTGGTTCGGCGTTGAATCGCATGTCAAGTGATGACTATAAACTCTTGTTCAGAGCGTATAAACGACCTGATGGGACTCACGAACGCTCCTACAATAGATAAAGTTGCAGTTGTGATTGTTGGTGAAAACGTTACACATTTGGCAGTGCATCTGGGGAACGGTCAACGAGTTTATTTCACTGCAACAAATGTTGCTCAGCGTGCTCAAACCCATCAGCGACTCAGAGATGCCACGTTATTACACTTGGAATGCTTCATCAAAGAAATATCAACATCGAAAGCAAGGCGATGTAGTTCCTGGTCATCCGGAGGTGCGTTCTTCTGAAGCTCTTGATCATATTTCTACAGTTTATCCAAAGTTTGATGAATAATTTTACTTGCGACTATTGGTGGTGAATGTCCATGGACCGAATTACTTCACTTTGAGTCATTTCGAACTGTCCATGGTGGTGTAGTGTTGCCAACATTTCGTATTGCATGTCAGGAGCTCAATTTGCTTGAAAACGATACGCCTTGGGACTAGGGTTTGCATCCCGGGATTTCCCGCGGGAAAATGCCCGGGAATTCGCAAATTTTTCATTTCCCGTATCCCGGGAAATTCGTACGGGAATCCCGCGGGTAGAAAAATTTTACATATTTCTTCGCATATTTTTTTCCATCATTTCCACAATAAAATTAAAATGTTGAATAAAAATTTAGATCACATAGCTTTTAATCAGGTATGTCAAATATTGCAGTTGGATGACAACATATTTGTTGTGAAATATATATTTATTTTTCTTTAATAAAATGTGAATTTTTCATTGGAAAAAATAAGCTTAACTCATTGTAAACAGTATGTTGACAATTTCCCGTGCTGTCCCGGGATCCCGGGAAATTGATAAAATAATTCCCGGGAAATAAAAAGTACGGGGAAATGCAAACCCTACTTGGGACACGACAATCGGAGAAGCAACTGTTTCTGCATCTCCAAGTCAAATACGCACATTATTTGCTATCATTATTCAGACGAATGCAGAGATGGACAACCATGCTTTACTTTTGAAAGAAGACATGTGCAAGAATACTAAAAGGAAAGTTCAAAGGTGAGGAAGTTCTCATTCTCATATGCCATTCGTGTTAAACCGAATCCAATTTCCAATTCGTCTCGCATTCGCCATGACAAACAATAAATCACAAGGTCAATCATTGAGTGTTTGTGGCCTCAATCTGGAGAATGAATGTTTTTCACACGATCAATGTTTTTTAGTACGGTCCCGTGTCGGAAAACCATCCGCTTTGATAATTTTCGCACTTTACAACAAAACGTAAAATATTGTTTATCACATAGTACTTCAATGAGGGGAAATACAATTCAAAATCGACACGACCGTAACCCATACAGCAAATATTTTAAAAAAGAATCAATTGCAATGGACAACTGGACCACAGATTTTCTGCAATCTGTGAGACGAAGTTCCACGGGTCCACTATAATGAATAACACTAACATTTTCTTAATTATGTATATTCTCTTACGGGAATGTATATTCCACGGGTCCACTATAATGAATAACACTAACATTCTCTTAATTATGTATATCCTTTTTATCATTTAATAGTTCATGAATTACCTGCACCGATCTCCTTTACATATTGTCATGTAACTGTATTTTAAACAAAAAGCATGAAATGTCTAAATCAATACTTTTCTAAGCAGAACGAAGTCTGCCGAGTCAGCTATTCAAATATAAATAAAATTTGTTGGCAAAACAACGTTTGCCGGGTCAGCTGGTATAATATAATCTGCAAAATTTGAAAAACTTCCGATGTAAAATTTGGGTCCTAGAGGGGGTAATAATTAAAATGGGGGACATTTGTAAGGGCGCTACATTAAAAAGTAGGTCCATATAGATCACTTTCAAAGTAGGTATCCTTATTAATATTATAAAACCTTAGTTTAAGTCTGTCGATGTTGTTGAAATTTTCAGTACAGATAGAAGTAGGTCTGGAAGGAACTATAGGCTATAGAATTTTTAAAAATTTGATCTGTGGGCGGAGGGGGCGTGGCAATAGTGTTTTTGAGAGCTAGAAGGCTGAAAATTGGTACATATATATTACTGACCACGAGAATGATAAATATGATGCCGAAATTTGGATTTCATTTTGTGGGCGGAGTAGGCGGAGTGGGCGTGGCAAAAGTGTTTTTGAGAGCTAGAAGGCTGAAAATTGGTACATATATATTACTGACCACGATAATGATAAATATGACGCCGAAATTTGGATTTTCGTTTTGTGGACGGAGTGGGCGTGGCAATAGCGTTCTTTGAGCTAGAAGGCTGAAAATTGGAATGTATATATTACTGACCGCGATAAAGATCAATTTGATGCCGATATTTGGATTTTCGTTTCGTGGACGTTGGTGCAAAAGTGTTTTTGAGAGCTAGAAGGCTGAAAATTGGTACATATATATTACTGAACACGAGAAAGATCTATTTGATGCCGAAATTTAAATTTTCGTTTTGTGGGCGGTTTTGAGAGCTAGAAGACTGAAAATTGGTACATGTATATTACTGACTTGGATTTTTGACGATTTGTGGGCGAAGGGACGTGGTGTTTTTGAGAGTTAGAAGACTGAAAATTGGACATATATTACAGACCACGAGAAACATCAATTTGATGCCGATATTTGGAATTTCGTTTTGTGGGCAAAGTTGGCAAATAAATAAATAAATAATAATATTAAACAGTGTTTTTTTTAGGTAGAATGCTGAAAATTGGAACGTATATATATATTACTGATCATTACAAAGATGAATTTGATGGCGTATTTTGTATTTTCATTTTGTAGCCGGAGTGGGCGTGGCAAAAGTGTTTTTGAGAGCTAGAAGGCTGAAAATTGGAACGTAATTTAACCATTTGTTTTTTGCCTGTCGAAGCGGGCGGGGTTCAGCTAGTTCTTTATATAAATATAACATTATCTGCCAAATTTTATCAAGATCCAATATAAGATTGACCTATATAGCTGACTTTCAAAATACGTGTTTCTAGTATAAATGCAACATTGTGTGGTAAATTTGATCAAGATCGGATGTAAAATTTGCTGTTCAGAGCAGTAATATTGTAATTCGGAGGTACATTTGTATGGGGGCTATATCAAAACATAGACCCATGTGGTCCACTTTCCCAGTAGCTGTTTCTAGTTCAAATACAACACGATCATAATCCCATTTTTATTCTGGAGCAGTAATAGTGTAAATTATATGGATATTTGTATGAAAGCTATAACTAAATCTGAACCGATTTCCTCCAAACTCAATACCACTGGCAAATTTCATGACAATCGAACAACAAGTGCGACCTGTAGACTGTGAACAAGCTTAGATGTACAGCAGACGGACTTACGGACGGACAGACAGACATCGTTAAATCGATTCAGCTGGTGATTCTAAGCCGATCCGTATGCTTCAAGGTGCTTCTAGGTGTTACAAACATTAGGCGGAAAACTAAGTTATAATACCCTAGTACACGACATGAGGGAAAATGTTTCCTTTGGAGCGATTTCGCCCAGTTGCAGTCCCAACCTATCTACGACTATAAGATACATTTGTGCAAAATTTAGATGTCCTAACACCTCTCATTTAGATGCTAGCGTGCTTTCAACAGACGGGCGGACGGACATGGCTAGATCGTTGTAGAATTTTATGACGATCTAGAATATATATACATTATAGGAGCTCAGGTCGATATTTCAAGGTGTTACAAACGGAATGACGAGGTTACTATACCCCCATCCTGGAGGTGGAGGGTATAAAAATTAAGAAAAGTGTCTTCAGTGTCATCAGTTCAATCAGTGTCATCAGTTCAATCAGTTCCATCGTTCGACTTTCGTGCTCTTTCTAAGTCTGTGATGTAATGGCGGGCCTACCTCAGGTCCAGCATTAATCGTGACGTTTAACGGGTCTTAGAGTTGGGCAAGGGCAAATAGCTTACACACTTGGCAAGCTATCTGAACATAGACGAACTTTATAGCTCTCGTAGGTTTCTCAATTGCAATGTTACGCTCAGTTGAAGATTATCTACTAAAAGTACTTAATTTTATGTGAATAGACAACAAAAAACTAAAGTGATTCTGAGAGAGATAACCAGTATCAGAAATACTGCAATCAGTCACAGCCATTGCCCATACTTCAAAGCTAATGAGGCGATCTGTGTTTAGTCTTCAAGTGATCGTTAAAATAAGAAGATCAATTTTGGTGTGCCAGTCTTCGAATAACATAAATAATCACAAATAGTCTGTGAGAGAAGAACAAAACCGGCGTAAGATCCTTCAAATATAGTGGTGACACATCATGACTCGTCCTCTGATATGTCTCTTGGTGTGCTTATGGCAAATATTGGCATATGTCCATGCTGAGGGGTAAGTTAGTTCCATAGTGTGGGCTTCTTTATGCTATTTTATAGGTAACCTAATACAAAATGCCGCAAAAAAAATCTAGCGAATTTTTATTTGAACATTATATATTTCAATGATGGTATTTGTCAACATCTAAAACCCTCCATAGCTAGCTATGATGATAATCATAAATTCTGGGTTATCTCTCTAGAGAAAAGCTCTCTAAGTTTCTACTTGGATGCAATGGTCAATAAAAAATGTTCTCTTTAATTAACCTTCCACATGACCTGGAAATATGTGCCATGTGCCCATGTTTAGATTAACACTAATCTGATGACCTCCATTTATATTCCAGCAAATACACCGTTATCGCTCCCGGCACCATACACGCCAACGACAAATACACGGCCTCCGTGGCAGTGCACCACTTGACGGAGCCATGCCAAATTAAAGTGGGCATCACTGGCCCCTCTTTCAACGAATCACAAGTGATTGAAGTTAAAGGCAACGAGATTAAGAGTGTGGATTTTAGGGTGCCCGATTTGGAGGAGGGCAAGTACAACCTCACGGCCGAGGGTGTTAATTGCATGAATGGTTTCAAGAACACCACCGAGCTCTATATGGACAAATTCGAAATCCATGTTAGTGTCCAGACCGACAAGGGTCTCTATCAGCCTGGCGATGAGATTAACTATCGCGTCATCTTTTTGGATAAAGATTTGAAGCCGGCTGCCGCCAACAAAGATGCGACCATTTGGTTTGAGGATGGCAAAAATAATCGCATTAAGGAAATCAAGGATTTCGCCGTCACTAAAGGCGTGTACACCGGCAAATTCAAAATCTCCGAATTCCCCATTATGGGCAGCTGGCGTCTGGGCGTTTCGAATGGTGGCAGCCGTGATCGCAACGTCGACTTTGATGTGGAGAAATATGTGCTGCCCAAGTATGTAGTCAAAGTGGAGGCTACCGAGAGGGTTTCCGTGAAGGACGGTGATATGCAGGTAGTTGTCAGGGCGAAGTAAGTTCATTTTCTATTTTCCAGCTCTGGTCTCACACAACACGCTTCTCTTTCAGTTACACTTATGGCAAGCCTTTAAATGGCAAAGCTACCATTGTCATGACCTTGTCCAGCGACCACTATCCATTCTCCGACGACGAGGAAAGGAAACAACCTCCCCCGGTCATCATCAAAAGTGTCGACATGGTTCAAGGCAAGGCCAAACTCGATTTTAATGTCAAACAATGGGAAGCCCATTTGCCGGGCAACAAACGCCCCTCATATGCTACCATTGTAGCCACCGTCGAAGAAGAATTTACCGGTGTCAAAATCAATGGAACTACTTCCACTACCATTTATCCCTATCGTTATTTTATGAATTGCGTCCATTACCACGACTGCTATTCGTTTGTGGCCGATCAGGAGAAGCAGATGTTGCTCCAACTGGGTTATGTGGACGGTACACATCTGAAGGACACAAAGAACCCCGTAGAATTGACTTACACTGAAACTTTGCTCAAAAAAGTGCCGCGCATGGGTAGGCGTGGTCCAATGGCTGGCGATAAAACCGGCGAAACGACGACTATAACACCGCCCATTGCGGAAAACCGCACCTTAACCTTCAAGGGTTTTATGAATGAGACCGGCTTTGTGATGTTCAAAGTAACATTGCCAGACTTGAGGGACTATGAAGGCTACTCGCACTTTTACAAGCTGGAAACTCATTACCGCGATGAGAAACGTGAACTGTATCATGCGCATCAGCATCGCGAGCCAAAGCATGTTGAAGAGCCCAAGGCAGAGGAACCAAAAGATTACTTTACAATAAAGGACAAATATGCATATAAAAATGGGTAACATTAATATTTTATTTTATTTTATTTTTCAAACTCTTGCACTTTCATAATATGTCTCTGTCGTGCAGCTTGAAATTGTTCAAGGAAGAGCAGTTCACTATCAACTCCAGCCGACCCTTGACTTACTTCGATTACAATGTCATTGGTCGTGGCAACATTTTGAAGAGTGGCCGCGTCGAGCTGACCGACAAACCCAAAGTTTACAATCTTACCCTGACACCCGATTTAATGTATGGCCCCTACTTTGCCATCTATGTTTATTATGTGGATGACAATGGTGCATATCATTATGCTGAGCAAGGCTTCCATGTGGACTACGAATGGCAAAACTCGGTACGTATACCTACGAATATTAGAGGCAGTCTGAATTCTAACACGTTCTTTACGCTAGATCAATATAACCGCTGACGAACAAGTCAAACCCGGCCAGGAGGTGGCCTTAACTATTAAAACCGCCCCAAATTCATTTGTAGGCCTCATGGCTGTGGATCAAAGCGTTCTCCTATTGAAGTCAAACAACGATTTGCAGAAATATACGTACGATTGGGTTCTTGAATCCCACCACACACAGACACCTTATCAGGGTGGCTATTCTTATTATCCAGGTTCCTCCAGTGGATGTGTTACTTTGACAAATGCGAATTACAATTTTAATTGGACTAGTCCGGAGTATACTCATAAGGTAAGCCGATATATAAAATACATCATTCACTTCCTAATGACTCATTTATTCAGAAGAAACATGCAAAGACTCGGTCAGGTATATCAAGATATAATTACGTTGAAAAGGAAGCTGAGTATGGCCCCTATGAAAGCAGCAGTGGAGGTGGTGGTGATGCTGATATACAAGTTCGCAAAGATTTCACTGAAACCTGGCTGTTTGATGATATTGTCAAGTGAGTAATGTTATTTGGATCTATTACTCAATTCTAAAATTGATTTATATCATTCAGCACCGACAAGGAAGAATTCACCTGGTCCAAGAAGATTCCCGATACGATTACCTCCTGGTTGATAACTGGTTTCGCCATGAATAGCGACAAGGGCTTGGCTATTACAGATGACACAACTAAGATTACCACCTTCCAGCCTTTCTTTATTTCCATTCGCTTGCCTTATTCCGTGAAAAGAGGTAAGTGGCGTGTTATATGTTGTTTTGTATTGAAAAAGTTAATTCATTTATTAGTCAAAGTAAGGTTATATATTACGTCTATGCTCGAATAGCTCCCAATACAGAATGTCATCATATTATGAATTACGTAATATGCAGTGATGCCAGATCTTATAATTAAGTACATTGAGAATTTCATATACAGTAGCTCGTAGTTCTGAGACAATTTTGCTTGTTGACGTAGCCACCGAGCTGGAAATGGGCCTCATCAGTCAAGATGATTTTCAATGGAATTCCGGATCATTTTCATTCATGAATTTTAAAAATTTCAATGCGTTGTCGAAGCGTGTATCGTTCCATTGTCAAAGAATAAAAGCTTCAAAAGTGACAGCTACCGAAATTCCGGGTGATTCAAAATAACATCTCTTATTGGAAAACCCTGTATATTATTATATATTACGAAATGTCTGTAAAGTTTACGATTGAAGCTTACTATGCACGATCGATCTGATAATTTTGGCCTCACTTCGCCTTTAGATCAAACATCATCCGGGTTTCGTTTCATATATACTTCATCGCCATTGTTCAAATAATGTTCTTGTCTCACAATCACTATAGGTTTTATTGTTGAAATATAAACCAACTTTGGAACGACATCGACCTTATCGATCGACCCACATAATATTTTCATTTGAAATACAAGTTTTTATGTCATTTTTGAATAAAATCGATAAAAATATGTGGTTTCTAGAGCCCAAAAAGTTAAAAAGATATTTGTATGGGAGATATATCTAAATCTGAACCGATCAGACCCACTTTTACCACAGATTTTTTCCAGATCAAATATAAGGTTTGTGTCAAATTTGGAGAAAATCGTTTAAAATATGTGGTCTCTAGCGATCAAAAAGTTATATGGAGGCCGAAATTTTCATAGGAACTATATCTAAATCTGAAACGATCTGAACCACTTTCACCACATATGTTTCTAGTTCATATATAAGGTTTTGTGCCAAATATGAAGATAATCTGGTAAATTATGTGGTTTCCAGAGAGGAAAAATTCAAAGCGGGAGCGAAATTTGTATGGGAGCTATATGTAAATCTAAACCGATGTGACTCACTGTTACCACAGATGTATTTAGTTTAAATATAAGGTTTTGTGCCAAATTTGAAGAAAATCGGTTAAAATAAGTGGTATCTAGAGCGCAAAAAGTTAAATGATGGCCGAAATTTGTATGGGAGCTGTATCTAAATCAGAACCGACTTGACCCACTTTACCCACAGATATTTCTAGTTGAAATCTAAGATCTTGTACCAAATTTGAAGAACTAATGTGGTTTCTAGAGGGAAAAAAGATACTGTGCTTAATTTGAAGCAAATCCGTTAAAATATGTGGTTTCTAAAGAGGAAAAAGTCAAATCGCGGGCGACATTTGTATGGGGTCTATATCTAAATCTGAACCGATTTGCTTCAAATTAAACAGGGTTCGTCCTGGGACCGCAGAACTCACTTGTGCCAATTTTTGTTACGATCGGATAATTATCGATTCAAAAGTGATTCTAAGTCGATCGTTATACCTAACAATGGGTCTATCTCGCTTCCTTTTGGATGTTACAAACAAATGCACAAAAACATAATACCCTATTGGAGGGTATAAAAATGGAACGATACACGCTTCAACAACGCATTGAAATTGGGTCCATGAGATGAATGAAAATTATCCGGAATTCCATCGAAAAATCATCTTGACTGATGAGGCCCATTTCCACCTCGGTGGCTACTTCAACAAGCAAAATTGTCGCATCTGAGGCTCGGAAAACCCAAGAGTTATTGTTGAGAAGCCTCTCCATCCTCATCATGCGACTGTTTGGTACGGTTTATGGTCCGGCAGAATCATTGGACGTTACTTTTTCGAAAATGAAGTTGGATCAACAATTACGGTGCATGGATTGCGCTATCGGGATATGATTAATGATTGTTTATGGTCGGAGTTGGCTGGTATTGATCTGGACAACGTTTACTTTGAGCAAGACGGCGCTACGTGCCACACAAGCAACGAAACCATTGCTCTTTTACGGGAAACGTTTCCGGACAGTGTTATCTCTAGAAAATGTGATCACATACTCGAATAGCTCACAATACAGAATGTCATCGTATGATGAAATACAAAATGTGCGGTGATGCCAGATCTTAAAATTAAGTACATTGAGAATTTCATATACAATATAACATGTCGGCATATAGATTTTCTGAAATTCAAAAACTAAATCCTCCGCTTCTTCTTCTAACAGGCGAAGTTATCAATGTGCCCGCTTTGGTTTTCAATTATTTGGACAAGACCTTGGATGTGGAGGTCACTCTCGATAATGCCGATGATGAATTTGAATTCGTCGAAGTCAACAATGAGATTATCGGTGATCAGAAACGCAGCAAAACCGTGCGTGTTCCGTCCAATGGTGCCGCCGGTGTTGCTTTCATGATCAGACCCAAGGTTCTGGGCAACGTGATGCTCAAGTACACCGCTGTCTCCCCCGTGGCCGGCGATGCCATTCACAAGTCCATGAAAGTGGTGCCAGAAGGTATCACCCAATACGCCAACCGAGCCTACTTCATTAACCTAAAGGATGATCTGGAACAAAAGAACTCATTTGAATTGGAATTGCCCGAAGATATTGTACCCGACTCCCAGCATATTGAAGTGGGTGTAGTTGGTGATATTTTGGGACCGGTCTTGAATAACCTGGACAATTTAGTGCGTTTGCCCATAGGATGTGGTGAGCAGACCATGTCCTCGCTTTTGCCCAATTATTTGGTGATGAAATACTTGAAGGTAAGTTGGCAGCAACAAGAAAGCTTCGAAATGTATAAATTTAATAATTATCTTGGCAGAACTCCAATCGTTTGACTCCCAACATGGAAACTAAACTGCGCTTCAATATGGAGTCGGGCTATCAGCATATGCTTAACTATCGTCATGCTGACGGTTCCTTCAGCTCTTTTGGTCCACCGAAAGATGAAGATAAGCCCCGTAACGGTTCCACATGGCTTACCGCCTATGTTACCCGCTCCCTGCTGCAATTGGATGAATTCGTCAATGTCGATCAAAAGATTGTGGAAGCAGGTTTGGAATATTTGGTCAAACAACAGGCCACAAATGGTTCATTCACCGAGAAGGGTGACTACTTCTACTCCTCTCAGGACAATCATGTCTCTCTGACCAGCACAGTGTTGCTGGCCTTCCTAGCAAATCAGGTAACTTCTTGACAATTGATAACGTATATGGATATTCTTTAAATCTCCTCTCCTTTGTCAGAATTTGGCAGCCAAATACTCCAAGGAAATCGAGAAAGGTTTATCTTTCATAGCCGACAATGAGGAAAAATCCAATTCTCTTCATGCCCAAGCTATGGCCACTTACACCCTGAACGAAGCTAAAAATCCCGCTGCCAAAGAAAAACTTTTAAAATTGATTTCATTGGCCAAAACCGATACGGATCGCAAATGGTGGTCTGCTGTGGAAAGAGCATCAAACGACAGATGGTGGTTCCATGTTTACAGCAGTGATGTCGAAATTAGTTCTTATGTTTTACTGACTCTGTTGAATCAATCCTGCACAAATGTCGATGATGTCCTACCCATTATTAGATGGCTGGTGGCTCAACGTAATAGCTATGGCGGCTTTTCATCAACCCAGGATACCGTGGTCGGTTTACAGGCCTTGATTCAATTTGCCAAACTGGCCGATTACAAGACCGCTAAAATGGTAGTGGATATCACTGCGTCGGGTGGCGCTAAAGGCTATGTGGAACAGACTATGAAAGCCGTGAAGTTGACCGAAGAAAATGGCATTTTATACACAAATGTTGAGGTAATAGGAAACCCATTAAAAATTAACAAATTTTTGCATCCATATTTGAAAAACAATATTGTTAAATTTTTAACAGATGCCCTACAGCACCAAATCCATCGACTTCTCTGCCAAGGGCAGCGGCACCGCTATGGTCCAAGTCGCCTATCAATATAACATCTTTGAGAAGGATCCCAAGCCCAGCTTTACCATTATCACCGATGAAATGGACAGCGAACAAAAGGCTCTCTTAACTATGTTAATATGTGTCGAATATAAGGGTGAGGGCGAAGCCTCCAACATGGCTGTTCTGGAGATCAACACACCCTCCGGCTATATAGTGGATGAGGAGAGTTTGCCAGCTATCAATGAAGTCGATAGAGTTAGTGTAAGTAGCGAAGTATTAACGGAGGAAAGGAGTGAGTCTATATGTAAACTTTGACTTTATACTTTAGAACACCGAATTGAAGAACTCGGAATCCTTGTTGGTCGTTTACTTCGACCATTTGTACAGGGACCAAAAGTCGTGCATAATGTATGAGGCGACAAAAGTCCATGCCGTGGCCATGCAAAAGCCAGCCTCCATCGTTGTGTACGATTATTATGACACGAGCAAAAAGGCCACCGAATTCTATCAGGTCGATTCGAAACTCTGCGATATCTGCGAGGGCGAAGAGGAATGCAGCAAATGCAAATAGATGCGGTGATCGGGGAAGCATTCTTTTCTACCAAACTGAATTTTCAATATAGAAATTTTAGTTATTACTTATTGCCCTATGTGCTAAAAAATTTAACAGAAAATATAAATTAAAACAATACTTGTTTCCTTATTTGTAGTCTTACACAGCAAATCGTAAATTTATTTACAAACATATTACAAATTTATTCACAAAGTAAGAGTAAACCCTCCACCGTATTTTCACCACCACCCTTACAATTGAATTCGGGTAAAAAAGTAAAATCACGAACCGATCTGACATACTTTCACAATATATGTACATATGTTATGTACTGAATTATTACATGTCTACCAAATTAGATTAAAACCTATAAGAGTAAATCTGAACCGATCTGACTTATTTTCACCACAGACGTTTCTAGTTGAAATGTGTGGTCTCTGAGCGGCAAAAGTCAAAACTGGAGTGAAATTTGTATGGGAGCTATAACTAAATTTCAACCGATCTGACTCACTTTCACAATAGATGTTTCTGGTTCAGTTATAAGATTTTGTGCCATATTTTAAGAAAATTGGTTATTATATGTGGTCTCTGAGCGGAAAAAGTCAAAACTGGAGGGAAATTTCTATGGGAGTTATAACTAAATATGACCAGATCTGACTCACTTTTGCCACAGATATTTCTAGTTGAAATACAAAGTTTTTGCCAAACTTTATTATTGGTTAAAATATGTGATCTCTAGAGCGCAAAAAGTTAAATTATCTAAATCTAAACCGATTAAATAGGGTTCGTCCTTGGGTCGCATATTACTAATTGCGACCTGTACTTTGATTACAAGACTAGATGGACGGACGGACAGTCATACTCAGAAAGTGATTCTATGCCGATCGGTATACTTAACAATGGGTCTATCTCGTTTCAATTTGGATGTTACAAACAAATGCACAAAGTGCACCCTAGTGGAGGGTATCCCAATGTTGGCTCACTACACTTAGAGTAAATTCGAATTAACTATGCAGCTATTTATTCCCACTAATCCTTTACAAGAATGCAATTGGGTTGGAGCTAAAATAAAATGTGCAAATTTCGTAATAAACTTCTCATATAAAAACTGGAAAATTTACGAGTAAAAAGTTTGGTAATAAATATGAGAGATTATCGACTCAGACTTACATATAGTCGTGCTTTTGAACTTTGATTTTGTTTTGTCATTTTTATAACCTCCTTGGTGCTACTTGACCTTGTTCAGAGGCGATGTTTTCGATAGACGAATGTAGGGTATACATTTCTATAGTCTCTCTTGCTCATCGCAATGTGGAATGTCTGTCTCTGTTCTATCGATAATTTTAAGGTGTTTGTTCTTCGGATATTCGTGAGCTCATAGCGGACGTGAGGACGTCCGATAGAGATAAGCGACTTTGAAGAAACTCGCAACCGTTTGTTGTGATTGGACAGATGACCGCATTATATAGGGTGGACCATTTAAAATGGTAAATTTGAACTACCGATTACTTTAACTTTGAAAAGTAGAATAACATTCATTTTTATTAATATTTTCACGTTTATGTTTGACATTTGCAAAATGGAACGCTATACGCTCGAAAAAAACTGAGAAATATTAAAAAACTTACTTCCAAAGTAGTGAGTCTTTAACACAAACCTTAAGAAATTTACATGGAATTTTTTGTTTGAGAAGACATCGCTCTTCAGTTCAGCCTTCATGAAGCTCATTTTCATCTCGGTGGCAACGTCAATAAGCAAAATTGCCGCTTATTCAACCTTTCCAATAAAAGCTTTTTGTAAGATTTAAATGACCCACCCTATATTACATTACATTAAAAATATTTTAGCATTATAGTTTAAACAGAGGAAATCAAAAATGTCGTTTTCCTCTAAATTTTATTTTTTTTAACTTTTTACTTTTTTAATTATCAAGTTTATCTACTTTATAATTTGGTTACCGTTCATTTTGTTTATGTTTACTAAATAATAACATTTTTAAAATTAAGTTTTAAATGTGATCTTAGAGAAATGTTGTATTTCAGAAGACTTCAAGAGAAATGATTTCGTTTTTCATATATAAACAATCACTATGGAAGCTACAGTTAAATCTTAAAATAAATACTGAATTAGGGTTTCAATATTTCAATACATCTTTCAAACAATGTCGGTACCAAAAAAAGAAACTCGTAGATAACGGAACGTTCCAACGTACATCCGGATTTGCTTAGACCAACTACAATACAACAGCATCAAATGCCAAAGTTACCAGTTATAACTTAATCAAGTTGGAATCACAAACAAACATAGTTAACAAGTGCAGCTAGCCGTATGTGCTAATTAAACCGCGTTCGAAAACCATAACTCAGCTGCTGGCCCACCGAAAAAAACAACAACAAACAAGACACAAATAAAACAAATAAAAGCTGATCTGAAGCCATGGTTTGGTTAAGGTTTTACCAAGACAACATCAAAGAAAGAATCAAAAAGTAAAAATAAAAAAACAGTGACAGCGGCAAACTCAACCAAAGTGAAAGAATTAATAAAGACGTTTGCCATGCCATTCTAAATTGTATACACCCGCCCTGGTGTAGTTCATTCCACGGTATTATCGGTAGATTTGAGAGATGAGGAATATTATAATATTTCTTAATGCTATTTGTTATATTTCAAATCTATATTATATAGTTATGTATTTTATCCGTGAATTTAGCTTTATATAAGACTAGAATGTGTTTACGATGCAAATAACCCCATATTTCAGTTTTTACTTCACATTTAACCCACTGAGTATTAACAGTATGAAAAAAATGTGCGGCCCAAATTTATCTTTCATTTTAGTCGGGAACATCCACAACTTTTATGCTGAAGCCACTCTAATAAAGAGTGATTTTTTTGAGGTTAGGATTTTCATGCACTAGTATTTGACAGATCACGTGGGATTTCAGACATGGTGTCAAAGAGAAAGATGCTCAGTATGCTTTGACATTTCATCATGAATAGACTTACTAACGAGCAACGCTTGCTAATCATTGAATTTTATTATCAAAATGCGTGCTCTGTTAAGAAAGTTCAGAAAGAAAGAAATTGTGTTCAGCGACGAAGCTCATTTTTGGCTCAATGGGTACGTAAATAGGCAGAATTGTCGATTTTGGAGTGAATATCAGCCAGAAGCATTGCAAGAGCTACCAATGCATCCAGAAAAAGTCACAGTTTGGTGCGGTTTATGGGCTGGTGGCATCATTGGACCGTACTTCTTCAAAGATGATGCGAATCGTAACGTAACTGTGAATGGTGAGCGCTACCGTGAGATGATATCCAACTTTTTTTTGCCCAAAATGGAAGAACTGAACTTGGTTGACATGTGGTTTCAACAAGATGGCGCTACATGCCACACAGCTCGCGATTCTATGGCCATTTTGAGGGAAAACTTCGGAGAACAATTCATCTCAAGAAATGGACCGGTAAGTTGGCCACCAAGATCATGCGATTTGACGCCTTTAGACTATTTTTTGTGGGGCTACGTCAAGTCTAAAGCCTACAGAAATAAGCCAGCAACTATTCCAGCTTTGGAAGACAACATTTCCGAAGAAATTCGGGCTATTCCGGCCGAAATGCTCGAAAAAGTTGCCCAAAATTGGACTTTCCGAATGGACCACCTAAGACGCAGCCGCGGTCAACATTTAAATGAAATTATCTTCAAAAAGTAAATGTCATGGACCAATCTAACGTTTCAAATAAAGAACCGATGAGATTTTGCAAATTTTATGCGTTTTTTTTTTTAAAAAAGTTATCAAGCTCTTAAAAAATCACCCTTTATATATATTTTTGATCGTCACAAAATTCTAAGACAATCCTGAAATGTCCATCCGTCTGTCTGTTGAAAGCAAGCTGCCATCTAAACGAAAGCAGCTAGGGCGTCCAAATTTTCTAATAATACGTTTAATAGTGGCAGATCGATTGGGATTGAAAATCGGTCCTCAGGGAAACATTTTTCCGCCCCATGTGCAGAAAATACCCGTAATATTTCAGCTATAACAAGTTGAAATTTTACCTGACCTAAGGGCAATGCTCATATTCCCCTTATAGACACCAGATGCACAATAAAGTGATTTTTATTTGTAGGAGGTGAAATGGGGCAAAAAGGGATAAAAATGGTACCTATCAAACGACAACAGTTAGAAACGCGGTGTGTACCTTCCTCTAATTGAGTAGATACATAATTTAATTTTTTTTTCAAATTCGTACTTTTAAGGGGTAAAATGGGAATAGAGGGATAAAAAAGGCACCAAACAAACGGCTGCACCTAGACTAATGAAATTAAGTGTATACATTCCAGTGACTGCGTAGACATGTAATATAAAGGGATTTTTCGAAATTCGTACTTTTAGAGGGGTAAACTGAAAATAGGGGATAACAATTAAAAACGGCGTTAAGTTCGGGTCGAACTTTATATACTCTCCACCATGGATTGTATTCCACAGAGGCTATCGATTTTCGTCGAAGTGCAGTAATATTACAGGAAAATATAATTTCTTTAATATAGCCAAACCATAGCCATATAAAAATATTGAAAAAATAATTTTATAAATAAATATAATATTTTTATCATTTCAAACCACGCTTTAAGGACACGGCTACCAATACGTTTACATATCGAAATAATACTTCAAGTCAATTCAAAAAATAAATATTCTTATGTATATATTTTCAAAAAAGCGTAATTACCATAAATATTGGTAGATATTGGTAGATAGTCCCTGGATGGGACTGGCCGGATTTCGCCCAGTTTCAATCCCAACCGATCTACGACTATAAGACACATTTATGGAAAATTTGGACGTCCTATCTCCTTTCGTTTAGATGCTAGACTGGTGGGTTTTTGTGAAAACTTCAATAACTCAATAATTTACCGGAGGATTATTACAAATGAGGTGACGTTGTATTCTCTACTAAACGTGCTTTTGAAATAATAATAGTTTACCTTGCAGACTAAAATGAGAAAACGCATTGTTAAACTTGGAAAATGGCGAAAATTTTAAATAAAATATGTTTGATGGAAATAATGCATATATATTCCTCGGGTTGTAAATAAACAGCGTATGCTGAGTTAGTCATTTCAAATTTTAAATTAGACTGCCTCGGCTGTATCTCATCCGATCAACCAAATTCCGAAATCCACACAAAACTGTGGCTCGTTTCGGATTCTCAATAGTCACGTGAGGGTTCTCTGAATCCCATATGCGCAAATTTTGCTTACTGAAATAGCCACCGAGATGTAAATGACCATCATGAAGACTGAACTGAAGGCCGATCTCTTCTCGAATAATGTCCATGTAAATTTCTTACTGTTTGTATTAAAGACTCACTACTTTGAAAGTAAGTTTTTAATATTTCCCAATTTTGTATAGCGTTACATATTGCAAGTGTCAAACATAAACATGAAAATAAAACTTAATTGTACTCAGCCTTCAAAGTCAAAGTAATCGGTAGTTCAAATTTAAAGTTTTAAATGGCCCACCCTATAAAATGTGTTTGCTGGACAAATTCCTCAAGTTGTAAATAATCAGCGTATATATTTTACGAAAGGTGTAAAGGTTTATTCTCTTGATATCCAGCCGGAAAGGGAAAATCGGTTACAAATATCCCAGCAATTATTTTTTGAGTGTCTTACAAGCGTAATAACAGCGAATATTTGAAGTTTTATTAAAGATTTCGATACTCCTAAATTATAAAACTAAAAAAACTCTTCGATGGCTAAAAAGTCTTGCCATTTCTCTAATTTCAAATTTATTATTCGCTAATTTTTGATTAACTTTGTATATTCGACGATCAGAACTTTCACCAAAAATGGCAGATTTATTCAGACCAGAATAGAGAAAGTGGGTGGACTTGTTTCGCGGCGTAGAATAGGCCTTCACTTCTAGATTAAGAATATTTACACATTGTTGTGATTAATTGTTCAAAGATTTGTTCTAATACTAGCTAGAACAAAACAAACAAAAATTGATTACAGATTAAAACTTAAATAGACAGTCCCATAGACGGACAGACAAACGGACAGACAATGTGATTTTTCATCAATTATTTTTTGGTCGGATCAGATACCAGTTTTGTACATCGTTAAATCATTATATTATATTATATTAATGATGCTGTAGTTTTTAAATATTCTTCTGAAGAAACAGAAAGACATTAATTTTCGTTTAAATCTGCTACCAGGGCACAGCGCCACGATTTGTGTGCGAGCGTGAGATGAAAGTGTGGTGCGGGAAAGGGAGAGAGTGTTGGAGCTAGAAACACAGCCAATGACTACTTCTTAACGCCACCCAAGCGATTAGTCTTCAGTCTTCAAGCGGCTGTTCAAACGACAAGTTCAGCTTAGGCTTTCCCCGGGGAAGCAAACACAATTAGTACGTGATTTCCGAGTGTTTTTTTTTTAATAAAAAGCCGGCACGCGCACAATCCATTGAATTTAGTGTCGATCAGCAGTTGATCGTTCGTCAAGCCAACAAAAGCGGAGACATCATGGACCGCCGTTCTGCGATATGTCTCTTGGTGTGCTGCCTAATGCAAATAGTGGCTCAAGTCCGTTCAGAGGGGTATGTATATTATGAGTGGACCTATGTGTGAAAACTTAAACCAATGTGTAACCGATTTAAATAAATTTAAAATAAGCAACAAAAGGCTAACGTCGGACTATATAATACCCTCCACTTTCTATCACACAATTCAAATAGATGAAAAAAAGATATAGATATTTCTAGTTGAATTGAATTATATGGTCTCTAGAGCGGAAAAGGTCAAATCGTGAACATTTATAAATAAATTTGAACCGATGTGATTCAAATTAAACAACGTCCGTCCTTGACACACAAAATGTTAAAATCGGACAATAAATACGATCTACACTATGATTGCAAGGATAGTTGGAAAGATGGACGGACAGGGGGTTCAAACCCCCCAGAGAGGTTTCGAACATATACTTTTTAAAACCTTCTAGACTTTTTGAAGCAATAAAATATAGAATTTTTATGGTCTTTTTAAAATAACTCTCTGGTCCTGAAAACACGAAAATTACATAAAAAATCGTGGACAATGAATTTCGGACAAAGGTTTTGAAAAATACAAACAAACTAAACGAATTGTGCCAATTTCAAGATTGTGTAGTGCTAATTTTGCTAATGGAAAATTGTTCGGAAAATTTTCATTTTTATTAACCGATACCACTTCTTGACATTCGACTAGAGCTGTATCTTTTGAACTATCTTATCTTATGTGTACTGCAAAGTTTGGAAATTTAATAACAAAATCGTTTAGTAATTTTAAACAAGTAAGGAAAGTCTAAAGTCGGGCGGGGCCGACTATATGATACACTCCACTTTCCAACCGAATACAGTCCAACTCGGTAAAAAAGTGAAAACGGGAAGAATGTTTGTATATTTCCTAATCATAGGCTGATATGACCAGACCCAATTTGTCAAATCGAGAAGAATATTTGTATCGGGACTATATCCAAACATGGAATGAAGTGACTAACTTTCACAATAAGTTCATCTTGTTGAAGTATAACGTGTTATGCTCAATTTGAAGAAATTCTCTGAAAATACGCGGTTTCTGGGGGAACAAAATTTGTATGGGAGCTATATATAAATCTGAACCGATCTAATATATTTTTACAACAGATGTTTCCAGTTGAAATATAAGGTGTTTTGCCAATTTTGAAGAAAATCTGTTGAAATATGTGGATTCTAGAGCGGAAAAATTCAAATTGGGAGCGAAATTTGTATGGGAGCTATATATAAATCTGAACCGATCTAACACATTTTTACCACAAGTGTTTCCAGTTGAAATATAAGGTGGTTTGCGAATTTTGAAGTAAATCTGTTAAAATATG
The DNA here is from genome assembly GCA_947397865.1 of Polietes domitor. NCBI lineage: Eukaryota > Metazoa > Arthropoda > Insecta > Diptera > Muscidae > Polietes > Polietes domitor. The sequence goes on along the minus strand of OX377619.1, from coordinate 166,306,694 downwards.
TGGATTCTAGAGCGGAAAAATTCAAATTGGGAAAGAAATTTGTATGGGAGCTATATATAAATCTGAACCGATCAAACACATTTTTAACACAGGTGTTTCTAGTTGAACTACAAGATGTTTTGCCAATTTTGAAGAAAATCTGTTAAAATATGTGGTATCTATAGTGAAAAGGGTCAAATCGGGAGTGAAATTCGTATGGGGGCTATATCTAAATCTGAACCGATCTGACATATTTTCAACATAGGTGTTCCTAGTTTAAATATAAGTTGTGTTACCAAATCTGAAGACAATCTGATAAAATATGTGGTTTCTAGAGCGGAAAAATTCAAATCGGGAGCGAAATTTGTATGGGAGCTATATATAAATCTTAACCGATCTGACCTATTTTCACCACAGGTTTTCATAGTTTAAATATAAGTTGTTTTGCCCAATCTGAAGACAATCTGACAAAATTTGTGGTTTCTAGAGCGGAAAAAGCCAAATAGGGAGCGAAATTTGTATGGGAGCTATATATAAATCTGAACGGATCTAACACATTTTTACCACAGGTGTTTCTAGTTCAAATATAAGATGTTTTGCCAATTTTGAAGAAAATCTGTTAAAATATGTGGTATCTAGAGTGAAAAGAGTCAAATCGGGAGTGAAATTCGTATGGGGGCTATATCTAAATCTGAACCGATTTTCTTCAAATTAAATATCGTTCGTTCTTATTCCGAAAAACTTCGTTGTGCAAAGTTTCATTTGGTTCAGTCTACAATTGCGACCTGCATCGTGATTACAAGAATAGATGGACGGACAGACAGACAGACAGACGGACATTGCTAAATCGATTCAAAAAGTGATTCCAGGTCGATCGGTATAATAAACGATGTTACAAACAAATGCACAAAGACATAATACTCTCGTGGAGTGTATAAAAAGTGTAGATAAGAATCACTATCATATCATAATGAAATCTAAAATAATCTTAATAAAATCAAATAATTTGCTTGATGCTTGTAGAGCGCTAAGATGTAGCATTTGCGTTTGGACATTTCTATGGAGCTGTATCTAAATCTGAACCGATGTGTCCTATTTTCATCACAGATGCAACAACAACGGTTTCTGTTACTTCCAATGTTTTGGGAGTTTTATGGAGCTGTATCTAAATCTGAGCCGATGTGTCCTATTTTCAACACATATGCAACAACAACGGTTTCTATTACTTCCAATATTTTGGGAGTTTGCAATTATAATACAAATTCATTTGGACAAACGAAGAAAACTGTTTGATATACATCAACTTATTTCTCTTTGTTCATTTACAACAACTGATGACATGTTTACCGCAAACAAACTAATTTTTTCCACAAAAGAAACTCAAAAACGATGTTCAAGTGTCTAAAATTTGGTTTCTATTTCTCAATTAAAATTAAAATCTACTTTAAAGTAGCGAAACAATAAGAAATGAGTTTTAACTTACTAAATATTTTGTAATATTTATCACTTATGTCAAATATTTTTCAGAGTTAGTATTTTTTTGTACATATGTGCTCATAGTGCTCAATTTTAAACGTACAAAAGTGGCAATGAACCATGAAACCGCGAATAATAGGAAATTTCGAAAACTTTTTAATCGTAGCAATTAGTAATACTTTTTTTGATTAAACTGTAGAAGAATGATTAATAATTTCTCTTCAAATAAAGGAGAAAATCCTTTTTTTTCGCTCTCCTGAAAAGTTATGTTTTTGTTCATGGCCGCTTATGAATATAAGCCCTCGATATGTATGTATGTAATTTCAAGCAACTATTTAAAAAAAGTTCTACACTTAGAGAACAATTTTGTTAATAAAAGCAGCGATTGTCTGCTGCTCTTTCAGTAGACTTTCTGCTTTCTTTTGCTGACATATTCCTTTGAGTGTACTGATAGATGGATTACTGAAATGCAATTTTGCCGACAATGTCTGTCGATCCTGGCAATAAAATATGAGTGGTTTCCAAACGCTCCAGTAAAACATTTCCTAAAAAGTTGGAACATTAACTAAGTATGAGTAAAGTTTCCTTCTTTCAAAGCCATAGTAAATAGTTCATTTACTAGAAAATGGTTATTAGATTTACTTAAAAGCAATGGAAGAATATTTTCAAGGTTTTAAGTGAGTAAAAAATCTGATATTTTTTGTATGGAAAAAATTCCATTTAGGAAATTATAACTTAAAAATGTGTTTTTTCCTATTTTTTATTTTCCGTGTCTACGCAGTCAGAGGAATGTATACTCCGAATTGCATAACTCTAGCTGCTGTCATTTAGTCGGTACTATTTATATCCCCTTTTTCCATTTTGACCCCAAAAAGTACGAATTACGAAAAATCAGTTTATTTTCCGTGTCTACACAGTCAGAGGAATGTATACTCCGAATTTTGATTGGTAATTTGATTGGTACTATTTTTATCCCCTTTTTTAATAAAAAGTACGAATTTTTAAAAGTCCGTGTATTACACGTGTCTATGCAATCAGAGGAATGTATAAACCGAATTTCATTAATCTAAGTGCTGCCGTTTGGTTGGTACCATTTTTATCCCTCTATTCCCATTTTACCCCTTAAAAGTACGAATTTTGAAAAATACTTTTATATTATGTATCTACTCAATTAGAGGAATGTATACACCGAATTTCGTGTTTCTAGCTGTTGTCGTTTAATATGTACCATTTTTATCCCTTTTTTGTCCCACTTTACCCCCTACAAATAAGAATCACTTATGGTGCACGTTTTTGCTATTAGGGGAATGTTCATACCAAATATCAGGCAAATATAAACAGACATATTCAAAAACAAGCTTAAATACGCTAAAATATTAGGGATTATTATGGGTATTTTTAGTCCTTGTGAGGGAAAAAATTTTCCCTTTGGGCCGATTTCGCCCCGTTTCAATCCTAACCGATCTACTACTATAAGACGCATTTGTGGAAAATTTGAACGTTCTAGCTCCTTTCGTTTAGCTGCTATCGTGCTTTCAACAGACGGACAAACGGACGGTCGGACATGGCTAGATCGTCTTAGAATTTTATGACGATCAAGAATATATATACTTTATAGAGTCTCAGGTCGATATTTCAAGGTGTTACAAAGGGAATGACAAAGTTAGTATACCCCCATCCTGGAGGTGGAGGGTATAATGACAACATGGAATAGTTCTCAACCCTTACAAGTTGCTTCTACCAGGTATTTCGCCAAGACAACTTGTTTAGAATAATATTTGAAGTACTTAAGAAGAAAGTCTTGGCAAACGAAACATACTTCTATAAGTTCAATAATACTTGAATGTACGAAGAACTTGGCATAAATAGTACACAGATTAACTTTATTTGAAGTAATAAACACATTTTTAAGTAAAAACTTCTTAAATGAATTTTTATCATACAAACAATTTCTTCGTTATTTTCTTTCTTAAAAGCAAGTAATTTTTCTTCCGCACAAGTATGAATGTACTGAATTCTAAGGAGTTTTTACTAGAGTTTACCTATACCACTTCGTGGAATAGGGTATTATAAGTAAATTTCGAACCAAATTTTTGTAACACCAATACATAATCGAGCTAGACCCACCTTTAAGTATGCCGATCAGCTTAAAATCAACCGCTGAGTCGATTTATTTGTTTAGTCAAAATTTTGTAGGAAATCGCTTCAGATTTAAATATAGCATCCATATAAATATCCCTATAATTTACACTATTACTGCTCTAGGTATAGAAGTAGGGAGTGGTATAGGGTATCATATAGTCGGCCCCGCCCGTCTTTAGCCTTTCCTTACTTGTTAGTAAATGTAGTACTTCTTCTGCCGTTGAAGTAAGGAAATTGTAGTCATATTTACTTAATTTTATCTATCCTGGTTTAACTAAATTGGAGTATGGGGTTTACCCAGATTTAGAAATGCTTTCTGAGTGTAATAACGACTGATTTAGGGCATATTTTCGAAGATTGCTGCCTCATGCTCATTTTTTGATTTATATTTTTATATATATTTTATATTCACATATTTCAGAGAACTATTATTACTATAATAATGAAGCATCGCTATTTATTTAAAAAAGGTATATAAGTACGTCTAATAGAAATAGTAAACAAATATCGTTATGTGCATTAAAAATATCACAATTTTATTATTTAATTATTTATTTATTCGGAAATAGCGCGATCTTTACAAATTAGATTTTACTTTGTAATAGCTGACAACTTAGCGAAGAAACTCAGGATTATTTGTGGAAAATCTATGGATAAATGTAGAAGTTCGAGGCCAATATTAAAAAAAAAATAAAAAGTACTAAAATTCCAATTTTCGTCGGTATTATTTTTGGAATTTGATCTCTCATTTTGGAAATATTAGTCCCATCACATCCTCTTATATGTTCAAATAAAGATAATTACGATGGATACAAATGTTGCGAACTTCACTCTTTCACTTCACTTCATCAACAGTAGTTAAGTAACAGTCTCCAAAAATTTGGTTTTTGTCGAAAACTATTTTTCTTTGCTTGCACTAAAAAGTCCATAAGAAATCGGTAAATAATTATTTAGTTTTATTGATTTAAGAGCTAAAATCTTTAAGAAAGAACCCATGTCTATATGTAAAATATGGACAAATGTAAAAGATAAAACGCTCTTCTTTGGTAGACTTAAAGGAATTTCAAAAAAAAAAAAAACATTTTTATTTATTTAAATTTACAAATTAGACAACACCTTAAGAATAGCTGTGGAAGTGGAGGCCTATTTTTTTTTCACTGAACCAACACTCAGGGGATGTCCCCTATAAATGCAGTGCATTGCGTTGGTAGAAGGAAGATAAGGTATTGGAAGGAGGAAAGAGGGAGTAGTGTCTGTTGACATCTGTTTTGAATCTCTGAATGTCGTAATTGGAGGGAAAGATATTTGCCGGAAGTCGATTCCACATACGGATGGTACGGGCGAAGAACGAATTTATTCTGTAATGTGTAGTGCGGTCGGTTGTCCAATCGACAACAAATGGGTGAGCGTTCCTGGAGAGTCGCGTATCTCTACCGAACGTTCTCACGGGCGGTATAAGATCACGAATTTCCGAAGAACAAACACCATGAAAGTATCGATAGAACAATGACACACAACCAACATTACGACGGTGTTCAAGGGAGACAATAGAATTGGATACCCTACCATCACCTATCAACACCATCGCCCTCCTCTGGACACGGTCAAGTAGCTCCAGTGATGAAGCTGGAGCACCCGACCATATATGGGAGTTGTATTCCATCTTTGGTCTGATGTAGGTAGTGTAGATATTGAGAAGATCAGAGGGTGTGAAATACTTCTTACATCTTTTTAAAAAGCCTAAACATTTGAAGGCATCTTTCGACACATCAAATACATGTTTTGTCCAACGAACATCACATTGTATTTTTATGCCAAGAACAACTAGATCATCTGATTGCTCAATATCTACACCGTTCATTAAAATCGACGACACCGTTGGATCAGTGAATCGCTTGTGAGACAACAAGGAGCACTGGGTCTTACGTGCATTAAAATCTACTCTATTCTCACGACCCCATTCAGAAATGGCCATCAAATCCTGGCTAAGTGACTCATCCATCAATCGCCTTTTATCCTCAATTTCTTGACGACTTGGTCTATGATCGAATGAGTATGAATGACAGAGGTTGCTGTCATCCGCGAATGAGTATATTGGATTCACAGTCCGATCCAAGAGGTCGTCGATGAAAATAAGAAAAAGGGAGGGGGAAAGGACAGAGCCCTGTGGTACTCCTGCGGTTAACCTATGCTCGTCGGATGAGAACCCATCTACAACAACACGTATAGTGCGATCTCTGAGGAAGCTCGATATAAATCGAGAGAAGTCACTACCAACACCAAAAGCGATAAGATAAGATAAGAATATCAATGGACAAATGTAGAAATTATGGCTTTTCTTATAGAGCAATTGTACTCAAACTATTAAATAACTAAAGTATATGTCATAAAAACTCTCAATAAATTTACCTGTTTATTTCAAGTTGCTTACCCTTTAAACCTAGGTAAACAATTTTCTTAAAAATCGTAAAAGCTGTTTTATTATTTTTTGGCCAAAAGAAATTCTGAACGTTGAATTCTGTGTCGTAATATAAATTATAATGTAAATTAATCTAATTTGTCAACAAACGTCGATCTTATTCCAAGTTATAGTCTTGTTGGATTAAAAAAACAACATTTGAATAATTACCATCGTAATTTGAATTTCATTATAATCAGAAACAAAACAACAAACATATTTCTTTTATAATTTATTCTGTGACCAAACAACTACTGTTCGACAAACACAATGGTCTGTCTATTGGAGAGACAGCAGCAAGACAAGTTCTGTTTTTTTTACATAAATGATAATGATACTAAACAAATGCTAACATATATTAAAACGGGTCGAAAAAAAATAAATTAAATTTCGACAAAAAGATAAAAACGGTGAACACATTTTAAATTGTTTGCAAAAAAAAAATACCGGAATTCCCAAAGTGGGGAAAATATATTCCCAAATAGTGGATTTTAATTAATATGGTCCTAATGAAGCTATGTTAAATTTTTACGAATATTTAATATTCAAATATGTGTTGGATTATGGCGATATACAAATACAAATCGACCCGCTTGAATATAGTACATGCGAGGTTCAGTGATGAAACACAGTCGGCCAAACGTTGGTGATGGTAATGAACTTTCTTGAGTTCCGGCGTTCTTCGTAGCCACACAAAGATTAATTTGTGTGTACAAAGGCTGATTTCTAGATTCTAATTCCGATTAGAAAATTACATTTTACTCACTAAGTCTTATCGGCTTTGGCTACAGTTGCTTATTACGATTGTAATTTTAAATGAAATTTTGAAATGTTTTTTCTTTTGTAAACGGAATTTACAACATCAAAATGCTAATGCCCGTAATCTTAACCATGTTCGTAGAAATCTACTGTGTAAATCAAATTTAGCACAATAGTCTAGTCTTAGACTATGTCTGTTAGTCAGTTTACGTCTTAGGCAAATATTTTGTTCTGACTGTCAAAAATTATTGAAAATGAAAAATAATATCACCACTAAATTAAATAAATAGTAAAAAATGATTATGAAATTGTATGTGCTAAGAATTTTTCGATATTTTCTCAGCAGAAACTCCCAAAACGGTAGTCATAAATATAGGGAAAGGATTAATCATTTTGAAACAGCATATCATTGTATGATTTGTATATCAAACTCCCATCAGCAGAGGAGAAAAGTTCGCAGGTACAAATCTCTAAATTTCCTAAATCTACTGGAGCTTTGGATTGTACCCATTTACAAATCACTGTAATTAAATTTACATTAAATAGTTCTTAAAATTATTGCGAATATGCTGATCTTTTTCGTAATCAAATGGGATCTAATCGCTAAATGTCCAAGCGGTATGTGTTGCTGATTTAGTTTCAAAGATGTAGTACCTCATTTGCCAGACTCGTCATATGTACCACGGCCAGGCCCGTGCGCAGGATTTTCCCCTGGGGGGGTTTTCATCTACACTCATAAAAAAGTTAACCGTATAATGAGATAAAATTAACTAAAATTTAGGAAACCAAGTACATTTTTACTAAATTCTACTTATGAATTTTGCTGAAATTTGAAAGTAATCTAAGTAAATTTTTCCTAAAACCAAGTATTTTTTTTACTAAATTTAAGCAAAATTTTCCTAAAACTAAGTAAATGTTTACTCAAATCAAGTAAATATTTACTGAAACTGAGGACAATTTTGCTGATTTTTTTCCTCAAAACGAGTAAATTTTTACTTAAACTGAGGAAAATTTTATTTTATACAAGAAAAAAAGGTGAAATTAAAATAAGTTCAATTTAACTAAAAAAATCAAACAAATAGTTTTGCTTCAGAGTATGCAAAACTGATACAAAAAATGACAACATGAAATATTTCTCAAAAGTTTCATGATACCTCTACCATAAGGAGTTGAGCTATTATTCCATGATTGTTGCGAAGGCAAGATAGGCGCCTTCACAGTGGTTGTTTAGAATAATTCATAAAGTATTTAAGAAATAAGTCTCTGCAAACGAACGAGAATTGCTTCTTAGATTAATATTCAAGAATTAATACTTAAATGTATGAAGAACTCGGCATAAATTTCAGTAATCATTTTAACTTCATTTTAGGAAAAAACACATTTTTAAGGTTAAATTTCCTAAATGGAATTTTATAACCTTGAAAATATTCTTCCACATAAGTTTTAATTTACTCAATTGTAAGAATTTTTTATTAGATCCAAAGAAATGTTTTTAAGTAAATCTACTACCCTTTTTCTAGTAAATGAACTATTTACTATGACTTTGAAACAAGGAAACTTTACTCATACTTAGTTAATTTTCCAACTTTTTAGGAAATTTTTACTGGAGCGTTTGGAAACCACTCATATTTTATTGCCAGGATCTTCGAGAAATATTTTAATACATTCGTCCGACAGACATTGTCTGCAAAATTGCATTTCAGTAATCCATCTATCAGTACACTCAAAGGAATATGTCAGTAAAAGAAAGCAGAAGGTATACTGAAAGAGCAGATTTTCTGCTGTTAAAAAAGAGACAGCAGATTTGTATCTGCTGAGATGGTAAACAGCTGTTTGCTGTTTTTAGCAATATATATGATACGCATATTGTCCCAAGCTAATATAAAAGAAAATTCGAGCTAAACTCGCTTATGAACTCTTATTTATTTTTATATTTTAATTAACAACAGCCAATTTTAGCAGACTGCAAACTCTTTAGCAGTGTGAATGGTGATGTAAGATTGCAGAAAACTGCTGTTATGCCAAAGCTGTAATAGCAGAAAAGTGTATGCTGATAGGCAGTAGACAATCGCTGCTTTTAAAGAGTGATTTTTTTGAGGTTAGGATTTTCATGCATTAGTATTTGACAGATCACGTGGGATTTCAGACATGGTGTCAAAGAGAAAGATGCTCAGTATGCTTTGACATTTCATCATGAATCGTCTTACAAACGAACAACGCTTGCAAATTATTGAATTTTATTATCAAAATGCGTGCTCTGTTAAGAAAGTTCATTGCGCGCTTCCATTTTATGGTCAGTTTAATCGACCCACTGAAGCGGCTATTCGGGCTATTGTGACTAAATTTCGCACCAAATTTACATTGTTGGACATTAAACCACCAACACGCTTACGTAGAGTGCGAACTGAAGAAAATATCGCAGCTGTATCGGCCAGTGTTAATGATGACCACCAATTTTCGATTCGTCGCCGTTCGCACCAATTGGGTCTCTGTTACTCAAAAACGTGGAAATGCCAAAATTGGACTAAGCGGATGGACCACCTAAGACGCAGCCGCGGTCAACATTTAAATGAAATTATCTTCAAAAAGTAAATGTCATGGACCAATCTAACGTTTCAAATAAAGAACCGATGAGATTTTGCAAATTTTATGCGTTTTTTTTAAAAAAAAAGTTATCAAGCTCTTAAAAAATCACCCTTTATTAACAGACTTGTTCTCTAAGTGTATAACTTTTTTAAATAGTTGCTTGAAAATACATAAATACATATCGAGGGCTTATATTCATAAGTGGCTATGAACAAAAACATAACTTTTCAGGAGAGTGAAAAAACTGATTTTCTCTTTAATTTGAAGAGAAATTATTATGGCTGTTTTTCTTTAAGACTGGATAACTATGATGACCCAGACGAACGAGTTACTAAAGGGTGATTTTTTAGCTATTATCTTTTTGGCAACACTGGTTTAAACAGCTGACGCACGTTTCGTGTTTTGTTTCACTGTCAAACATCTTCAGTTTGGTATATAATTTAACCATGAATCGTCTCACAAACGAACAACGCTTGCTAATTATTAAATTTTGTTATCAAAATGCGTGCTCTGTTATGAAAGTTCATCGTGCGCTTCCATTTTGATTTGATTTATTTATTTCAACTTGTAATTCAAAGCCATCGGGCCAATTTAAAACAAATTACAAAATGCATATATAATACCTTTTTATACACTCCACGAGAGTATTATGTCTTTGTGCATTTGTTTGTAACACCCAAAAGGAAACGAGATAGACCCATTGTTAATTATACCGATCGTCTTAGAATCACTTTCTGAGTCGATTTAGCAATGTCCGTCTGTCTGTCCGTCCGTCCGTCCGTCCGTCCGTCCGTCCGTCCGTCCATCTATTCTTGTAATCACGATACAGGTCGCAATTGTAGACAGAACCAAATGAAACTTTGCACAACGATGTTTTTCGGGATAAGGACGAACGCTATTTAATTTGAAGAAAATCGGTTCAGATTTAGATATAGCCCCCATACGAATTTCACTCCCGATTTGACTCTTTTCACTCTAGATACCACATATTACAACAGATTTTCTTTAAAATTGGCAAAACATCTTATATTGTAACTAGAAACACCTGTGGTAAAAATGTGTTAGATCGGTTCAGATTTATATATAGCTCCCATACAAATTTCTCTCCCGATTTGACTTTTTCCGCTCTAGAGACCACATAATGTATCAGATTGTCTTCAGATTTGGTAAAACATCTTATATTTCCACTAGAAACACCCATGGTGCATATCGGTCAGATCGGTTCAGATTTATATATAGCTCCCATACAAATTTCGCTCCCGATTTGACTTTTGCCGCTCTAGAAAACACATAATGTATCAGATTGTCTTCAGATTTGGTAAACCATCTTATATTTCCACTAGAAACACCCATGGTGAATATCGGTCAGATCGGTTCAGATTTATATATAGCTCCCATACAAATTTCGCTCCCGATTTGACTTTCTCCGCTCTAGAAACCACATATTGTATCAGATTGTCTTCAGATTTGGCAAAACATCTTATATTTAAACTAAGAACATCTATGGTGAAAATAGGTCAAATCGGTTCAGATTTAGATATAGCCCCCATACAAATGTCGTTCCCGATTTGACATTTTCCTCTGTAGAAACCACATATTGTACTCGATTTTCTTTACATTTGGCACAACATCTTATAATCTTACTAGAAACACCTATGCAAAAATTGGGTAAGATCGGTTCAGATTTGGATATAGCCACCATATAAATGACGCTCCCGATTTGACTTTTTCCGCTTTAAATGCCACATATTGTGCTCGATTTTCTTTAAATTTCGCACATCTTATAATCTAACTAAACAAAACTATGGTGAAAGTGGGTAAGATCGGTTCAGATTTAAATATAGCCCAATTTCAAATGTTGCTCCCATAAGTTTAACCGATTTTGGCCAAACTATACATTTTATATTTCACTTATTTCGTTCCAGGTTTCAATATATCCTCATACAAATGTCCTTTCCGATGTAAAATTTTTTGTCAAACACATACATTTACAGGATACAAAAAACCTTCCCGTTTTCACTTATTCACCGAATTGAATTGTATTCGGATTGAAAGTGGAGTGTATCATAGAGTCGGCCCCGCCCGACTTTAGCCTTTCCTTACTGGTTTTAACATGGCTAAAAAAACTACTCAACAAAAATGCCAAAATTGGACCATTTTATGGTCAGTATAATCGACCCACTGAAGCGGCTAATCGGGTTATCGTGACTAAATTTCGCTCCAAATTTACATTGTTGGACATTAAACCACCAACTCGCTAACAACTAAGCCATTTGAGGCGCAGTCAAGGTCAACATTTGCATGAAATAGTCTTCAAACATTAAATTATATGGTCCGTACTATCGATTCAGGCATTTTTCTGAATTTTATGTGTTTTTTATTGAAAAACTTTCCTATAGCTTTTAAAAAATCACCCTTTACATCTTTGAAATATTATTATTGAAATATATATTGATTACTATTTAATATATTTAAATATAAAAATATTGGTTAAGATATACAATATTTAATATTTTATCAATATTAGTATATCAACTTTGGTTTAATATTTCAAATATTGATTAATATTTAATATTTAAAATAATTTTTAATAAATAATTAAACTAACATCTCAAATTTTCTTTAATCTTACAAATTTGGCTAGTATAGATTATATAATAAAATAAATTAGATTCGGAAACTGATTATTTGTTCAAATTTCTGGTTTATGTGGAAGGTTGAACTTTTGCATTTGATAATGGCAATTTTTCAGTACAGCCCAATACCCACTCCAAACGGTGACTCGTTGTGGATGCATTGGGTTCTCAATAGTCATGTGTGGGTTCTCTGAACCCACATACGCTGCAATTTTGCTTATTGACATAGCCACCGAGATGCAAATGAGCTTCCACGTAAATTCCTTATAGTTTGCGTTAAAGACTCACTACCTTGGAAGTAAGTTTTTAGTATTTCTCAATTTTGTTCGAGCGTATAGCGTCCCATTTAGCAAATGTCAAACATAAACTTTAGAGTGGCTTCTTTTGTGAGGAAGGAAAAAATGTTGTTGATGTTCCCGACTAAAATTAAAGTTTGGCTTGTTTTATATTTCGAGTTTATCATTGTCCATTCGTGAGCTGGACGCGTTCAAAATAACCTCAATAAATCAGCTTTTTCTTGAATAAAATTCACCATGAGAATGGTATTGAGAAAAAGCCGCTAGAAATAAAAATCCGACCCGAGCCTTATCAAACCATATTAAAAACTTGCTATATGACCCAGTATAAAAGACTGATTTATCCTATTTTAGTGCAATTTTTGATGCATTTTTTATAAAAACCGCAATAACTTCCACATTTTTAGTTCGATTTATGTTTTTAGGGGCTCGTTGGAGAGGTATTGATAACCAATTGCAATTTTTAGAATTTGCTAACCCACTTACTGTTAATACTCAGTGGGTTAAATGTGAAGTAAAAACTGAAATATGGGGTTATTTGCATCGTAAAAACATTCTAGTCTTATATAAAGCTAATTTTTGGAAAGAAATTCAACTATTTCAACATTTCCCCCTTAAAAATTAAAACATGAATAATCTACATAAACTTTTTAAAGGAGAAAATTTGAAATGGATGTTAATGTTAAATTAACATAGATAGACGAATGGAATTAAAGGTATATTTAGCGGATTTTCTTCTCTTTCATTTGATACCCATATAGCCATTGTATGGTAGGCAAAAGTACGAAACTAAATTATTGAAACATTTACATCCTTTGGAAATTAAAAGTCCTGTAAAAAAGACAAACGACCACGAAGTAAAAAAATGAGCATGAGTTTTCCTATTAGTGACCTATAGTTTCACTTCTATATTATCTCGTTCTTGGGGGGGAAATCATGTCGCACGGTTTTATTGTAACATCTTATGTGAAGTTTTCCTACCAATTTATGCATTGAAAGACCAAAATTTCAGATGTTAAGTTTCAAAAATTAGCTTTTTTAAGACTAGCATGCGTTTACGATGCAAATAACCCCATATTTCAGTTTTTACGTCTCATTTAACCCACTGAGAACCAACAGTGAGAAAAAAATTAAAAATTAATGGGTTAGGAAGTCCTAAAAATTGGAATTGGTCATCAATACCTCTTCAACGATCCAACAAAAACAGAAATCGAACTAAAAATATGGAAGTTATTGCGGTTTTTATAAAAAATCCAACAAAAATTGTACAAAAATGTTAAAATTCTACTCTCTGTCCTGGGTTAAAATGGAAGTTTTTGATATGGTTTGATAAAATTCGAACCAGATTTTAATTTCTAGCAGGTTTTTTCTAAAGGTAATTTTGAACGCGTCCAGCTCACGAACGGACAATGATAAAAGCGAACTATTTTGGGAGAACACATAAAACAAACAAATCCTTCATTTTAGTCGGGAACATCCACTACTTTTATTTTGAAGCCAATCTAATAAATTTGAAAATAAATTATTCTACCTTTCAAAGTCAAAGTAATCTTTAGTTCACATTTAAAAATTTTAAATGACGCATTCCACATTTAAAATATTGAAATATAATTTCGGTATGAGTACCACAAAATAGTCATTGTAGTGTTACACAGAAGTCGGACTTATCCCGAGTTTATAACACAGAGCGTTGGAAAGCCAGCATCTGCAAAAAACAGAAGAATTGGCTACTTTTTCTTTTGGCGTTCGCAGGCGATTTCTAATGACGTTGATAAAGTTCGGTACATTGAACCCCAAACCCGGTCAAACTATGCTTCAACTAATTATAATGCCTTCATTCATTTATATATATATATACGCGCTGTTGTAGTTTTCACCAGAAGCCATGGACTTTCACCGTGCTTTGTATAAATCGTGACTATTAATCCAATTAATTAACAAACTAATTTAACTAATCGACGTTAATATAATGCGAACAGATGACAGTTGTCAAAAAATTAGTTCAAATGAGAAATAAACAAATTCAATTTTATGCAAAATTTAGTTCAATAATAAATAATAATAAATATTTTTAAATAAATTAAAAATATTTATTATAAATAACACTAATTTACAACCGCTTACAATATTGTCTGCTGTATTTTGGAGTTTTAAATTTTTGGAAATCTAAATTCTAAAAATGTATTATTTTTTTAATTTCTATTACAATTTTGGGTCTTTCCAATTAACAAGGCCTATTTGCAGAAAATAATGAAGAAGTTTAGAAGTTTTGGGTTGGTTTACGTGGCCGATTTCACAGGAGCGTCATGTAGTGCCTTAAGTCACCGTTTTGATTAGATGTCTTGAGAATTATTTTTATTATGTTATGAGACTTATTAAAAATCATATTTCTTGTTGTTTCTTGTTTCAAATGAAGTTTTATTGAATACTTTTACATTTATTCGTGGATTTACTCCCACCAAGTCCAAATATTTATTTTTTTATTTTTCTTCTTCTTCCAGTAAATACACCGTTATCGCTCCCGGCACCATACACCCCAATGACAAGTACACTGCCGCCGTGGCTGTGCATCACTTGACCGAGGCTTGCCAAATCAAAGTGGGCATCACTGGTCCCTCTTTCGATGAATCGAAAGTGGTTGAGGTTAAGGGCAACGAAATTCAGAGTGTGGACTTTATGATGCCCGATCTGGAGATGGGCGATTACAATCTCACTGCCGAGGGTGTCAATTGCTTGGATGGCTTCAAGAACAGCACCACATTGAGATATGCCAAATTCAACACCCATGTACGTATTCAAACCGACAAGGGTGTCTACAAGCCCGGCGATGAGATCAACTATCGCGTAATCTTTTTGGACAAGGACCTGAAGCCAGCCGCTGCCGACAAAGAGTCGACCATTTGGTTTGAGGATGGCAAGCGGAATCGCATTAAGGAGGTGAAGAATTTTGCGGTGACCAAGGGAGTGCACACGGGTAAATTCAAGATATCCGAATTTCCCATAATGGGACGCTGGCGTCTGGGTGTGACGAATGGTGCCTCCAATGCCATGGTCTACTTTGATGTCGAGAAGTATGTGCTGCCCAAATTTATTGTCAAGGCTGAGGCTACGGATGCAGTATCCGTGAAGGATGGCGATATGCAGGTGGTGGTCAGAGCCAAGTAAGTTGTGAATAGATTCGCTTTTCAATTAACCGGAAGCTTACATTTTTTATTTGTCTTTCCAGCTATACCTATGGCAAACCTTTGAATGGCAAAGCCACAGTTATCCTTTCCATAGGTGAATCTTACTTTAGTGACGAAGACCAACCTAAACAGGCTCCTCCGACCATTATCAGAAGTGCCGATATGGTGCAGGGCAAAGCTAAAATCGATCTTAATGTCAAGGAGTTGGAAGCCCATTTGCCGCACAAAACCTATGCCTCGTATGCCACCATTATAGCCACCGTCGAGGAGGAATTCACCGGTGTCAAAATCAATGGCACCACCTCGACCACCATTTATCCCTACCGCTATTCCATGAATTGCGTTCATTTTGGTGACTGCACCGTCTTTGAAGCCGACAAGGAGAAGGAGATTCTCATCCAAGTCACCTATGTGGATGGTACACATGTGCAGGACACCAAGAACGCCGTAGAATTGACTTACACTGAAGTTTTGCAGAACAATGCCTTTAATTTTAATGACATGTCCACTACAGAGGCCCCCAAGTCGGCGCCACTTTCGGAAAATCGCGTCTTGACCTTTAAGGGGTTCATGAATGAGACCGGTTTTGTGGCTTTCAAAGTCACCTTGCCCGATCTGCCCGAGTACGAAAGTTATTCACACTATTACAGTATGGAAACTAAATATCTAGATGAGAAACGTGATCTACTGTCCACGTATCAATATCGGGAGTCAAAGAAACCGGTGGAAACAGAGGAGGAATCCAAGGATTACTTTAAGTTATTGGACAAATATTACAATCCGGATGGGTAAGATTGGCACACTCTTCCATGATCTCGGTTCCTTTATAATATGTTTCTCTTTCCCTCTCTCTCTTCCACTATCTCTCCCTCCCTCTTTCTCTCTCCATCTCTCTCTCTCTGTGTTTCTCTGCAGCATGAAATTGTTCAAGGAAGATCAATACACCATTAACTCCAGCAAACCTTTGTCCTATTTGGATTACCATGTCATTGGCCGTGGCAACATTTTGAAGAGTGGACGCATCGAGCTGGCCGACAAACCCAAAGTCTACAATCTTACCCTGACACCCGACTTAATGTATGCCCCCCGCTTTGCCATCTATGTTTCCTATGTCGATGAGCAGGGTGAATATCATTTTGCCGAGCAGGGCTATTATGTAGATTACGAGTTGCAGAACAAGGTAGGTGGTGTTCTGAAGAAATTAACCAAGTCTCAAGCCCAAGACTAATTTTTCCTTTTTCTAGATCAATATAACCGCCGCCGAGCAAGTCAAACCCGGCGAGGAGGTCACCCTAAAAATCAAAACCGCTCCCAATTCGTTTGTCGGCCTCATGGCCGTGGATCAAAGCGTTCTACTGTTGAGGCATAATAACGATATTGCCAAACATCAGTTCAACTGGGTGGTGGAGTCCTACAATACCCAGACTCCCCACCAGCTGGGCTATTCTGATTACCCAGGCTCTACCAGTGGTTGTGTTACTTTGACAAATGCGGATTACACTTACCACGCACCAAGCGGCTTGGACCATTTCGGCCAAGCACCAAGGCCTGCGGTAGCAGTTTCTGAATCGGCTGCTTATGGTGGACCGAATGGACCTGCTGGACCCGGCGGACCTCCCGGACCAACCAGTGGTGGTGCCGCGGGTGGTTCTGCGGGCGCCATACAAGTGCGCAAAGATTTCGCCGAGACCTGGCTGTTTGATGATATTGTCAAGTGAGTAGGCATCTGTCTGAACCTTAATCGCAATTTAAAATTGCATTTTCTCTTCCAGCACCGACAAGGAAGAGTTCACCTGGTCCAAGAAGATTCCCGATACGATTACCTCCTGGTTGATAACGGGCTTCTCCATGAACAGCGACAAGGGTTTGGCTGTTACCGAGGATAGCACCAAGATTACCACCTTCCAGCCTTTCTTTATCTCCATACGCTTGCCTTACTCCGTGAAAAGAGGTAGTGGAACCACATGAAAGTTCTAAATATTCCAATTCTAAATCCAATTCTCCTCGTAACAGGCGAAGTTATCAATGTGCCCGCTTTGGTTTTCAACTATTTGGACAAGGCCTTGGATGTGGAGGTCTCGCTCGATAATGCCGATGATGAGTTTGATTTCACCGAAGTCAACAATGAGATTATCGGCGATCAGAAACGTACCAAGACCGTGCGCGTCCCAGCCAATGGTGCCGCCGGTGTGGCTTTCATGATCAGACCCAAGGTTCTGGGCAATGTGATGCTCAAGTACACCGCTATCTCCCCCGTGGCCGGCGATGCCATCCACAAGTCCATGAAAGTGGTGCCAGAAGGTATCACCCAATACGGCAACCGTGCCTACTTCATTAATTTGAAGGATGAAGCCGAACAAAAGTCCTCATTTGAATTGGAATTGCCCGAAGATATTGTGCCCGACTCTCAGCATGTTGAGGTGGGTGTGGTGGGAGATATTATGGGCCCCGTTTTAAATAATTTGGACAATTTGGTGCGTTTGCCCACCGGCTGCGGTGAGCAGACCATGTCCTCGCTGTTGCCCAATTATTTGGTGATGAAATACTTGAAGGTAAGTTGGGAGCAACAAGAGTATCTAACCATATTTTAATTTAATAATTTCCTCGGTAGAACTCCAATCGTTTAACTCCCACCTTGGAGACTAAATTGCGCTACAACATGGAGACAGGCTATCAACATATGCTTAACTATCGCCACGATGACGGTTCCTTCAGCTCTTTTGGTCCATCCAAAGATGAAGATAAGCCTCGCAATGGCTCGACATGGCTTACCGCCTATGTTACCCGGTCGCTGCAGCAATTGGGTGAATTCATTGATGTCGATGCCAAGATTGTCGAAGGAGGTTTGGCCTACTTGGCCCAACAGCAGGCCACAAATGGTTCATTCTGCGAAAAGGGTGGTTACTTCTATATCTCCCAGACCAATCAAGTTGCTCTAGCCAGTTCAGTGTTGCTGGCTTTCCTGGAAAATCAGGTAACTTCTTCGCAATTCTCCCACAACAAAATATAGATAAAAATCCTCTTCTTTCCCAGACTTTGGCTACCACATACTCCATGGAAATCGAGAAAGGTTTGTCGTTCATAGCCGACAATGAGGACAAATCGAATTGCCTGCATGCCCAAGCAATTGCCACTTACACCCTGAACAAAGCTAATAATCCCGCTGCCCCAGAGAAACTAGCAAAATTGATTGCCTTAGCCAAAACCGACGAGGATCGCAAATGGTGGTCTTCAATCGAGAGACCCTCAAACGCCAGATGGTGGCTACGTGTTTACAGCAGCGATGTAGAAATCAGTTCCTATATTCTACTGACTCTGTTGAATCAACCCTCGACAAAGGTCGATGATCTCTTCCCCATTATTAGATGGCTGGTGGCTCAACGTAATAGCTATGGCGGTTTCTCATCCACCCAGGATACCGTGGTCGGCCTGCAGGCCTTGATTCAATTTGCCAAACTGGCCGATTACAAGCCAGCCAAAATGGCAGTAGATATCGCCTCGGCTGGTGGCGCCAAGGACAAAAAGGAAATGGTGACATTGACCGAAGAGAATGGCATCTTGTATCAACATGTTGAGGTGAGTAGAGAAGTGATATTCAATGAAGTTCACTTCACAAGTCGCATCAAGAGAAAAGCTTGCCAGCGAGCTAACAATTTAGAGCAGTGATCATCGGCATTCACTTGGCGTGTGCCACGGCCTTTTACACGTACCGCAAGCTTGTGTGGCCGCAAAAAGAGTAAAAGAACGAAGAATTTCAATCAGTTCAGTGCAAAACAACCACCACCATTAGGGGTGGATTGGTGGCCGACTTTTCGATTTTGATATGCTAGAAACCCTTACTTTGTGAGGTTCGGATTAAAATAAATGATCCATAAAATGGGGGTGGGGTGAGTATACGAGTGTCCTTATCTGGGTCAAAGATAAGGGAAAAGGGGTAAAAAATACACAAAAAGCCCCAGAAATGTCTCGGAGTCCTCCCCAGAGCGGTTAAATGTAAGACCGACCCCCAATAATTTGCCCTCCCTAAAATTTTTTTCGAACACACATACCCTCTATCTTCACTCGTTAGGGTGGCTCCCATATAAAAATTTAATTTTATGTTTTTTTTTTTATACCCTCCACCACCAGGATGGGGGTATACTAACTTTGTCATTCCGTTTGTAACACCTTGAAATATCGACATGAGACCCTATAAAGTATATATATTCTTGATCGTCATAAAATTCTAAGACGATCTAGCCATGTCCGTCCGTCCGTCCGTCCGTCTGTTGAAAGCACGCTAGCATCTAAACGAAAGGAGCTAGAATGTTCAAATTTTCCATAAATGCGTCTTATAGTCGTAGATCGGTTGGGATTGAAATGGGGCGAAATCGGTCCAAAGGGGAAAAATTTTCCCTCACAAGGACTAAAAATACCCATAATAATCCCTAATATTTTTGCGTATTTAAGCATGTTTTTTGAATATGTCTGTTTATATTTGCTTGATATTTGGCATGCGCATTTCCCTTATAGCAAAAACGTGCACCATAAAGTGATTCTTATTTGTAGGGGGTGAAATGGGGCAAAAAAGGGATAAAAATTGTACATATTAAACGACAACAGCTAGAAACACGAAATTCGGTGTGTACATTCCTCTAGTTAAGTAGATACATAATATAAAAGTATTTTTTCCAAATTCGTACTTTTAAGGGGTAAAATGGGAATAGAGGGATAAAAATGGTACCAACCAAACGGCTGTACCTATAATAATGAAATTCGGTGTATACATTCCTCAGATTGCATAGACAAGTAAAATACAGGGATTTTTAAAAATTCGTACTTTTTGGGGTTAAAATGAAAAAAGGGGATAAAAATAGTACCAATCAAATGACCGCAGCTAGAGTCATGAAAGTCGGAGTATACATTCCTCTGACTGTATAGATACGGAAAATTAACTGATTTTTCGAAATTCGTACTTTTTGGGGTCAAAATAGAAAAAAGGGGATAAAAATAGTACCAACCAAATGACCGCAGTGAGAGTCACGAAATTCGGAGTATACATTCCTTTGACTACGTAGACATGAAAAATAAAAGGTTTTTTCCAAATTCGTACTTTCAAGGGGTACAATGGGTACGGAGGGATAAAAATGGTACCAACCAAACAGCTACACTTAGAAAAATGAAATTAGGTGTATACATTCCTCTGATTGCGTCGATACTTAAAATAAACAGATTTTTTGAAATTCGTACTTTTTGGGGTTAAAATGAAAAAAGAGGATAAAAATAGTACCAATCAAATGACCTCAGCTAGAGTCATAAAATTCGGAGTATACATTCCTCTGTCTGCGTAGACACGGAAAATAGACGAATTTTTCGAAATTCGTACTTTTTGGGGTTAAAATGAAAAAAGGGGATACAAATAGTACCAATCAAATGTCCGCAGCTAGAGTCATGAAATTTGGAGTTTAGATTCCTCTGACTGCATAGACACGCAAAATAAAAAGTTTTTCCAAATTCGTATACAACCAACTGTAGCACCTACTATCTACCAATATTTATGGTATTTAAGCTTTTTGAAAATATCAATATAAGATATTTTCTGATTTGAAATAAATAATGGTTTGAAATAATTAAAATATTATATTTATTTATAAAATTATTTTTTCAATATTTGTATTTGTTTTGGTTTGGCTGTATTAAAAAATTTATATTTTCCTGTAATATTACTGCATTTCTACGAAAACCGACAACCTCTGTGGAATGCAATCCAAGGTGGAGGGTATATAAAGATCGGCCCGGCCGAACTTAACTCCGTTTTTACTTGTTTAATTTAATCCCATCGCTCTTACTGGCACAAGGAGGCCGCTAGTGGAGTTAAATGTATGACCGACCCCCAATATTTTTTTCAACCCCCACATTTTCTCTGAACATACTTACCTCCTATCGTCAGCCCTTAGGGTGGTCCCCATACGATTTTTTTTTATTTTTTATTATTTTTTGTTATGACAGTAAGACCCAAAACTGCCCCGGCGTCGCTCCTAGCTGGGTTAAATGTAGGACCGAACTCTACTAATTATCCTCTCCAACATTTTTCCGAACAAACTTACTCCCTATCCCCACTTCTTAATGAGGCTCCCATACAAAAACTAATTTCTTGTTTTTTTTTTTTAATTTGTTCCCACCGCTCTTACTGGCCCAAGGAGGCCGCTAGTGGAGATAAATGTATGACCGACGCCCAACATTTTTTCAACCTCCACATTTTCTCTGAACATGCTTACCTCCTATCGTCAACCCTTAGGGTGGTCTCCATACGATTTTTTTTAATTTTTATTATTTTTTGTTATGACAGTAAGGCCCAAAACTGCCCCGGCGTCGCTCCTAGCTGGGTTGAATGTAAGACCGACCTAATTACCCTCTCCAACATTTTTTCTGAACAAACTTACCCCCTATCTCCACTTCTTAATGGGGCTGCCATACAAAAACTACATTTTTATAAAATTTATTCCCACCACTCTAACTGCTCCAAGGAGCCCCTAATGGAGTCAAAGGAATGACCAACCTCCAATATTTATTGAGGCCTAATATTTCCTCAGAACATACCTACCCTCTATCTTTAACCCTTAAGGTGGTCCCAAACATTTTTTTTTTTCATTTTTTATAATTTTTTAATGAGGAAAACGCTCAAAACTTCACCCTAGTCACCCTAGAGGGAAGACATGTAAGACTGGGCCACATTAATTTTCTCTCCTCAACATTTTGCCCAAAGATACATGTCCCCTATCTCCACTCCACAATGGGTCTCCCATACAAAAACTAAATTTTTATAAAATTTGCTCGCACCACTCTAACCATTGATTTAGAGCAGTGATCGGTACAAAGAGAGCATGTCAAGTGAGAATGAATGGTTCATTTGCCTTGCTCTAGTGTCTGGTGATGGTTTTTTTGTCCTGCACTGATTGAAATTTATCGCTCTCTTACTCTCTGCTGTGTTTTTTTGATGCCACACGAGCTGTGTACGTGTAAAAAGAGCCGAAGCAGCTCATGGCGCACGCCAAGTGAAAGCCGATCACTGATTTAGAGTGGCAGACCTTAAAGCCAAGCGAATTCCATAATTTATATTTAAATCGTGAATTATGTCCGATATAATAAACTGGACGCTGACTGACAGCACGAGCAGAGTATCTCAATGTTTAAGTAAAGAAAAAAACAAAATAAATTAAAAAAATCCGGAAATTTTACACTTTTGCGGCTACCTAAACATTATTAAGAATCATACCTACGAAGTTCATATGTTCTAGAAAGTTGTTTATAGAGATCTTAGGTACATTTTTGTAGTTGATTCTTTCCTTGAATTTTGAACGGTTTGCTACCTATGGAGCTGAACAGGCGAAAAGGTTAAACATATTGAATCGAAATTTTTTTTAAATTTCTTGCGATTTATTATTTTGTTATATTATATTTTATTATTTTCTTTCTTTATTACACTTTTCTTGTTTTTATGACAAGAGCTACAACTTTGTCTCACAGAGTAAATCAAAATTCCAAACGGTTTGCCAGACATGAACCTGAGGAAATTATCACTTTTTTTAAAAATGACACCCAGGGCCCAAATCTTTGGGTGCCAATAAAAAGTGCTTGACTTATTTATTTTATATTTATATTTCCATGACTTATAAAATTACACACAGTGTTATTCAGTTGTGGCTAAAAAAACTTTGGGAAATTTCTTTTCAAAACTACTCGACAATCATTCCTTTTACTATAAATTCCATACTCAAGCACTCTTTACTTTCCTTTATTCCTCCCCCAGATGCCCGACAAAACCAAGTCCATTGATTTCTCGGTCAAGGGCAGCGGAGCCGCCATGATCCAAATCGCCTATCAGTACAACATCTTGGAGAAGGATGCCCAGCCCAGTTTCACCATTACCACCACCAAAATGGACAGTGCCCAAAAGGCTCTGCTGACTATGATGGTATGCGTCGAATATAAGGGAGAGGGAGAAGCTACCAATATGGCTGTACTCGAGATCAACACACCCTCCGGCTACGTAGTGGATGAGGAGAGCTTGGCAGCCATCAATGAAGTCGACCACGTTAGTGTAAGTAGAGTGATAAAATGGAAGTGTAAAGAGTCCTTTCAAACAATTCTCTTATATTTTAGAACACCGAATTGAAGAACTCAGCCTCCTTGTTGGTCGTCTACTTTGACCATTTGTACAAGGACCAAAAGTCGTGCCTAATGTACGAGGCCACCAGGATCCATGCCGTGGCCATGCAAAAGCCCGCATCCATGGTTTTGTACGACTATTATGACTCGAGCAAAAAGGCCACCGATTTCTATCAGATCGAATCGACTCTATGTGATATCTGCGAGGGCGAGGAGGAGTGCAGCAAATGCAAATAAATTAGTTCTTAAATTATTTTGTTTTTTCGATTCGAAAATCTTTAAGCGAATTTTTAATTTTTTTCTTGTCCGCAAAGAATTTTCTTTTCGGCAAGAATTTGTTTTCTATGCTAGACCATAAATTAAAATAAAAACACAAAAATTACAAAAAAAACATAAATTCAGGTCCTTGCTGAGTTATTGTCTTATTTGCTCTGTTCTACAACAAATCCTTAAGCAATTAAAACTTGCCTGAAAGGCAAGTCAGTCCCACTCCCACTCTTTGCATTCATGCTGCTCATCCGTGTAACGCAAAAAGTCAAGTGTTTGCGGTAGAGGGCGTCAGCGGGGACAGTGCTCATTAGATTTTGTGTTCTTTGGTCGAATCCAGACCCCCCCCCCCCAAAAAAAAGCGTGTAAAACAATTGTACTCCTGAGGGCAGTTTTGGTGAGTTTCCACCACGAAAAATGTATTCCGTCTTTTCTCTAATGAGAACTTAGACCGAGGGTTGGCAAGATTTTCATATCGTTTTTGTTACATATGTTTTTTGGTATGGCTTTGTGGCTGCAGCCAGGGCATATTTAAATTTACATGTAAATTATAATGTAATTTAATGTGGGCAAAGTTTTTCGCCATAAGGAAGAAGAAAAAGAAACTGCAAAAACACATGTAAACGCTGGGAATATTGGCAGAGAGGTGTATGGGGCACAAGTGGGAGGATATGACCGTTGTTTTACATGATGATGATGTCATTGTTTCAGTGGTACAACAGGCTGGTATGAATGGACTCCTCTTTTGGTTTTAGTGGAAATTGCCTGCGTCGAAAGATCGTGTTTGTGCTGCACTGTACAGAGAGTGTTGAACATTTTGTAGCTAAAACGACATTATTCAAGAAGTGGGTATTCAAACGGCGCGCACTGGGGTATATGAAAAATGTGATATTTCTGTTTTGAGGAAATTTCATACGAACTTAAGATCTTCCATTGTATTATCTAGATGTAACAGCGACTGCAGAGTGGAGTATAATTTGGAATTGCTTCACTTTTGTTCGCTCGGCCCGTCCCGGACATTGTTTGACAACGATATAGAATTACCAAAAGCTAAAAGAAAAATATTAATAAATTTTTTATAGTGAAATTTGACGTGCGAAGTCTTTCACAGGGTAGAAATCATGATAGTGGTAGTGTGCAGCCAAGAAATAAATGTCACCATGCCATTTGTAAATATATTTGCATTCTATAAAATATATATGCAAAATGGTCTTGAACAGTGAGAATATCCCAGTTCAAAACACATGCCTGATATCTTTATGAATAAAGTTCGATAAGCTGTTCTCGTGATATGCTGGAGAAATATTACAGGGGTTATATACAATTTTACTAATAAATTTAAAAATATCCATACAATCAGATGTAACAACTATATATTGTAAAAATGACAACAGGAACTGACAACTTAAAATTTATTGACGATTAATATAACATCTTTCGTGTGTGCAACATCATTTTCTATCGCGCTCACTTTCTCCAATAAAATTAGAAATAGGCTATCTGATGAGTCTATAAATGCATTGTCTGTTTTACAAATTTTTTATATTTCAAAAAACTCTTAATTTAAAAATATGCCTACAGATATAAGTTTAATTATTTTTCATCCTTGGCAAAAGTTGATTCCTGTAAGTAATATAGGAGAAAATGAGGTAGGATGAATGAAGAGTGAAATATGGCGTTATCTCATATTTTAGTCCGATTCCCAATTATTCTTTTGAACCAGGATGATTTCTCTACAAATCAGATAAGGGTTATTTTTTATAAATCATTTAAAACTTGATTTCAATATGTTTTTATACACTCCACGAGAGTATTATGTCTTTGTGCATTTGTTTGTAACACCCAATTGTTAATTATACCCAATTAGACCCATTGTTAATTATACCGATCGACTTAGCATCACTTTTTGAATCGATTTAGCAATGCCCGTCTGTCTGTCCGTCCATCTATTCTTGTAATCACGATACAGGTCGCAATTGTAGACAGAACCAAATGAAACTATGCACAACGAAGTTTTATGGGATAAGGACGAACTCTATTTAATTCGAAGAAAATTGGTTCAGATTTAGATATAGCCCCCAAACGAATTTCACACCCGATTTGACTCTTTTCACTCTAGATACCACATATTTTAACAGATTTTCTTCAAAATTGGCAAAACATCTTATATTTGAACTAGAAACACCTGTGGTAAAAATGTGTTAGATCGGTTCAGATTTATATATAGCTCCCATACACATTTCGCTCCCGATTTGACTTTTTCCGCTCTAGAAACCACATATTTTATCAGATTGTCTTCAGATTTGGCAAAACAACTTATATTTAAACTAGGAACATCTGTGGTGAAAATAGTTCAGATCGGTTCAGATTTATATATAGCTCCCATACACATTTCGCTCCCGATTTGACTTTTTCCGCTCTAGAAACCACATATTTATCAAATTGTCTTCAAATTTGGTAAAACAACTTATATTTTAATTAGGAACATCTGTGGTGAAAATAGGTCAGATCGGTTCAGATTTATATATAGCTCCCATACACATTTCGCTCCCGATTTGACCCCTTTCACTCTAGATACCACATATTTTAACAGATTTTCTTCAAAATTGGCAAAACATTTTGTAGTTCAACTGGAAACACATGTGATAAAAATGTGTTAGATCGGTTCAGATTTATATATAGCTCCCATACACATTTCGCTCCCGATTTGGCTTTTTCTGCTCTAGAAACCACATATTTTATCAAATTGTGTTCAGATTTGGTAAAACAACTTATATTTAAACTAGGAACACCTATGGCGAAAATATATCAGATCGGTTCAGATTTATATATAGCTCCCATACAAATTTCGTTCCCAATTTGAATTTTTCCGCTCTAGAATCCGTATATTTTAACAGATTTTCTTCAAAATTGGCAAAACATCTTATAGTTCAACTGGAAACACATGTGGTAAAAATGTGTTAGATCGGTTCAGATTTATATATAGCTCCCATACAAATTTCGCTCCCGATTTGACTTTTTCCGCTCTAGAAACCACATATTTTATCAAATTGTGTTCAGATTTGGTAAAACAACTTATATTTAAACTAGGAACCCCTATGGCGAAAATATATCAGATCGGTTCAGATTTATACGTAGCTCTAGAATCCGTATATTTTAACAGATTTTCTTCAAAATTCGCAAAACACCTTATATTTCAACTGGAAACACCTGTGGTAAAAATGTGTTAGATCGGTTCAGATTTATATATAGCTCCCATACAAATTTCGCTCCCAATTTGATTTTGTCCGCTCTAGAATCCACATATTTTAACAGATTTTCTTCAAAATTCTCAAAACACCTTATATTTCAACTGGAAACATCTGTTGTAAAAATGCGTTAGATCGGTTCAGATTTCTATATAGCTCCCATACAAATTTCGCTCCCAATTTGAATATTTCCGCTCTATAATCCACATATTTTAAGAGATTTTCTTCAAAATTGGCAAAACACCTTATATTTCAACTGGAAACATCTGTTGTAAAAAATGTGTTAGATGGGTTCAGATTTCTATATAGCTCCCATACAAATTTCGCTCAAAATTTGAATATTTCCGCTCTAGAATCCACATATTTTAACAGATTTTCTTCTAAATTCGCAAAAAACCTTACATTTCAACTGGAAACACCTGTTGTAAAAATGTGTTAGATCGGTTCAGATTTATATATAGCTCCCATACAAATTTTGTTCCCCCAGAAACCGCGCATTTTAAGAGAATTTCTTAAAATTGAGTATAACACGTTATATTTCAACCAGAAGAACTTATTGTGAAAGTTAGTCACTTCATTCCATATTTGGATATAGTCCCGATACAAATATTATTCGATTTGACAAATTGGATCAGGTCATATCAGCCTATGATTAGGAAATATACAAAAATTCTTCCCGTTTTCAATTTTCTACCGAATTGAATTGTATTCGGATTGAAAGTGGAGTGTATCATATAGTCGGCCCCGCCCGGCTTTAGCCTTTCCTTACTTGTTTTTTTTATGCGAAATATAATAATTTACTTTATTAAATTACGAATGTTTTATTCGGAGTAAGGAAAAAATGATTTCCCGTCCTGTCCCGGGATCCCGGGAAATCGAAAAAATAATTCCCGTTTCCCGGGAAATAAAAAAAGTGGGAAAATGCAAACCCTAGCTGCTAGTGCTGTCTTTTGTTCCAGTGGTTTATCAATCGCTTTATGATCAGATTTGTGTGCAGAAAGTCGAGTTTTTAATTTCATCTTTGTACTACCAACGTATACCTTCTGGCATACGTTGGACTTGTCCACATTACTTTTTATTATATAGACTACGTTTGATTTTTCTTCTTTGTTTGTTGTTGTCCTGCTAAAAACATTAATTGTGTTGTTGCTTTTTAACGCTAATTGTATGTTGTCCTTATTACAAATGTTGGAGTTTTTGAACCTTTCCGAGAGCCAGGAACATATGTCATCGGTTTGTATATTTTTGAAATTGGTTCGTTCAATATCCAGGTTATTTCTTCTTCACATGTCTTATTTTTATTAATATGTCTTATCTTCTTTTCGTTATTTTTATGGAATTCTGCGTCACTGATGTTGAAAACTCTGTTGATAAAGTTAGTCGCTGTGTTGATTTTTATACGTCGAGGATGTTTGGAGTAAAAATGTATTAATCTTCCAGATGCTGTCTATCATGTCGAAATCGTGATCGTGGTAGCCTGCAGCCAAGTAATAATTGTCACCATGCCATTTGAAAATAAATTTGCATTCTATTAAATATAGATGCAAAATGGTCTTGAGCCAGGACAATATCCCAGTTCAAATCAAATATTGATTACAGACCAAAAAAATACAAACGAAAAAACTATTTTTTTTTTAAAGGTGTGTTCAGTCAATCGCCTGTTACTACTGAAGTACTTGGCCGATTTTAATGTACTATACCTTGCTTTGAAGGCAATTTCAATTACAATTGAAGTGTTTACAATTTTATTTTTTTTTATTTTGATGTTTGAAATTATTACAATTATCCATTTTTTGAAACTTTAAAGTAGTGTTCTTAGATGCCCTATTTAGTGACTGTGTGAGCTTGAACGTGGTGAAATGATGGCTTTTTTTACGATTTTGTTTTCAAAATTAAGCAGAGTTTCAGAAAAAATCTTCTGAATGATTTTTTCAGTAGTTTATTAACACACGGCTTAAAATCAATGAAAAATCCTAGACAAATTAGATAATAGGAAAAATATATTTTATATTTTTTTATATATTTTTCTAACGGTGTAATGCAAGCTACAAAGAATGAAAATTTTCATAAACTACTTTTTTGTAGATTTATTTATTATTTTTAAGCCTTGTGTTAACAAACTACTGAAAAAATTATCATTTTGAATTTTTTTTTTTCTGAAATTTTGGTTAATTTTTTAGAAAAAAATTACAAAATTCGTAAAAAATCGAAAAAACCTTCAGACTCCGCAAGCCTCGTGGCAAATTTCGTATAATTTCTATCTCGATGAAATCCCAGCAAAATATAGTCATTCGAAACATATGTTTCGCAAGATCCTCAAATCGTATGTGGTTCTAAAACACGTGTAATGTTCAGATGTGTGTGTGTGTGAGTCTTTTATCATGATTTCAATTTCCTAACATTTCACTTGTTGTTATCATTAACATCAAGTCCAATAGAAAACGTAACATACATTCATACATATGAATGAATATGTGAGTATTTCACGCCCAAAGTCCTTAGTCGTGCTCTTTCATCCTCCTCTTCCGCCTTCGACGACGCCGCCTACCATCAACCCCTGAAGTCCTGGACAACGAAAAACTATAACAGAAAATATTAACACTAATAACACAAAGTGTCAATAGTTGTCACAAATTGTGTCGACTTCTGCTGTTGTTTTCCAAGACAACACGACATGGACGCGTAGGAGAGGCCATTCATTCACCATCCATACCATAGCATGTCCTAGGTACGTTCACATACGTTCACACTCATGTATTCATGATGAGCGTGTATGTCCTACTGTGACGGTAACGAGAAATCACACCCATGGCCATTTTGAAAATCAGACCTCCTCCTCCTCTTCCTCCTGAGATAGCTCCAGCCCCAGCGAAAGCTACTTACTTATGTATGTATATATGTATGTACGTATGGTTAGCATACATATGTCAATTGTGTCTGAATGTATGTTAAGATTATTATCTGCCACATAAATTTCGTACTCCACCCCGCAAATGGCCAAAACGAAACATATTCAGAATTTCTTGTTGTCGCTTGTTTTTTCCTTGTGGAACTTCCAGCATTTTTCTTTGTGTCTTCGACTGGTACGCGAGGGCAGTATGGTAAGTTCAGTAAATAATTCGAAAAAAAGGGAGGCATTTTGGACCTTTAAGTATTAATCGGAGATGGTAAAATTATATTTTATTAAGTCTCTAATTTTAAGATTTTGAGAGGTGAAACTTGTATTTTTTCCAAAAAAATTAGTTTAAATGAAAACTTCAAAAACTCAGTCAACTACCGATGGATTTGTTTATTTTTTAATATTTTAGAGGCTATTTTATTGGCTATTTAACTCGGAAGCCATGTATCGTATTGACATGTCGTCTAGTTCATGGAATACATGTGCTCGTGTTAAAAAGCTTAATTTCGTTCTTCTTCTCAAAATGTGGTTTACCTTTTTCTTCAGTATAAAACTAAAATCGCGAGGAAATCCGATCGATAATTATTGATACTCTGAGCTCTAAGTTCAGCATTCCAAAAAGAAAATAAGCAGAATTTTGCAAACATCTATTTAATTACAAAAAAGGTAAAACAAAATGTAGAAACCTAACCGAAATTACTCATATTTGCTACAGCATAACTTTAGGGGTAATAGTTTTTTAGCATTCAAATATATGTTCCCTTTTTATTACTATTTTATATACTAGCTATAAATCCATCCACTAGATTTAAAATTGTTTTACTAATTTGATGTAAGCTTCGGTAGCAAGTGCGATTTTCTTTAATGAATTAGTATTTAATATTAATTTTACTGTGATATTGATGAAGTTTAATGATGTGTTTCATAATTATTCTGAAATTATTAAATCTTAAGTTTTCTTTTGCTGAGTTTCATATGCTTTTACTTTGATATAGATGAAAGTTGATACTGTTTTCATAATTATTCTAAAATTATTTTATTAATTATTTTCTTTCGCTAATATTCTATCTATTTAATTGTTTGTTATGAAAGCCTCAATAAAAATTTAAAAAAATTACCTTAAGACCAATAGTAGATATTATTATAACCCTAAAAGTATGCAGTGCAAAATACACATGTTTCAATCAGTCGACACGTTTATAGGAATGATTTGGAATGATTTTTGCATTAACACAAAACGGTAAGCAATTATTCCTTGATTTTGTGCAAATGTTGAGCTGATATATTGAGCCATAGTTAGTTATTAAGTTCTAAGAGCTGCGTACCATCGTTTAAAAGATACGCAGAATTATATCCCAAATGTCGAAATCGTAGAAAATATAAAAATTTTCACATAGACTTTTGGCGCGGACCTGACAATTTTCATTTAATTGTGAACTCAAATGAAATCACTGTTAATGGTTTGCATTAGCTTATACATTAAACTAAGAAACAACAATTTTCCATTTTATAGTAGATGCGAGGTAGGCCTGTTTGTGAGGGGATTTAAACAAAATCTTTTTATACCCTCCACCTCCAGGATGGGGGTATATTCACTTTGTCATTCCGTTTGTAACACCTTGAAACATTCATCGGAGACCCCATAAAGTATATATATTCTGTATCCTGGTATAAATTTTTATACACTAGAAATTTGTTTCGTACTTTCCTCTAGTAACGTGTAATCACCAAAAAGTAAAAAAAGATTAAGCGGATGAAATGGGACAAAAGGGATAAAAATGGTACCGATGATATGACAACATCTAGAAACAAGAAGTTCGGTGTGTGTATAATTACGTAGATACATAATATAGAAAAATTCTTCGAAATTTGTACTTTTAAGGGATACACTTGGAAGTAGGGATAAAAATGGTACCAACTAAACCGCTGAAGTGAAAATCATGAAATTCGGTGTATGTCTTTATTTGACTGCGTAGACGCGAAACATAAAGGATTTTTCGAAATTTGTACTTTTAGGCGGAAAATGGGTCGAAGGGAAAAATATCAATACCAATCAAAGGGTTCAAGTTTGAATAGCAACATTCGGTGTGTACATTTCTAAGATTGCGTAGACACGAAAAATAAAGCTATATTTCGATATTCGTACTTTTAGGATCAAAACGGGATAAATTGGTACCAAGCACACGGATGCACCTAGAATCATAAAATTAAATGCGTGGGAGAAATCGGCCCTGAGGAAAAATGTTTCTCCCTAATGACGACTGACAATACACTATATTTAGAGTACATTTTTAAAGATTGCTCCCTCATATTCACTTTGTGATTACTATTGCAGTATTAAATATATTAGTAGAAAATTAATATTATAAAAATGAAGCAATGAAATTTCTTTAAAACAGTGGACATAAGTACGCCTTATAGTTTGAAAAAGTAAACAAATAAAATAATATGCATGAAAAATATCACAATTTTCAAAATATTATTATTATTTGTAAAGTCGACAGCCTCTAATCTTATCGTATTACCGGTAATACTGAGGAATGCACTCCGTGGTGGAGGGTATATAAGATTCGGTCCGGCCGAACTTAACGCCTTTTTACTTGTTTGATCTAATTTGACTATATACGGATTAAAAAAATATATTGTACTCTAAGACGACTCGAGAAAGAACTGAAAAATAGACGCGGGGTTTTTAGTAAGTTCGTAGTTTATTTCAGGCTTAAATTGTTGCGTTGGATAGGAATATCATTGCGCAAATTGCAATAGACGTTATTGACGCCTAGGAGATGGCTCTAAGATATCGAGAAACTTATTAGACTCAGATTAAACAAGAACACAATTGACAGCTAGAACATTAGACAAGCAAATAGTAGTACGCCTTCTCATAGAAGTAATCACAATACTTTGTGAAGTCATATCTATAATAAGTGGCTGGTGCGCCGAAACGCAATTATTTCACCATCTTAATTAAATTCGGCACCAATAGCATTTTTGGGCCGGAGACGGGTTCCATTTACACTTTGATTACAAGAATAGATGGACAGACAGACGAACATTGGTAAATCGATCCAATCAAAAAGTTATGCTATGTCCATCTGTATAATAAACGTTTTTTTTTTTTGCAAAATTGCCACAAATCGTTGATAGAGTCAGGCCCGTGCGCAGGATTTTCCCCTGGGGGGGGTTTTCATCTACACTCAAAAAAATTTTCCCTATAATGAGTTAAAATTAACTAAAATTTAGGAAACCAAGTACATTTTTACTAAATAAGTAGAATTTTGCTGAAATTTTCCTAAATCTAAGTAAATTTTTCCTAAAAACAAGTAAAATTTTCCTAAAACTAAGTAAATTTTAGAAAAATTTTGCTGAAAAAAAAATCCTAAAACTAAGTGAATGTTTACTCAAATCAAGTAAATTTTTACTCAAGCTGAGGACAATTTTGCTTATTTTTTCCTCAAAACGAGTAAATTTTTACTTAAACTGAGGAAAATTTTATTTTATACAAGAAAAAAGGTGAAATTAAAATAAGTTCTTTTTAACTAAAAAATCAAACAAATAGTTTTGCTTCAGAGTATGCAAAACTGATACAAAAAATGACAACATGAAATATTTCTCAAAAGTTTCATGATACCTCTTAATTTGAAGAGAAATTATTAATCGCTCTTCTACAGTTTAATCTAAAAAGGATTACTAATTGCTACGATTAAAAAGTTTTCGAAATTTCCTATTATTCGCGTTTCCATGGTTCATAGCCACTTTTGTATGTTTAAAATTGAGCACTATGAATGTTGAAATAGGAATAAGATTTATTGTAAACTCCATAACTTGTTACATGAAATCTTGACAATGTTGTATAGAAAACGCATTTTCTGTGATGTACACAGCGAATTTAAAGATTCCAGCTTCATCCGTCAGATTGGTCGCCTGTATCATATATGTAGCCAGTCGCGAAAAATCGCTGCAATTGATGAAAAATCCAAAATTCGCCGTTGCAATTCCTTATATTTTAACATTCTTCATTTATAATTCTGAAACATTTCATACACAAATATTCCCCATGAAGTCAGCAATCACACGCCAAAGAAATATTTTGGTATTCTCAATATAATAAAAAGTTACGCCGGTTTTTCTAAATATACTTTTCACAATTTTTAGCCTGATAACTGGGGAAGCAAAATGCTATTAACGCGAAATGATGGAATTTGATAGTACGATATGCCCTAAATCTAGAAAAATATTTTAAACAAAATCGTTGTAGCGAATTATAACCTTCGGTTTTGTGCTCTCCTTTGTTGAAATATTTGGTTTCTATTATTTTTAAGTTCATTGCCACTTATGCAGTCACAAACTAACGTGCGAGAGGATAGCCAAACCAGAAAATTAAAAAATGGCTTTAGAAAAAATCGTTTCCAAATTTTCCAGATGACATCCAAATCTGAGAATAGTTTGGCATCAAAAACTCATTTTCGAGAAAATGGTTCATAGCCACTTTTAGATATAAGCCCTCGATATATATTTTGAAGAAATATTACACAAAAAAAGATCAAATTCCTCGGCGATAAACCCTTTTTTGGATAAATTGGATATGCTTCTTGACGAAGTATGGGTCTAAATATTTTTACATAAGTGATAAATATAACAAAAATTTTAGTAAGTTAAATCTCATTTCTTCATTTGTCGAAATGGATTTGTATTATAATTGCAAACTCCCCAAATATTGGAATTAACAGAAACCGTTGTTGTTGCATCTGTGATGAAAATAGGACACATCGGTTCATATTTAGATACAGCTCCATAAAAATGTCCAATCGCAAATGTTACATCTTAGCGCTCTACAAGCATCAAAAAAATTATTTGCTTTTATTAAGAATATTTTAGATTTCATTGTGATTCTTATCTACACTTTTTTAAAATTACTAAACGATTTTGTTATTAAATTTCCAAACTTTTATTGCAGTACATAATTAAAAGTTCATAAGATATAGTTCTAGTCGAATGTCAAGAAGTGGTATCGGTTAATAAAAATGACAATTTTCCGAACAATTGGGTGTCCATTAGCGAAATTAGCACTACACAATCTTGAAATTGGCACAATTCGTTTAGTTTGTTAGTATTTTTCATAACTTTTGTCCGAAATTCAAAAAAGTGTCCACGATTTTTCTATGTAACTTTCGTGTTTTCATGATTTTACTGCAAAATTACCATTTCAGACGAGTTATTTTAAAAAAATCTTAAAAATTCTATATTTTATTGCTTCAGAAAGTCTAGAAGGTTTAAAAAGTATATGTTCGAAATCTCTCTGGGGGGGGTTTGAACCCCCAAAACCCCCCCCCCCCTGCGCACGGCCCTGGATAGAGTCTCTTATAGCTACATTTTGAGATAATGACATTGAAATTAGGGCAATCGAATATATTTAATAAATTTCCCAAAGTTTACTACCTTTCTTCGATTTAGAAGAAATGTTAACATTTTATTTTTTTAATATTTTTAATGTAATACATTCGAATTTCCGATCATGTTCTTCTTATGAAGAAAATTTTTGTTTGGTAATGGAAAGGAGAAGAACCGCACTCAATTATAATACACTCTTTGATCATATATATATTTCATATTGTGCATGGGAATAATCATTTAATAATAATTTTTATTTTAAACAAGTAAGGAAAGGTTGGACGGGTCCGACTATATAATGCCCTCCACTTTATATCCCATTACAATAGAATTCGGGGAAAAAGTGATATCGGGAACGATTTTTGTATGCGGAAGAAGTTATATAGAGAGCGAAATTTGCATGGGAGCTATATCTGAAATCTGAACCGATCTGACTCAAAAAAAAACCGATCTGACGGAAAAAGTAAAATCGTGAGTGACATTTGTATGTATATCTAAATCTGAACCGATTTACTTCAAATTAAATAAGGTTCGTCCTTGAGCTGCAAAACTCCCTTGTGCAAATTTTTGTTTGGATTGGATAATAATTGCGATCTGTACTTTGATTACAAGAATAAATGGAAGGAAGGACGGACAGACAGACAGACGGACATATCTAAATCGATTCAAAAAGTGATTCTAAGTCGATCGGTATATTTAACAATGGGTTCATCTCGCTTCCTGCACAAAAACATATTACCCTATTGGAGGGTATAAAAATGGTATAATTTTTCCCTTTAAACAAAAGATACATAAAATGTATATAAAAAGTCTTGGTAAACCTGAGAAAACACCAAAATCTTTATTTAAATTATTTTCAAAATGACCCCACAAATTCTTAACGGGATTCAAATCGAGAGTTTGAGGAGGAGTTTTAAGTATGTCTGGAGAATTGTATGCCATCCACATCTAACCATCGGCAGTGGTGTGCTTATAACCACTTCTTGTACAAAGAATGTTCATTGAAACTGTTCTATTCAACGTATCATCAATGAACACTATAACACTACCCCATGCTTGACAGTACCTTTAGATTAAGTCTTCTACCTTTTACCGCACTACCAATACTGATATTTTTGAGTTCTGTACCAAAACCAAATTAAACAAAGACCCAAGGATTATTTTGAGATATTAACATTAAAAATCGGGCGGTCGGATATATTTTAGAAATCAGCCCAAATTTGACTACTTCTCGTATTTTTCGATTTTAAAGAATATTAAATTTTTTCTACACTCCACAAGAGTAATATGTCTTTGTGCATTTGTTTCTAACACCCAAAATGAAGGGAGATAGACCCATTGTTAATTAAACCGATCGGCTTAGGATCACTTTCTGAGTCGATTTAGCAATGTCCGTCTGTCTGTCTGTCCATATATTCTTGTAATCAAAGTTCAGATCGCAATTGTAGCCAGAACCAAACGAAACTTTGTACAACGAAGTTTTTCGGGATAAGGACGAACGCTATTTAATTTGATGAATATCGGTTCAGATTTAGATATAGCCCCCATACGAATTTCACTCCCGATTTGACTCTTTTCACGCTAGATATCACATATTTTAACAGATTTTCTTCAAATTTGGCAGAACATCTTATATTTCAACTAGAAACGCCTGTGGTAAATATGTTTTAGATCGGTTCAGATTTAGATATAGCTCCCATACAAATGTCGCTACCGATTTGACTATTTCCGCTCTAGAAACCACACATTGTATCCGATTTTCTTTAAATTTTGCACAACATCTTATAATCCAACTAGAAGCACATATGCAGAAAGTGGGTAAGATCGGTTCAGATTTAGATATAAATGTATTTATATAAAGGGTCCGCCAAATAACTTTTTTTTTTTGAAAATGCTATAAAAAAACTTCTGAATATTTTCTCAAATTTCTTTATTTGAAAGTACAATCCTTCCGGTTAATAATGGAAAATAATTTCATTCAAATGGCTGCCTTGGCTGGCCATGCAGTAGCCTATCTTTACATATTATATTTTACCTATGTCTTGTCATTTATTTTGGTTCAAGACCATAGGTTGTGCCGAAGTCTTCAGCAGAACCCAAAATTAGCAAAGAAGGCAAAGTGAGACCTTTATTGTTGCAGCTGAAAGTTGACTGCGCAGTTTCGATGGGCGCTACACCATCTCATCAGAACTTTCGCAACGAATGTATGTCTTTGACTTAAATCAGGGTTCATATTAGTACCAGCGGTCACATATTTCAAATGAGAAACGCTGATAAACAAAATATTCCACCGAACTAAGTCGACACACTAAAAATCTCACTTTGCCAATTCATTCATTGTTGCGAGCGATGCGAGCACATGCACAACATTGAATTGGCAAAGTGAGATTTTTAGTGTGTCGACATAGTTCGGTGGAATCGCCCTCCTCTGGATAAATGGGAGTTGTGCGAGTTGTATTCCATCTTAGACCTGATGTAGGTTGTGTAGATATTGAGAAGTGAAGTTGGATACTTCTTTCGACTCATCAAATATTGTACATTCATGCCTAGAACATCAAGAGCGTCCGGTAGTTCAATATCCACACTGCTTATTGAAATCGACGACAGCGAATCGCTTATGAGTAGACTCAACTCCATTCAGAAATGAACAATAAATCCTGACTAAGAGTCTCCTACTTCAATACTCTTTTAGGCCAGAGACGGTTAGGCTATTTAATATGAAGGAAATCGGTTGCAAATTACAAACGATTTTTCAAAATTGACACAAATCGATATACTTTAGCTACGATTATCTACGAAATTAATGTTTGGTCTATTTAAAATTAACATTATTCTATGAATAATTCGAATATCTTCAATATCCTTTAGAACTTCTGTTGTTGATATGTTAAATTTTTAACTTGACCTTTCAGTCCATCCTCGTATTTATTTTTTTTGTGCTCGCCTTGTCTTTGGTTGCCATAGAGTTCGAATGAGGACTTTATTTTGTGATGCCATTTCATTGTTATTCCTTAACTTTGGGGCATTTCAGTGTTCTTTTCTCTTCCGCTTTTTTCGTTCTTGCCTTTTGTCCTCTCGGGGAGTTTGGTCCATAAGTAAGTGTCCTTTGTACATGTGTTTGCTTCATATTCCTCGGCATTCATGGCAGGAATATTGTCATTGTCCACTTTTACTGTGGGTTTGTCTCATTGTTGCTCTGTTCTTTATTTTATTTGATATTTTTTGTTGTCGTTGTGTGTTATTTGTGACATTATTGGCATTCAATTTGAGTTATCTTTGAATAGAAAAAGAGAGAAGTCTTATTATGCCATTCATTCGTTTCATTCCTTGTGTAGGGTTCTCTGTCTCTGTGTCTGTGTGTATTTCCTTTGTGTGGACTTGGAATAAATTGTTGAATGTGTTACGAACAGTGCTTGCTAGGCAAGCAAGATGTTGCCTTGCCATTCCTTATGGCATACCCACCCATTGATGTCGCAAAGTGGATTTAAAGTCTTTAAGTGCTCTTCGTCCGGGTATGTGATGAATGAAGTATGCCATTGTTGCCATTACAGTAGATATTCTTTGCGTATTGTTTCTGTTTATTTGAATTTTGATATTTCCGCTTTGCTCTTTGTTTTATTGTAAATGTTGTAGGTATATATATATGATAACTCAGTCGTTTTTTTGTTTGTGAAATATTTGAATTAGAATTTGCTTAACATAAATTCTAAAAATATAAATTGAGCGATTTGGGAATGTGAAAGAAAAATATTGGACTTTTGAAAAATATGTTCGTCAAAAAACAGTTTCATGTCATAGGGTTTTCAAATGGGAACGAGTAAAATTTGATAGCTCATGGCATTCATGCATTTGATACAAGGCCTCACAGTGGTCCGTATTTTATTTACACCGGCCAAATATCAATAACCTTTGAACTAGAGAACATTTTTGGTTTATGTAAAAAAATTAAAATTAGGCAAGGAACCAGGGATTATTGCCATAACGGGGAATCGGATATATTTTACTTTTCGTTCTTTCGATTATAAAGAAAAGTAATTATTTTATTTTGTTTACATATTTCTACGGACTTGTTCATAGGCAAGGTATACGAATTTGATATTCGTGTATAGGGACATTTAAACAATATCAATGAATAATCCTGAATCAATTGCAGTACTACCTCTTTGCAAAATCAGGTATATTATTTTTTTTACCATAGTATAAAAACAAGTAAGATGGCGTAAAGTTCGGCCGGGCCGAATCTTATATACCCTCCACCACGGAGTGCATTCCATAGTATTACCAGCAGATTAAAGGAAGTCGACTTTACTAGAAGCACAGTATTATATTACGAAAATTGTGATATTTTTACATTACTACATATTTACATATTTTTACATTACATTACTATATTTGTTTACTATTTCAAACTATAATGTATACTTATGCGCACTGTTTAAAATCGACTACTATATATAAATAAAATGCTGAAATTGTGAAAGTGAACATGCCTAAATATTAGGCGATTGTCAGTCGCCATTAGAAAGAAGCATTTCCAGATACAGACAAAGTGATAAGAAAAGTATAAATTAAATATAAGACAACTTCATGATTCTATCATTTTTTGTCGTAAAAGCAACAAAATAAAGAACGAACTTGGAAAAAAAATATTTTACGTGTCTATGCAGTCAGAGGAATGTATACACCGAATTCCATGATTCTATCAGCGGCCATTTTGTTGGTACCATTTTTATCCCCTTTTTCCAATTTTGCCCCCTCTAGAGTACGACTATCTAAAATCTCTTTATTTTACGTATCTACACAATTGGAGGGACGTACTCACTGAATTTCATCATTCTAGCTATATTCCTTTAGTTGGTACTATTTTTATCCCCTGTAGCCATTGTATCCATTGAAAGTACGAATTTGGAAAAAACATTTTATTTTTCGTGTCTACGCAGTCAGAGGAATGTATACTCCGAATTTCATGATTCTAGCTGCTGTCATTTGGTAGGTACTATTTTTATCCCCTTTTTCCATTTGAACCCCAAAAAGTACGAATTTTGTGAAAGTTCTTTTATTTTACGTGTCTACGCAATCAGATGAATGTATATATCGAATTTCATTATTCTAGGTGCAGCCGTTAGGTTGGTACTATTTGTATCCCTCTATCCCCATTTAACCCCTTAAAAGTACGAATTTAGAAAAAATACTTTTATATTATGTGTCTATTCTATTAGAGGAATGTACACGCCAAATTTCGTGTTTCTATCTGTTGTCGTTTGATAGGTACCATTTTTATCCCTTTTTGTCCCATTTCGCCCCCTACAAATAAAAAACACTCTATTGTGCCCTTTTATGCTATAGAGGGAATGTGTATTGCAAATA
Organism: Polietes domitor; assembly: GCA_947397865.1. Taxonomy (NCBI): domain Eukaryota; kingdom Metazoa; phylum Arthropoda; class Insecta; order Diptera; family Muscidae; genus Polietes; species Polietes domitor. The sequence goes on along the minus strand of OX377619.1, from coordinate 166,265,857 downwards.
TCAACTAAATACAAGCTAAAATGTTCAAAAAACATGCTGAAATACTCTAAATATTAGGGGTATTTTCAGTCGTTGTGAGGGAAAATTTTTTCCCTCTGGCCCGATGTCGTCCACTTTCAATCCCAACCGATCTACAACCATAAGTCACATTTAGGAAAAATTTGAACCTCCTAGCTCATTTCGTTCGGCCGCTATCGTGCTTTCAACAGACAGACAGACGGACATGGCTATATCGTCTTAGAATTTTACCACGACCCAGAATATATATACTTTATGGGGTCTCCGATGAATATTTCAAGGTGTTACAAACGGAATGACAAAGTGAATATACCCCCATCCTGGAGGTGGAGGGTATAATAAATTGGCATAAAATTTAGCTTGAGGGTAAAAAAAATTTGCTCACATTTTTAATTGCATACCCTGATTTCGAAAATTTGGCGAAAAGTGAGTAAGTAATTCACGTTTTGTAACAAAAAATATGACTTTTATCAGTAAATGTATACTATCTTCCCTGCAACCTTTCTAAATATGTCTTTGACTCTATAAAGGCTTTTGAAGGGAAACAAGTTATTTTGCTCCAAAGTCTTATATTTTTACAAAGAGGCTATTTTCTAAACTTTAATTACAAACAAACTATATTTGGCACTAACACAGTTTTTGGCACCATAAAAAAGCTAGAAAAACACAATTTCTTTGTTGTCGTTTGACTGCAAGATCTCCAAATGAATGAGAATGATTCAAAATTCGAAAAAAGAAATTAAGTTTTTTCCAACTTTCAATTTCTTAAAATTTGAATATCTCTATTACCAAAATAATATTTCCACGCAAAAATATTTAAAAACATAAAATCCAAAAAATAAAAATTTTGCTCTTCCTTTAAATCGAAAAATATGAAAAGTAGTCAAATTTGGGCTAATTTCTAAAATATTCCCGATTGTCCGGTTTTCAGTGGTAATATCTCAAAATAATCCTTAATTTAAGTTATTGATTTTTGACCGATGGAAAATGATTCTGGACCACTAACGGCCAATATTTCATAGTTATCATTGAATGGACGGAATATGTATTTTTATCTGGGCGGCGCTACATGCCACACAGCTGATGCCACAGTGCAGTCCCTTCTGTAGCGATTTGAGGGCATTGCTATTTGTTGCTGTGTATTGTTATCTTAAAAATATTTTTTTGACTACTTTGAGCTAAAGTCAAAACCAGGCAAATATTCAAAAGGAATAAAACTCTGGTCTGCAGTGTTTTTGAAATATAAGCCAAGGCTACCGAAATTGAGATCTTCAAGTTTGTGTCTCCAAATCCATTCTTATTCTAAAATTTCACATTTTTTTTACAAAGCGGACATTTTGCTCTAATATACCATGTGTCGTCGTCGATTGATAATACAAAAAAAAAATCAAATAAAAAATTAATTCACTCCACCCCACCCACTTTTTTATAGTCCTTATAGGGAAAGTAAATTTTATTAAAATTTAATTTTTTTTTCATTTTGATCGTAGAACACTACCTACTTGCAGATGTCGTATTTACTATCGAAATTTCGCAAAAATATTTTTTTGGACCAAGAAAGTTGACCCGTATGTTTCAGGAAAATCGGTTCAAATACAGTTGTAGCTCCACACGTATTTTTAACATTTAAATTTAAAGATTACATATGAGCATCTCCCTTTTTTCAACAACTTTTTTTATTATGAAACATGAAGTTAACTTGTTCTCTTTTATTTTTATTAAAAGTTGAAGTGTTATAACGAAAATTACTAAATTTTTTACTACGAGTCGAAATTTTTGTCACGTCCGTTTTGTCGCGTCCGTATTTCTGCTGTACCTAAATTAAAAAAAATTAAGAGATAATTCTCATATTTCATAAATCTACGAACAAAATATATCCTCTGACCTTCATTTACATGTATATAAGGAAAAACAAAGTTCTCAAAAAATCGCTGAACTTTGTATATTTCTACAAGACCTTGAAAAGTACTTCTGTTTTTTGTCGCGTCCGTTTCGATGTTAAATTGTTTATAATTTTGTACTAATTTGTACTAAATCATGACGATGTATTTTTAAAAAGTAGTGCTCTTTAAGCGCTTTAGAACACTAAAAAGGCTGTTAGAGTTTTTCAGTTTCTTTCTTGTTTTTGGCATAGTTGTCGCGTCCGTATTTCTGCTGTACCTAATTAAAAAAAATTATGAGATAATTCTCATATTTCATAAATCTACGAACAAATATATCCTCTGACCTTCATTTACATGTATATAAGGAAAAACAAAGTTTTCAAAAAATCGCTGAGCTTTCTACAAGACCTTGAAAAGTACTTCTGTTTTTTGTCGCGTCCGTTTCGATGTAAAAATGTTTATAATTTTGTACTAATTTGTACTAAATCCTGACGATATATTTTAAAAAAGTGGTACTCTTTAAGCATCGTTTAGCATCTACCCGTCCATCTTGAAAAGTAATACTCATAGTTTCATTATTATGTTTTTAGTTATTATATGGAATACGCCAGTATAAAACATTTTTCTCAGTCCAGCTTCTACTTCGTGCAATACAAGAGGTCTCTTTTGGGACGGCGGTTATCTTCTACAGAATATATTGGATAGACTTGAATCTGCTGTTGCTTAAGACCATTGTAAGTCTCCCAAATGGGAAGGACATTACCTCTTCAAAGGTTTTTGGTAATCGTCTTCTTTAGTATATATGGTGTGGCCTTCATCTTCGATGGTTTTGATCTTCATCTTCTATGAGAGCTCCAAGGAAATGTGAACACTTTAGATCTTCTTTCTTTTTCCACACTAAGCCTTTAGTCTAAATTTCGCCCAGAAGCTATTACATTGCGAAAAAAAAAACATAACAAGGAACAGATTCAGATAGAGGGGGTAAGGTACAAAATAATATACGTGTATAGTGATATCAAAACCAAAACCGGAAACCGGTTAAATGTGTTAACTCCGACACCGTCCACCGTTTTTTTAAATTGGCATTTTCGACAAACCGGAGAAACCGGTGCTTTCATGTCAGTTAACCGGTTTTTAAATTACAAAACATTTGCATTTCGTAGATATTTTATGATAAATCTGCATGTGATCCTTACATTTTATGTAGATGATGTCTTCCGTATTATTACATAAAACACTACATTTTTGTGGAACAATTCAACCCTGCAATAACTTCTCAATATAGCGGTCTTTTTGGTTCCTTTTTTGCAAAGGATAAAAAAACCTCAAATCAGAGATTTAGTGGGTCAAAATCTTCAACAAAAATATTTGCCTTAAAGTTCAACTATAAGTCTCTGAATACACTAAAAATCAAATCTCAACTTAAATGCCAGAAATGAGTTAAAACTTAAAATCGATTTTAGGGTTAATTTCGTACCTTTTCCGAATTGGTGCTAAACAGTCCCACAAAATTGAATTTCAAAGGAGTTGTTTGATTAGAAAAAATAATCTGCGTTAAATTTCACTATAAGTCACCGAACAAATGAAAGCTGTAGATATGTTGTATGTAAGTAATCCATGTGAGAATTCAAAATATAAATTTCGTTGAGTAATGATAACCTACGTCTTCAAAATTTACGGAATTGTGAACATTGAGCAGTAGGTGAACTATGTTTGCCAATGCAAAGTTTCATTTTATTCCACAGTGACATCCTTAAATATTTGGAAAAACAGAAGTCGTCATCCTCATCATCTTCGTATATAGGGTGTGCCATTTATTATTTTAAATTTGAACTACTTACATTGACTTTGAAAGGTAGAATAACATTTATTTTTATTTTCAGGTTTATTTCTGACAAAATTGGGTTCTGCTGAAGACTTCAGCACAACCTTTGGTCTTGAACCAAAATAAATGACAACACATACAACATAACAGACCAACAATACATGCAAACAACAACAATACACACGAGGTACAGTGAAGACGGGACATACCGAGCGATGCGAGCACACGCATAACATTGAATTGGCAAAGTGAGATTTTTAGTGTGTCGACTTAGTTCGATGGAATATTTTGTTTATCAGCGCTTCTCATTTGTCATAGCTGCAACAATAAAGGTCTCACTTTGCCTTTTCACAACCTTTGGTCTTGAACCAAAATAAATGACAGCACAAAATTGGGAAATATTAAAAACTTACTTCCAAAGTAGTAGGTGTTTAACTCAAACTGTATGAAATTTAAGTGGAATTTTTTTGAGAAGAGATCGGTCTTCAATTCAGCCTTCTGAAGCTCATTTTCATCTCGTTGGCTATGTCAATGCTTATTGACATGGGGTTCAGAGAATCCACGTGTGACTATTGTGAAGTCATTTCATCCACAACGAGTGACTGTTTGGTGTGGCTTTTGGGCTGTACTGAAAAATTGGGTTTATCATATGAATGATATTGTGTTCTATTATTAAATAACAGAGTTTAATCTTTCCAATAAAACCAGAAGTTGGAAAAAATAATCAGTACTTTTCCTTTTATAGACGATTTTAATTTAAAACTTTAAATGGCCCAGGTTATGAAGACCTAAGGACTTGAAGTGTTTAAGTAAATTTTTATTTAGTTAAGTATTCTGATACAATGAGCCGCTTGCTCTTATGGCACAAAGCCCTTGAATGTATGCTACGAAATTTCAGGTATAATAAACCTATGAGTATGTTATCGTATACTCGGATTTTTTTCAAAATTGCAATATCTCCTTCAAAAGTCAGCAAATTAACGAAATAAAAGTGTTCCTCTTTAAAGCTAAGAGCCCATAAAAGCATCATCTAACCAAGAAACAGAAAAAAACATTGCGCTATGAAACTAAAAATAACATCAAAATTACCCAAAAATAGTTTAAGGGCCAATTCTCAAAATGAAATCAAATCCATGCAATGATATGACATCAAACATATCATCAAATTTTATGGCCAACAATCATCATTCAGCAGTCATCGTCATCGTCATAGACATCGTCAACGCCACAAAGTGAAAACATAACCGAGACGTAACCTAAAACTATGCTGTAAAATAAATGATTTGTTGTTAGATCTTTGTCTTTATGACTAGTTCAGTGTCGTGTCGTGTCGCACCACAAGCGTTGGCGTTACAGGGGAGCACCCAAAAATATGTTTTATTTAAGTTGCCCGAAAAATATGTTCATGCGTAAATTTGTTTAAAAGTTGCTCATGCTACGCTTCATAAAACCCACAAAATGTGTAAGGGATTCGCTTGACGTCGATACGTCCGTCTGTCGGCCTTTCTGTCTGTCTGTGTAGTTTTCATCCCCTCTACCAGTCTGGCCATCAGTTTGTCCGTCCATTTCAATAAGTCTGGAAATTATGAAAGATGTTTTTGTGTGAGTGTGAATATTTCTGTGTTTGTATTTGTATTTGTTTTATGAGTTTATTTGTTTGTCTATTATACCGACTCACATACATATTTGTATAGATGTATGTACATACATAGACATATATATATATATATATTGGTTACGGTTTGGGTTTAAATTTGAGCTTTGAGTTCCTTTGGTTATTGTATTATTCTTGTTGTTGTTCGAGATTTCCATTCCTTTTGTTCTAACCCAATTGTTGTTCATTTTTTTGGGTGAAGAGGGGGTGTACGGTTTGCAACGGCGGCGGGGTTGTTGAAACACTTAACGCTTGAATGAATTATAAGCAGTTTTTGTTGATATTGTTTTTTATTCTATTTTATTGATGATTTTTATTTTGATTGTTTTCGTTGCGGTTTATTATAGAAATTGAATTTTAAATACGAAGGAGGAATGTGGAAAAATAAATATGTTGAACGTTTATATGTTATGGTCTGGTAAGGTAGAAGACTTCCGCAGAGAAAGTGTCAGAGCGAAAATATTGTAACTACTCACCAGGCGTAACAGTTGTAGCTCCAAAATTGATAGTGGTGTTGGTTCCACTGTATTCTCAGAAAACGATGTTCATTCGGACTTCCAGATAGTGCCTTTCAGGCAAAGATCATTGCAATTAAGAAAACATTAATTTTTTGGCTCACTGGGTAGCACAGGATTTTTAGTATCCAGCCTGGTTCTTATAAGGATCCCTAGACATAGGGATTTATATGGGAACAAACTAGCAGACGAGTTGGCGACGATCTAGTACCCTTTCTATGGAGTTGTTCACGACGCCGATATGATGTCTTAAAAGTGGCATTTTCATGCACTGCCTACACCGACATAATTTCAAGTGGTCATAATTTCAAGTGAATCAAAGGAACGTATCCAGACTGAACGCAGCGCAGTGTATTATCAGCGGCAAAAAATCCCAACTTTAATGCGCCCATATCTGGACTTTACTGATTGAATTTTACAAAGAACACTCCTATTGAGCATGTTCTTTAAAGATTTATATGTACTTAGCTGTGGATGCATTTAAAGTTCATATATGCTAAAATAGTTGCAAATTTAATCATAATAGAGATTTTTTAATTGGCATGTATCTCGGAAACCATGTATCGTATTGGAATTTTGATTAATTTGTAAAAAATAGGAGCTCTTCAGGTTTTCTTTTGCATTTGAAAAAGTGTCTGTTTTGCTTTCGTTTTCAGACAGTGGTTTACCTGAAGGTTGTATTTATTTATTATTCTTAATTTTCTATAGTATAAAACTATATTAGCGAAGCCGACCGATGTCTCGGCATTTACAAATATTGTTAAATTATTGTCTTATTTATTCATTTTAAAAGGAATATTCTGCTTATAGCTGCCAACATCGATTTAATTACTGAAATGGTAAAACCCGCTAAGCCAATGGTAAAGCAATACTTTCTCCGTTAATGTATTTTGGAAATTTTATTTAAAGCATACTTCAGGGAAGTAAGGTATTTTGGCATGTGATCGCATGCGAATATTGGGCCGATATATTAATCTTAAGATATTTATAAAGTTATAATAGCCGCTTGTCATCGATTAAAAAATAAAATAATTGTTATCAAAAATAAATTTTCTCCGTTAATGTATTTTGGAAAATTTATTTAAAGCATACTTTAGGGATGTAAGTTTCTTTGGCATGTGAGCGTATTTGAAAATATAGCAACCCCCATTGAAAGGAACATATCCAGAGTGAACGCAGCACAGTGTTTATCAATCGCAAATATCATGCGCCCAACTCTGGAATTTACTGATTGAATTTTTCAGAGAACATGCCTATTAAGCATATTTAAAAAAAAATTGCAAAATTTAGCTGTGGCTGCATTTAAAGTTCATAAATTCTAAAATAGTTAAAAAATTCATCATAATAGAGGTTAATTTATTGGAATGTATCTCGGAAACCATGTATCGCATAGAAATTTCGTTTAGTTCGTAGAAAATAGGAGCTCTTGGGGTGTTCTTTTGCATTTTAAAAAGTGTAATTGCGTTTTTGCTTTCCATTTCAGACAGTGGTTTACCCGAAGGTTGTATTTCTTTAGTATTGTTAATATTCTACAGTATAAAACTATATTCGCGAGCACTAGCGATGCCTCGGCATTTACCGGAAATTACTGAAATTGTAAAACCTTCTACGCCAATACTTTATTCGTTGTTCTCTGTTAATGTATTTTGGAAAATTTATTTAAAGCATACTTTAGGGATGTAAGGTTTTTTGGCAAGCGTGATTTAGTTATTTGTAAAGTTATAATAGCCGTTTGTCATCGATTAAAAAATATATATATTTTTTTTTAAATTTCGAATATCGTAAAAAACCAAAATTTTTATTTGAACTTTCGAATTGAATTTTCAATTAATTGCGGACTCAAATGATATATATTAAAATAACAAAGTTATGACGATTTTTTCATTTTAACTTACATCGATCTAATTTGACGATATAAGGAATGTGTGCGAAATTTCAAGGTCCTAGCTCTATTCTTTCTGATTGTTGCCGCAGCTTGTATGAAAATATTCCACTGTACGCAGTACTGATGAAATGAAAGACGAATGAAGCAACAATTCAACTGCTGAAATACGAGGAAGAATGCACAGTTGAGCACTACTTATGCGACTGCCCAGCTGTAATAAGATCAAGGATTCATGGCTAAATGTCAACTAAAACGAGATTCATGGACACAGGAGAGATTTTTCCAAAACTTTCCTTGAACATTTGTCATAAACTTAAAGATCATTACAACAGCTTTGGAAATCTGGTTAACGTTCACTTGGCTTTTCTTATATTTTTGTTACAATTGAAATCATTTTACTTACTTATACTATTTAATTTAATTAATCCAAAACAATGTGCAGAAACATACCTGAAAAGATAAAGAAAAGACACAAAGGAAAATTAGCAAAGATGATATATAACAAAGAACAAAAAATCACAAAAACCTATTTTTTGTACCCTCCACCTCCATGATAGTGACATTCCGTTTGTAACACCTTGAAATATCGATCTGAGACCCTATAAAGTATATGTATTCTTGATCGTCATAAAATTCTAAGACGATTTATCCATGTCCGTCCGTTGTTGAAAACACACTAGCACCTAAACGAAAGGAGCTGGGACGTCCAAATTTTCCATAAATGTGTCTTATAGTCGGCGGTCGGTTGGGATTGAAACTAGGCGAACTCGGTCCAAAGGGAAAATTTTTTCCCTCACAAGGACTAAAAGAACCCATAATAACACCTAATATTTTAGAGTATTTAATCATTTTTTCAATATGTCTGCTTGTACTTACTTGATATTGGGTATGCGCATTCCCCTATAACAGAAACGTGCACCATAAATTGATTTTTTCGTAGGGGGTGAAATGAGGCAAAAAGGGATAAAAATGGTACCTCTCAAACGACAACAGCTAGAAACACGAAATTTGTTGTGTACATTCCTCTAATTGATTAGATGCAAAATATAAAAGTATTTTTTCCAACTTCGTACTTTTAAGGATGAAATGGAAATAGAGGGATAAAAATGGTACCAACCAAACGACTGCAGCTAGAATTATGAAATTCGGTGTATAGATTCCTCTGATTGCCCAGACATGTAAAATAAGCAGATTTTTCGAAATCCGTACTTTTTGGAGTTAAAATGGAAAAAGGGAATAAAAATAGTACCAATCAAATGGACGCAGCTAGAGTCATGAAATTCGGAGTATACATTCCTCTGACTACGTAGACACGAAAAATAAAAGGTTTTTTCCAAATTCGTACTTTCAGGGGATTCAATGGATACAGAGGGATAAAAATAGTGCCAACTAAACGACTACAGCTAGAATGATGAAATTCGGTGTGTACATCCCTCTAATTGCGTAGTCATGTGAATTAAAGAGAATTTAGATAGTCGTTCTCTTGAGGGGTGAAATTAAAAAAAGGGGATAAAAATGGTACCAACCAAATGGACGCAGCTAGAATCATGGAATTCGGTGGAATGCAATCTATGGTGGAGGGTATATAAAGTTTGGCCGGCCGTTCAGCCTTCATGAAAATCATTTTCATGACGATAGCTATGTAAAGAGTGATTTTTTTGAGGTTAGGATTTTCATGCATTAGTATTTGACAGATCACGTGGGATTTCAGACATGGTGTCAAAGAGAAAGATGCTCAGTATGCTTTGACATTTCATCATGAATCGTCTTACAAACGAACAACGCTTGCAAATTATTGAATTTTATTATCAAAATGCGTGCTCTGTTAAGAAAGTTCATTGCGCGCTTCCATTTTATGGTCAGTTTAATCGACCCACTGAAGCGGCTATTCGGGCTATTGTGACTAAATTTCGCACCAAATTTACATTGTTGGACATTAAACCACCAACACGCTTACGTAGAGTGCGAACTGAAGAAAATATCGCAGCCAGTGTTAATGATGACCACCAATTTTCGATTCGTCGCCGTTCGCACCAATTGGGTCCACCTAAGACGCAGCCGCGGCCAACATTTAAATGAAATTATCTTCAAAAAGTAAATGTCATGGACCAATCTAACGTTTCAAATAAAGAACCGATGAGATTTTGCAAATTTTATGCGTTTTTTTTAAAAAAAAAGTTATCAAGCTCTTAAAAAATCACCCTTTAGTTATGTAAATAACTAAAATTGCCGCATATGGGGTTCAGAGAACCCACACGTGACTATTGAGAAGCCAATGCATCCACAACGAGTCACTGTTTGGTGGGAATTTTGGGAAATGTACTGAAAAATTGGATTGTTTGGATAAGGTGCTGCCGACGCAGTCGTGGTGTTCATATGAATGATATTTTGATATTTTTTATTATTAAAAAAACAAATTTATTAAATTCAAAAATTTAATTTACCCGAGAAGTTCAAAGTATTTCAATATTCTGCATGAGGGAAGAGAAATAAAGATCTTTATAGTCTGTTTCTTAGACGATACAATCAATGGTGAATATCTTTGTTATTTTGCGTATACTATTGGAAGAATTCTCCAACTATTTCGCACACTCTTGGTCTCCTTGTATTGTCTTGCGCCAGGGATCTTTGCGGGAATTGATTTCCTTCCTTCAACGAATACAATAGAGGATATTAGTTTGCAGGTTTTACAATCTGGAGGCCCGTCCATACTAAACTTTCACTACTACGACAGGATTGGAAGCCTTGTTTCACTTTATGACGATCGACATAGAACGAAGACAGCTGGATCAGCCAATAGACTTAAATGCATTTCCATTTGAAATAACATGGACTTAGATCACTTGAAGATTTCTCATCAATGGCACTCGCTCCTACACAGGCTGGACTATATACTATATAGATTGACCTCTCCGAAAGTAACTACTAATTAAAGTATAACGCTTGGGCTCCATTAGCAGGATCAGGAAGGTGCTCTCGACGTCTGCAGTATTTACCAAACCAAAATTATAGAAATGAGAAGCCGACGCCAACTTCTATTTCAATGGCCTCAGTTACATGAAGATTCGAGAAAAGCGAAGGAATGCAGTGTCGTGGGTAGGAATTCTGATATTCAACTTATTTGAGCCTCAGTACATGGGAATATCCAAAGGAACTATAAGGCTGAAGAGCTTGCTGATAAGCAACGCATTTCTGATTTCGCCCTGCATTCCTTTTAACCTGGTATGTCAGTGTCAAAACTTAATTTTTCTCTTTTACAGAGCACAAATTCACTACATTAATTGTATTTTCCAACATTTTTTTACTTCCCTCCTAAATCCACAAACAAAAACTTTGTATTTTAGTTTTCATTTGCTTTATGAAGTGTTAACAAGATGTTCTTGTTTTGTTTGTTGTGTTCAAACATTGTTAACAATTGAATTAAATGAACCCTAAAATTAAGCTTTAAATTATGGTGTTATCCGGCATCCTAAAAGTAGGTCGTTCACAAAAGTTTCGCCATTGTTTGCAACAAAACAATATGTTGATTATGCGGTCAGAAGCAAACAATTATAATGAGAACAGCCAAAACTTCTTCAAATCTCATGAGAATAGTATTTATGACACTATTGTGGTATTGTTTGGTTTGTTTAGTATAAAGTAAATTATAAAGTTCTAAAATAAATGACCCCTAAAAGTATTCCTTGCGTTTGCCATATGTTATGCGCTTAAGCCTTAATGTATGCCATTATTTTGGCAAAGTTATTTGTTGTTTGTGAGAGAATTGTGTTTTTTTGTTGGCATGTGGTATGTTGGGTGACCACTGAAATAACCACATGATTATCAACTTATTATGTATTTCATGGGGTATTAAAGTATACTCTAGACTTATAGTATCATAACATGTCCTAGGTTTACCTAATATGGTTTTGATGAACATTTTTATGTATTTGAATTGGAATTCCTCAAATCAGCAACCACTTACTGTCAACTATTTGTACAGCATCTTTGTGTTTAGAGATGTATTATGACACCAGCTGGAAGTATGGACAGTCTCAAAAGGCATGTCTTTATATAGGTTCACATCTTGAATATTTCAAAATATGGATAGTTTAAAAAAGGCATGTCTCTATTTAGGTTCGCATCTTGAATATTTCCAAAATTGCCATGCATTCAGAACTTTATTGAATATTTCAATTTAATATTAAAGCCTAAGAAAGTAGTATCATTAAACTAATACTGTTAATGATCCTTTCTCTGGCGTGCCTTTAGGATGTTTAATTGTTTAACTTTGTTGCCTATCTTCAGGCTTTCGGTAATTTCACTAATGACTTTAGTCCCACACAATTTTTGGCATTTTGTAAATAAATCTTTTGACAAACACAGAAATTCCACAACTAATTGTATATTTTTATTATTATTTTTAAAACTTTCATACCAACAAACAAAACCACTGAGCTGCAACTTCACCATGGTCACTCACTTTCATATAATGAATGAATGGACATGGACATGGACCATACATGTATGTGTATTACACATATATTTGGCACACAAAAAAGGACACGAAAACATAAGTCAAGGTCCTTTTATTATACTATCACACACAGTACACATGTACGTACAATATGTAAGGACGAACGTTAATGCCTGGCATGGGTTGTTTTGTAAACAAATCTACAGGAAAAATAGAAATAAATGTCGATCAGAAAAATGGGGGAGCTCGTATTACCGCGCACACATTTCCCGGCATTCCAAACATAATCATCACAAACATGTACACAATTTCCCAATATTGGGATGGATCGCCGCAAGTAGATTTGTAGAAAGTTGGGGGGTTTCTGTAGGTCTTCTTCAAAAATGAAGTCAGGAAAATGGACACATGAAATTAAAGGATTCTAACTGTAGCCATTATTAGTATTAGTATTAGTATTAGTATTAGTATTAGTATTAGTATTAGTATTAGTATTAGTATTAGTATTAGTATTAGTATTAGTATTAGTATTAGTATTAGTATTAGTATTAGTATTAGTATTAGTATTAGTATTAGTATTAGTATTAGTATTAGTATTAGTATTAGTATTAGTATTAGTATTAGTATTAGTATTAGTATTAGTATTAGTATTAGTATTAGTATTAGTATTAGTATTAGTATTAGTATTAGTATTAGTATTAGTATTAGTATTAGTATTAGTATTAGTATTAGTATTAGTATTAGTATTAGTATTAGTATTAGTATTAGTATTAGTATTAGTATTAGTATTAGTATTAGTATTAGTATTAGTATTAGTATTAGTATTAGTATTAGTATTAGTATTAGTATTAGTATTAGTATTAGTATTAGTATTAGTATTAGTATTAGTATTAGTATTAGTATTAGTATTAGTATTAGTATTAGTATTAGTATTAGTATTAGTATTAGTATTAGTATTAGTATTAGTATTAGTATTAGTATTAGTATTAGTATTAGTATTAGTATTAGTATTAGTATTAGTATTAGTATTAGTATTAGTATTAGTATTAGTATTAGTATTAGTATTAGTATTAGTATTAGTATTAGTATTAGTATTAGTATTAGTATTAGTATTAGTATTAGTATTAGTATTAGTATTAGTATTAGTATTAGTATTAGTATTAGTATTAGTATTAGTATTAGTATTAGTATTAGTATTAGTATTAGTATTAGTATTAGTATTAGTATTAGTATTAGTATTAGTATTAGTATTAGTATTAGTATTAGTATTAGTATTAGTATTAGTATTAGTATTAGTATTAGTATTAGTATTAGTATTAGTATTAGTATTAGTATTAGTATTAGTATTAGTATTAGTATTAGTATTAGTATTAGTATTAGTATTAGTATTAGTATTAGTATTAGTATTAGTATTAGTATTAGTATTAGTATTAGTATTAGTATTAGTATTAGTATTAGTATTAGTATTAGTATTAGTATTAGTATTAGTATTAGTATTAGTATTAGTATTAGTATTAGTATTAGTATTAGTATTAGTATTAGTATTAGTATTAGTATTAGTATTAGTATTAGTATTAGTATTAGTATTAGTATTAGTATTAGTATTAGTATTAGTATTAGTATTAGTATTAGTATTAGTATTAGTATTAGTATTAGTATTAGTATTAGTATTAGTATTAGTATTAGTATTAGTATTAGTATTAGTATTAGTATTAGTATTAGTATTAGTATTAGTATTAGTATTAGTATTAGTATTAGTATTAGTATTAGTATTAGTATTAGTATTAGTATTAGTATTAGTATTAGTATTAGTATTAGTATTAGTATTAGTATTAGTATTAGTATTAGTATTAGTATTAGTATTAGTATTAGTATTAGTATTAGTATTAGTATTAGTATTAGTATTAGTATTAGTATTAGTATTAGTATTAGTATTAGTATTAGTATTAGTATTAGTATTAGTATTAGTATTAGTATTAGTATTAGTATTAGTATTAGTATTAGTATTAGTATTAGTATTAGTATTAGTATTAGTATTAGTATTAGTATTAGTATTAGTATTAGTATTAGTATTAGTATTAGTATTAGTATTAGTATTAGTATTAGTATTAGTATTAGTATTAGTATTAGTATTAGTATTAGTATTAGTATTAGTATTAGTATTAGTATTAGTATTAGTATTAGTATTAGTATTAGTATTAGTATTAGTATTAGTATTAGTATTAGTATTAGTATTAGTATTAGTATTAGTATTAGTATTAGTATTAGTATTAGTATTAGTATTAGTATTAGTATTAGTATTAGTATTAGTATTAGTATTAGTATTAGTATTAGTATTAGTATTAGTATTAGTATTAGTATTAGTATTAGTATTAGTATTAGTATTAGTATTAGTATTAGTATTAGTATTAGTATTAGTATTAGTATTAGTATTAGTATTAGTATTAGTATTAGTATTAGTATTAGTATTAGTATTAGTATTAGTATTAGTATTAGTATTAGTATTAGTATTAGTATTAGTATTAGTATTAGTATTAGTATTAGTATTAGTATTAGTATTAGTATTAGTATTAGTATTAGTATTAGTATTAGTATTAGTATTAGTATTAGTATTAGTATTAGTATTAGTATTAGTATTAGTATTAGTATTAGTATTAGTATTAGTATTAGTATTAGTATTAGTATTAGTATTAGTATTAGTATTAGTATTAGTATTAGTATTAGTATTAGTATTAGTATTAGTATTAGTATTAGTATTAGTATTAGTATTAGTATTAGTATTAGTATTAGTATTAGTATTAGTATTAGTATTAGTATTAGTATTAGTATTAGTTTACTAGAAATAGGGTAGTAAATTTACTTAAAAACATTGAATCTAATAAAAAATTATAACAACTGAGTAAATTTATAATTGTGTGGAATAAAATTTCCTAGGTTTTAAGTTAGAACAATATTAAGAAATTTTTTTTGTATGAAAAAAATTTCACTTAGGAAATTTTAAATAAAAAATGTTTTTTGTTTTCTAAAAATAAGTTAATGTGTTTAATGAAATGTATGCCGAGTTCTTCATACATTTAAGTCTTAATGGACTTATAAAAAATCACCTGGAAAAGTTTAGAAAATTCTTGAATATTAATCTAAGAAGCAGTTCTCGTTCGTTTGCAGAGACCTATTTCTTAAATACTTCGAGTATTATTCTAAACAACAACTGCGAAGGCACCTATCTTGCTTTTAAGAAAATTTCAGAAAAATTTTACTTAGATTTTGTATAAATGTACCTTATTTTAGGAAAAACTTGTTGTAATTTTCCTCATTTTGAGTAAATATTTACTTGGTTTAAGGAAAATTGAACTAGAATCAAGTTAAAAGAATGTACTACTTTCAACGAAAAGTTTGAAGTTTATATGAGAAATATTGCTTTAGCGCTTTACGAAGTTCAAATTTCGTAGATATTAGATCATTTTAACTCACTACATATTCATTTTTAATTTTAATTTTATGTAGTTCATATAAATTATACTATAAATTCATATTTATTCAAATTTAACGAATTGATCCAATTTTCCAACAGATATTCCGGGTAAAGTAAATATAACATGATCTGGAAAAATTGACCAATATCCAATAACAAATACAGATTATAAAGCGGCAATAGGATGAATCGGACGGAAATAGGCCCATATAGCAACACTTGCCAAAACATGGGCCTATGTAGTTCTCATTCACTGTAGGTATTCCTAGTTGAAATATATCATGATCTGCAAACTTTGATCAAGATCCGATGTAAGATGTTGTTGGTAGAGCTGTAATAGAGAAGAATGGGACCCCATTTGGGTTATACCAGAGTATATCTGACTTTCATAGTGTGTATTCTTAGTTGAAATATTATATAATCTGCAAAATTGATAAACTTCCGATGTAAATTGTGGGTCATAGAGGCGTAATAATAGAAATGGGGTCTCATTTGTATAGGCGCTACATTAAAAAGTGGACCCTTAGAGATCACTTTCAAAGTAGGTATACTTTATTGAAATATAACATGATCTGCAAAATGACATCAAGATCCAACGTAAGATGTGGGTTCTAAGCGATAATAGTGTAATCTGGGGGCCCGTTTATATGGGGGCTATACCAAAACATTGACCTATATAGCTGGATTTCAAACTAGGTGTTTCTAAATGTAACATTGTGTTTGAAATTTTATCAAGATCCGATGTAAAATGAGCATTTTAGAGCAGTAATGTAAATCGGAGGTACAATTGTATGGGGCTATATGAAAACATAGACCCATGTGGTCCACTTTCCCGTTAGCTGTTTCTAGTTCAAGTATGTAAAATGTGTAGTCTAGAGCAGTAATAGGGAAAATTTGAGCGATAGTTGTATAGAGGCTATATTTAAATCTGAACCGATTTTCTGCAAATTTAATACCGATCGTCCTTGAGCTGTAGAAATTAGATCTGCCAAATTTGATGACAATCGGATAACACCTGTAGAGTGCGAACAACTGGTGATTCTTAGCCGATCTGTATACCTAAAGGTGGGTCTAGCTCGAATATTTCTTGGTGTTACAAACATTTGGCGGAAAACTATAAAGATTGTTTTTAATTTTTGGAGTAATTGAATGACATTCCGAAAATTCGGAAAGAAGAAGTAAAAACCTTTCAGGTGATACCATTTAAAATTTGATGATGCGATCCAAAGATATGATATCGTTTAGGAAGCCACCCAAGAATTTTGGACTTCTGTAAAACTCAAACCAAGTACTACTTTGAGCTGCGGTAAATGCTATATTACCCACAACCACTAGTAGAATATACGTACCAGATTTCATGAAAATCGGAGGACATGAATATCCAAATCTATGGTTTTTGTGTCGTTTTCTAATGGAATTACCCATTGCACAAAAGTGTCCGAAATTTACAAAATTGCGGTTTTGCTCTTATTTCCCTTTGAAGTCCATTATTGTAGACCGACATTACAATTGCGTAAGTCTAACTATTGAAATATTTTCCAGCTTTTTTTCCCCAAAAATAATTTATTTTTTTTAAGAATCGTCATCTCTACTTAAAGATCAATTGGAATCGTTCTTCTCCTTCTAAATTGATTGCAAATCTTATAGTAGTTACCAAATAATCTTCTTTAATGCACCAGGCATCGCCCACCATCAATGAGAAAAATCCGCGCGAAATTGTCTTTTCCATCTATTAAATCTTGACACAACAAACATTTCATTTTCTTCTCCATTCTCTCTGGGACCAAAATTGCGACGCACAAAATAGAACGCTTTTTTCCACTATAGCACTTCTACTATTTGCCTGAAAAGGACTTGTTTTGGCCTTCAATCCTTACCTTGTAAAAAATAAGAATATATTTATTAAAAGTTGACCGTAGCGGCTGATCGCGCGGATTTAGGGGCGTTCATAGGGGTGTTTATACATAAGGATTTATTATACAACTTGAAGGTAGATAATGACGAAAACTTAAAAATGTACGCATTTTTGTTGAAAAGGAGTTTTTTCAATTACTTAGCACTAATACGTAATACAGTAATATTTAGATTATATTAGATCCCAAGTTGTACAATAAAGTTTTGTTTGAACAACCCTAATATTGGCATTGATAAATTTAAAAATTCTGACTGAAACTCCTGGTGGGGGGGGGGGGGCTAAAAAAGTTAGTGGGTGATATCAGACCACCCCAGCCACCCCCTTCCTACGCCTATGTCAATGAAAGGCCAAAAAGTAGACAATTCATCCGCTTTTTTATGCAAAAACTTCACACAAATGATTATTTTAATATTTGTATTACTTCTCCAGTTTGCGAACCACCCTAATCTACAAACATATACAGAGTATACATGGGAGTATAAACAACCAACTGTGACCATTATGTGGGTTACCTGGTAAAACCCATACACGCAGGCACATCCGTATAAACATATTCATTTAACGTAGCTCTTGTTCTCACCCTCTCCATATTTATCTCTCTCTCTTTCCCACATACATAGTTTGCAATTATCATTATTTTCTGTTAACCAACATAGTTTTTCAACTATGGTTTCATGTGAGTATTGTGCTCGCCGTGATTTCCGTTTGTACGCCCATATACACGACAAGGGGCGTTCACACCATACAGTTTGTCGTACTACCATAACTAATTGCAAGGAAATTTCTAATACGTGGGCGAAATCGACCTTCCGGTAAGGCTGTCCAGTACAATACAAACTTTTCTCTATCAAAGTTATCGTGCAACCACATTGTTCATGCAGAGTGTATAGTGTGAACATGCATAAATCAAATAATCGCAGGTACGAACAATGCCAACAAATTTAGCGCGAACAAAATATACGAAATGTTAGGTGAAGGATACTACATAATCATAGCAAATTACAACTCCGTGAAATGATAATGCCTCTTGCCAACCAAACCATGACTGGTCAGCTGGTGGCCAACGAATGTGTGTATCCGTGGCACAGTGACCTTTATTATTGAGGTGGTCGGGAGGGAAATTTAAATTTCAAGCACAAATTCAGTGTAAATTAATTGGTTGTAATGTGAAGGCAGCTCACTGGATTTGGAGATCAATTAAAATCAATGGTCGATATGCAACTGTTAAATGTAGATAGGTTGTGTGAATATTTGGGCATCAAAACCAATTATTAGAGTACACTGCAGGTGGTCGGGTATCAAAGATATAAAATGACTGAGTTCATACACATATATATAAATATTCCCAAAATTATCAGCGACAAAGGGGAGCTTCCCCCCTTATGCCATGAGCTGGCGCGATACTATATTGTACTCATTGATGAAGACCTACTATTAGAGTCCACACTGTTTTTATTTTGAGAAGCAAGCATTAATGAGATGATATGCTGCTGAATAAAGTCAGGGAATGAATCTGGACCGTAAAAGTTGTAAGTCCATAATTGTCAATACTTACTTCATAGCGCGAAGACATCTAAAGAGCTTGGCCCCGGGGGAATTCCTATGTTGATGCTGAAGCAATTGGACGAACCGGGAGTCGAATAGCTCACAATGGTCTTTAACCTGTCATGGCCACTCATATTGTTCCCGAAGCCTGGAAAATGGACAGAGTGATACCGCTACTGAGGCCAGTAAAGGATGCGATGATTAGAGAAAAGTACAGGTCGATCTCTCTCTCTGCATAGGTATGAACGGTATTCATAGCGATGCAGTCGCAGCAGCAATTAACAACCACGACAAAGTTCTCGGAGACAGGCCGATCACTCATCTATCTCCAGTAACGAAGACGCTTGAGGCGCTTCTCCTCCCGAAGCTTAATGTAGGTACAAGAGAGAGCATATAGATCAGCGTGCATATGAGGCAGGTATGAACGATATTCATAGAGATGCAGTCGCAGCAGCAATTAACAACCACGACAGACAGACCGATCTCTCATCTATTTCCAGTAACGAAGGCGCTTCTCTTCCGAAATATATATAGAGAGAGTTCCAGAGGTAAAAGTGAGAGCCTTAGATCACATGAGGCAGATATGATCGATAATGATAGAAAAGCAGTCGCAGCAGTAATCAACACGCCATGAATATTGTTCTCGGAGAACTTCTGGGCTAGCTGAAATTCGGATGATGTAGCCACCTTAATTTATACTGTCTGCTAAAGTGTGGGCCATTTAAAACTTTAAATTAGAATAGGCTATAAAAAGATACATTTTTTGGTTTTATTGGAAAGGATGAACTTTGTCACTTAATAGTGGAACACAATATCATTCATACGACTACCACGACTGGCTCGCCAGTACTCATCCGGTCAACCCAATTTTTCAGTACAGCCCAAAATCCACGCCAACTAGTGGGTTCTCTGAACCCCATATGCGGTAATTATGCTTATTGGCATAATGAAAATGAGCTATATGAAGAAAATTTCCACGTAAATAGCTTACAGTTTGCGTTAATGCCTAACTACTTTGGAAGTAAGTTCTTAATATTTCCCAATTTTGTTCGAGCGTAAAACGTCCCATTATGCAATGTCAATATAAATTATTTATTATTTTAAACCACGCTTATAAGGCAAGGCTACCAATACGTCAATTTAAAAAATAAATATTCTTATATTTATATTTTCAAAAAGCTTAAATACCATAAATATTGATAGATAGTGGGTGCTACAGTTTGTTGTATTTCCATTCTATTTTAATACCAAAAGTACAACTTTTGAAAATCCATTATCAGACGTACATAGTGCAAAATAACCTAATTTCATGATTCGACCAATTTTTGCCGTAAAAGAAATGGTACGAATTTGGAAAAAACTTTTTATTTTGCGTGTTTATGCAGTCAGAATTCCGAGTTCCATGATTCCAGCTGCGCCCATTTGGTTGGTACCATTGGTACCTTGACGTCTCTACGCAATTAGAATTTCATCATTCTGCTGTAGTCGTTTAGTTGGTTAGTCAGAGGAATGTATACTCAGAATTTCATGACTCTAGCTGCGGTCATTTGTTATCCCCTTTTTTCATTTTAACCCCTAAAAGTACGAATTTCGAAAAATCTGTTTATTTTAAGTGCCTACGCAATCTGAGGAATGTATACACCGAATTTCATTTTTCTAGGTGTAGACGTTAGGTTGGTACCATTTTTATCCTCCGTACCCATTGTATCCCTTGAAAGTACGAACTTGAACAAAAACCTTCTATTTTTCATGTCTACGTAGTCAAAAGAATGTATACTCAGAATTTCATGACTCTAGCTGCGGTCATTTGGTTTGTACTATTTTTATCCCCTTTTTCTATTTTGACCCCAAAAAGTACGAATTTCGAAAAATCAGTTTATTTTCCGTGTCTACACAGTCAGAGGAATTTATACTCCGAATTTCATGACTCCAGCTGCGGTAATTGGATTGGTACAATTATTATCCCCTTTTTTCATTTTAACCCCAAAAAGTACGAATTTTAGAAAATCCGTGTATTTTACTTGTCTATGCAATTAGAGGAATGTATATACCGAATTTCATTATTTTAGGTACAGCCGTTTGGTTGGAACCATTTTTATCCCTCTAATCCTATTTTACCTCTTAAAAGTACGAATTTGGAAAAAGTACTTTTATATTATGTATCTACTCAATTAGAGAATGGTACACACCGAATTTCGTGTTTCTAGCTGTTGTCGTTTAATATGTACCATTTTTATCCCTTTTTGCCCCATTTCACCCCCTACAAATAAGAATCACTTTATGGTGCACGTTTTTGCTATAAGGGGAATGCTTATACCAAATATCAAGCAAATATAAACAGGCATATTCAAAAAACATGTTTAAATACGCTATAATATTAGGGATTATTGTGGGTATTTTTAGTCCTTGTGAGGGAAAAAATTTTCCCTTTGGGCCGATTTCGCCCCATTTCAATCCCAACCGATCTACGACTATAAGACGCATTTATGGAAAATTTGAACGTTCTAGCTCCTTTCGTTTAGATGCTAGCGTGCTTTCAACAGACGGACGGACGGACATGGCTAGATCGTCTTAGAATTTTATGACGATCATATTCTTGATTATTCTTGATATACTTTATAGGGTCTCGATTAGGGTTAGTAATTTTTTCATTTTTTTTTTCGAATATCAAAAATCTGTGGAAATGGCATGTAGGGCAGGCAAAAATAATAAGAATTGCGTTTTTACTTTTTCGAAATTGTAAAAAAACCTTCCGCACAAAATGCAATTACTTTAGCTAAAAACAAACTTTTTTAGTTTACTTTTTTTTTTATTTTTAAATTTGAGAAATTTTTTTCTGCAATAGTTGTTCTTGGAAATAATTTTTTTAGTTGGTTTTAGTGCATCGATTTCAAATATGCAATTTGATCAAAAATCTGTCATTTAGTTTTTAAGCTACATCGATTTTAAAATTTGCAACTCGGTTTCATTTCTCAGTTTTAAAAATTTTAAACGAGTTGCTCTAATAAAAGTTTGACAATACAGAAGAAATGTCATAATACATAATTTATATCGTTTTTAGTTTTAAATTATTTTTTCATAGTTTGTGTTCACATCGCCATGTCGTTTAAAATATTATCAAATTTTAAAAATCACAAAAAAGTAATTGCATTTTGTGCGGAACGTTTTTTCACAATATCGAAAAAGTAAAAACGCAATTCTGCTTGTTTTTGCCTGCCCTATATGCTATTTCCACAGATTTTGAATCTAAAAAAATGACTAACCCTAGTCTCGATATTTCAAGTTGTTACAAACGGAATGACAAAGTTAATATACCCCCATCCTGGAGGTGGAGGGTATAATGAATGTTAGTCTACCTTTCAAAGTCAATGTAATCGGTACTTCAAATTTAAAATTTTAAATGACCCACCCTATACAAGAAGAACAACTACTTGGCGCTCAAGAGAAAGTGAACAGCCACGTACAACAACTATGACGGTGAAATATCCTACGATTCGGGAATATACGCACGGTTAGTTGGTTGCCATGAACTACTTTGTGATCGTGCGAATGTATGGCCACTTTATGGTCATGAAGAACGAACAATATTGACGATGTGTTAGGGAATGGCCAACCGCCCATATGGATAAAGCGAAGTCATTACAGGCGACCACATTTAAACCTCCGCTACACTATGGGTCGTAGCACCCGGTTGATAGGCAACTCCATGTCAAACCGAAACTTTCCCAGTGAAAGCAAAGCTCCCCGAATTGCCGATCCCAGTTAATCATGCTGGCATAACAGCACAAGTGCAGGTAGTAACAAGGGCCACTGATCACCCGTGGTGCCAGATTACAAACTTCGGTAAGACGTCTTACCGAATCTTTTTCTATAATAACACTGAAGAAATTTGATATGAAATAGAGAAGTCCTCAATCAGGGAACTTTGTGAGGGGAAGTAGAGCCCAGGCTGACTGAAATATCCCAAGCAGCTAGGCTCGGATCGCCAAGTCCTCTGGCAATTTTTGTTTCATAGTTCTTTTAATCAAACTCAAAACTTCCAAATGATGTTAGCAAATTGGACTAACTTATAGCCATATGATTTACGGCATGGTAAATATTTTTTTTATATAATCTTACCGCGCTATACGCTCCACTTTACACTCCACTAACAATTTCCCTCTACGGACAAATTAATTTCTAATATCTCCCAAGGCACCGTTTTACCATACATTTCCAAGGACTTCATTAAATCCTTTCTTTACTAAATCATCATTATCCCAAAATGAAATTTCTGCACCTTTTTTTCAATGGTTTGCTACTTTAATCCCTCTACCTCCCCCCTGCGCTCTAAAAGAACTGTTGAAATAAAATGTATACGATTTGGTTGCTTTTTGTTCAATATTCAAACCAAATTGCCCGAGTTATTTTTTATTGCGTGTAAATCCCAGCCAATTGAAGCAGCTAAAGGTCATGTAATAAATTACCTTAACAGCCTCCACCCTGATCGTTGAGTTCTGCACAGCCCCAGTCCCCGACCCCAACCTGCCGCAAAAAAGTATAATACTTAACTAACTAACAAAAACCATTACCACCGCAAAAAGGGAAACTCAAGCAAAGGATACAAGGAAATCGAGAATCACTAACAAGGACGTTGCGAGAGAGCTGGCTGCATGCAACATTTTGTGGCCGAAAGAGGAATGGCAGACAGAGATAATTACCCGTACAGGTCGACAAATCAATTTACGAGTGTTAAAATGGCAAACGATGTTGGTTGGCAGGCTGGTTGGCTGGCAGGACCATGGCGGCCGTGGTGGCGTCTGTGGCTATGAAGGCGACGTTGTCGGCGTTCTTGTCTTCATTCTGCTAAAGATAACCTGCTTAATGAAGCCAGCAACAAAAATATCCTACATAAGCAAATTTATTGCCAGACTTGCTGTTGGAGTGGGTTGCCGCAGCAACCCAAAGGAATGCTGCAAACACAACGGAAAGCGAAAAAAAAATAATACAAGACTAAGAAATAAATACTTAACACACTAGCCCCATACAGGACGGTGCTGCTTAAGTTTCAAGCATACTTTCTGGCTGGTAAAGGCCAACTGTGAATTATGGACATTTGGTTAAAGGCTCACAGTGGTTATTACATTACGGAAATTAGAAAGTGTTGTAAACTCTTTAAATATCTGGTATAAGATGTAACTTAATTACGAACGTGCGAGGAACCATTGATGTATATAAAATCCTAATGAAATAAACTTGGGTTGCTTCAAAACCCAGATATAGTTCTGGTTTTGTTACAACCCCCCAAGAATACTATAATACTAACTCTAGATATAAACAACAAGTACGGAGAGTTTGTCGGTCAAACAGAGTAATAATAAACTCAACCAATTTACTGCCAATGGCAGCCTTGGGAGCATATGCGTGTGTGGGCGCTACAATACATGTAGCCCACGATGTGGTGCATAAAGCTAATAAATTACAGGCAAACCGAACTTAAGAATTGGGCGTAAATCTGGCACGATGTCACCAAAAATTGGAAAAGCTGGAAGTGGTTGGAACTCCGGACGGTGTGCAAGATAGACAGATGGAGGAACCTGACGCTGCATGTTTGGGTATGTAACGAGTGCGCATCCATATCACCCAGTTTCAACAGCAGGTACAACCATCATTCTACTAAGACGCACAGTGGTTCAGAATCAAAATTCATCGGCCAAAATTCTATAACTTTTGTTCTAGTAAACATTTTTGAGTTCTGTAAAAAATCAAAATTAGACAAGGACCCAAGGATATATCTTAGAAATCGGCCCAAAATTGACTACTTTTCGTATTTTTCGATTTTGAAGAAAATTAAAATTTTTATTTTAGTGTGTTTATGTTTTTTAACATATTTTTACGTATTTGTTCATAATGCGAAGAAAACATTTTAATTTTTTTTGTACTACAGATTTTCACGGTTTTCAGATTTTGAAAATTTAAAAAACGTAATTTCTTTTTTATACACTCCACGAGAGTATTATGTCTTTGTGCATTTGTTTGTAACACCCAAAAGGAAGCGAGATAGACCCATTGTTAATTATACCGATCGACTTAGAATCACTTTTTGAATCGATTTAACAATGTCCGTCTGTCTGTCCGTCTGCCCATCTATTGTTGTAATCAAATTACAGGTCGCAATTATAGTCCGATCTTAACAAAAATTGGCACAAGTAAGTTTTGTGGATCAAGGACGAACGTTATTTAATTTGAGGCATATCGGTTCAGATTTAGATATTTGCCGCTCTAGAAACCAATGAACCCGATATTCTTTAAATTTGGCAAAACATCTTACAATGCAACTATAAATCGGTAAGATCGGTTCAGATTTAGATATAGCCCCCATACAAATATCGCTCCAGATTTGACATTTCCGCTCTAGAAACCACATAGTGTACCCGATTTTGTTTAAATTTGGCACAACATCCAACTAGAAACATCTATACAGAAAGTGGATAAGATCGGTTCAGATTAAGATATAGCTCCCGATTTGACTTTTGCCGCTCTAGAAACCACATGTTGTATCCGATTTTTTTCAAATTTGGCTTAACACCTTATAACCTAACCAGAAACAGCTATAGTCAAAGTCGGTAATGTCGCTCCCGATTTGACTTTTTCCGCTCCAGAATCCACATATTGTACCCGATTTTCTTTAAAATTGGTACAACATCTTATAATCCAACTAAAAACACCTATCGTTAAAGAGGGTAAGATCGGTTCAGATTTAGATATAGCCTCAATACAAATGTTGCTCCCAAATGTTTAACCGATTTGGGCCAAACTATACATATTATATTTCACATATTTCGTTCCAGGTTTCAATACACCCCCATACAAATGTCCTTTCCGATTTAAAATTATTTTGTCAAACATATACATTTACAGGATACAAAAATCCTTCCCGTTTTTACTTTTTTAGCTCCCATACAAATGTCGCTCCCTATTTCACTTTTCCCGCTTTAGAAACCACATATTGTACCCGATTTTCTTTAAAATTGGCACAACATTTTATAATCGAACTAGAAATACCTATGCTGAAAGTGGGTAAGATCGGGTCAGATTTTGATATAGCCCCCATACAAATGTCGCTCCCGACAAGTTGGCAACCCTGAAGTGCACAGACGTATAAAACTCCACAAGTGTGACTTGCATATACAAAATAAAAAATAAAAATATAAACAGTCGATTTCGTGGTACAAAAAGTGACAAACGAATTTCTTGGCGTACTTGTTGTTTCAAACATAACGAAAGATGAGCAATAAAAATCGTCGCAGCATCAAAAATAAGAAAATAGTTTGTGGGCAATGCAAATTGGAAGTTTTAGAGATTGACGGTTCTATTCAGTGCGATTGTTGTGAGAGAACATATCATCCACAATGTACGAAGCTGGACAAAAGAGAATTCGAAACACTTCTCAACGATGACTCTCTCGATTTCAAATGTCATATATGCGTACCGTCGGTTCAAAGTGATCTGTCATCAATAAAGGAGAAAGTTAGTCAGCTGGACGAAATAAACAAAGCAATAAAATACATGTCATCACAATATGATGAGATACTGAAAGGAGTCAAAACAAACAAAAAGAAAATAGAAAAATTAGAAAAAGAAAATAAAACACTGAAAGATGAAGTTATGCATTTAAAATCGTCTGTAAAATTCTTAAACGATGCAAGAGTTCAAAATGATTGTGTTATAAGAGGAGTTAAATCTGCTGAGCCTGCCGTTAAAGTAGTTTTAGACATTGCAACTAAAATGAAATCTTCTATAACTGAAAATCAAATTGAAGATGCATATTTTATTGGCGGAAATCAAGAATCAAACAAAAGCAAATCTATTGTGGTTAAGTTTTCCAATCAAAAAAGCAAGAAAATGTTTATGGATCAAAAAGCTAAACTAAAAGAAAACAATGAAATGAAAGACATTTATGTGAATGATTATTTGTCAAAAGAAAGCCTAGAACTATTTAATTATGCGAAGTCAACCAAAGCTGCCGGTTTTAAGTTCATTTTCTGCAAAGGTTGTAAAGTTTTTGTTAAGAAAAATGAGAATTCTCGTGCTTTTTGGATCAAAACGAAGGAAGATGTTGATAAATTATTATTGAGTTCGGCTACTATTGGAACTGCAAGCAACCGTGCTCGTTTGATCATGCCACCTGATGAGAGTTCAAATGATGATGATGATGAAGCTGATGGTGAGGAAACTGCTTTTATGTCTTTAAACTGAGTACGATGCATCGAAATTTAAAACAGCATTATTTTCGTTATTTTTCTTATGAATAATCAATATTTTTCTAATTTAAAATTATATAATGAATACATAAATAAATTTCGTACTAATTTTATACAAATTATATCTGTAAATACCAGAAGTGTTTCTTCCTTGTCAAAGTTTAATAAATTTAAATATGAAATAAGCAAATTTTCAAAGTTACCTGATATTTTAGCAATTCAGGAGTCGTGGTTTAGTGAGGATTGCATTCAGTTATACAATATTCCAGGCTATGAAGCAGTTCATTGCTGCAGAAGCGATGGATATGGGGGTACGAGTATTTACGTGTCAAGTAATTTAAAATATGAGGTTTTAATCAAGGAAAGCACTCAATTCATTGATTATATAAGTATTTCACTGCCAGAAATAAAACTAAATGGAAAACCTTTAACATTCATTAGCTTATATAGATCGCAAAAATGCAATGTTCAACTGTTTTTTAATAAAATGGAAGAAATATTGGAAACGTTTGCATCAGAAGCTTGTCTATTTGTGGGTGATTTTAACATTGATATGGCAATAACAAATTCGCTATCGACATCTTTGATGAATCTTTTTATTGAATACGACATGTGTGCGCATCACGAATTTATAACCAGGCCAATTAGTGCCACATCTATAGATGGGGTATATGGAAGTAATGGAGAAAATGTTGTGGTACACTGTATCGAAAATAAATTCACTGACCACAATTACTTATGCTCTGTTTTGGAAACTAGAGTTTCGTCAAGTTCGCATGTTGATAAAAGTTTCTACAGGCTAAACTACGATAAATTTGGCAAATATATTGATAGAAATCTTGAATTCAATATTAACATTGATGATCCGTCCGAGCAATGTGAACTTTTAGTAAATTGTCTGAAAAATGCGATTAATTATAGTACTGAGTTGAAAAATTTTCATACAGATATCCATCATGAATTACGGCCGTGGATGAGTAGAGGATTACTTAATTTAATTACGTTCAAAAAAGAATTGCTTAAAAAGAGGAAAAAAAGGAAATCGGATATATCCTTAGTTAGTCAGATTAAGCGAATATCCAAAATCATCAAATACGCTAAAAACACTTTGATTGAGACGTACTATAAGGGAAATATTTCATCATGTGGTGGTGACCCAAAGAAAGTTTGGAGGTTTTTAAATAAAGAACTAGGAAGAACTAGTAAGAATTCCAGCCATTTAAGTGACGAGCAAGGACGAATTATTTTGTCTGATAAAGAGAAAGCTACTGCTCATAATAACTTTTTTTAAGAAACAGTTCAAAACATACGCAACAATATTGTCGAAAACGTCGATGACCATTTTAATAATTTTCAAACGATGTCTTACAATACTACGGCCTTAGATTTCCGAAAAGTTGATACTGCAACTATGGAATCTGTATTGAAATTGATGCCTAAAAATAAAGGTTCGGGACATGATGATATAACAACAAAAATGTTGTCTATGCGTCAATCTTTAATATCGATCATATGGACCAGAATTTTTAATAGTATGATTGATTCTAGTAGTTATCCTGATATCTTAAAGATTCACGAAATAGTACCAATACCGAAGACTTGCGGTGCGCGTAGCGTCAGTTTGTATAGACCAATTTCTCTTTTATCAAACATAAACAAAGTATTTGAGAAGATTATGATTGACCAATTATCAAGTTATTTTGAAAGGCATAATACAATATCTTGCAGACAGTATGGATTTCGAAAGGGTTATGGCACAGAGGCAGCTGTAGTTAGCGTTGTTAATGAAATATGTAATGGTCTTGATAAAGGCTATACTGGCGTAGCAGGTGTTTTCTTCGATTTGAGCAAAGCGTTTGACCTTGTTGACCATGAAATTTTATTGAAAAAACTTTATTTTATTGGAATTCAAGACTCCACAGTGAAGTTCATTGCTAGTTATTTATATAATAGAAGACAATATGTAAAAGTTGGGAAAAGTAGAAGTAGTACCAAACCTGTGAAGTGTGGCGTACCCCAGGGGAGTATTATTGGTCCCTTGCTCTTCATAATTTACATAAATGACTTGACAAATATCACTTTCTTTGGGAAACTTTTTATGTTCGCTGATGACATATGCCTTCTATATAATTATAAACATACAACAGTCCTCAAAACAGAGATTGAGTATGATGCGTCAATATTATTTGAATATGCCCGACTTAATAAGTTGTGCATAAATGCGGATAAGGCAAAATTTATAAGATTTAGACCTTATTTATTAAAAAGACAGCCAGAAATTGCGGTTTTTATTGATGGAAAGCTCGTTACGGAGTCGCAGTCGGTTAAATATCTAGGTATTCACTTCACGTTTAACCTTTCCTGGGACATGCATATAGAAATGCTAAAGAAGAAGATTTCTGCTGCTACTGGGGTTTTGAGGAAATTTAGATCGAAACTGTCCACCGAAACCAAACTTCAGATATATTATTCCCTAATTCATTGTCATTTAGTATATATTCCTGTAGTATATGCATTTAAGGACTGTTCCGCACTGAAATCTTTACAGTCGGCTCAAAATAAAGCTTTAAAAATTGTGTATAATTTACCTATGGATTATTCTACTCTACGGCTGTTTACTAACTACGCCAAAGGCGTGCTTCCTGTAAAAGGAATATATAAACATAACATATTACTCTTCATGTTTAAATCCACAAAACAAATTGGAATTTCTTTCATTCATTTTCATCAACACCTTGAACAATCTCAGATGAACACTCGACATCGTTCAAATCTTGTACCGTCAAGATGCAGACTTGAACTGACAAAGCAGAGAATTGAGTATGCTGGACCTCATGAATTTAACGCATTGTCTCATGATCTCAAACAAATTGCTAAAATATCAGTCTTTAAATCTAAAGTTAAATCTTATCTACTTAACGTAGTAGAAACACTTCTATAATTATTACGTGTATTTTACTAATGATTGTAAACTGTATTTCTAAGTTAAGTTTCATATGTGTAATGTGTTTTAGACTACAATTCATTAAAATTTTATTTTAATAACATGGAAATTTTTGCCAACTAGTCTCCATTTAAGCCTATAAGGCGCGGAGACGCTAATGAACTATGTGAACTATTATTTTTTATGAAATAAAATTCAATTAAAAAAAAAAAAAAAAAAATTTGACTTTTTCCGCTCTACAAAACACATATTGTACCCGATTTTCTTTAAAATTGGCACAACATCTTATAATCCAACTAAAACACCTATGGTGAAAGTACGTAAGATCGGTTCAGATTTAGATATAGATATAACAAATGTTGCTCCCGAATGTTTAACCGATTTTGGCCAAATTTTACATACTATATTTCACCAATAAACAGACATGGTGAAAGCGGGTCACATCGTTCCAGGTTTCAATATACCCCCATACAAATGTCCTTTCCGATTTAATATTTGTTGTCAAACACATACATTTACAGGATACAAAAAAGCTTCCCGTTTTCACTTTTTTACCGAATTGAATTGTATTCGGATAGAAAGTGGAGTGTATCATATAGTCTGCTCCGCCCGACTTTAGCCTTTCCTTACTTGTTCTACCTTGTCGAACTGTTTCTCACACATTTTAAGAGATTTTGCACTCAGATATTATTTTGTTATAAAATTTAGAATTGTTTCAGAATTCAATGAGACGAACATGACAAAATTGCGATTTGGAACTAAAAAATCTGACTTTTGCTCTAAATGTATCATATCTTCCAAGGGTACAATCTCGTGCAGGCAAAAGTTACCCTGAAAAAACGAGTAACCCTTAAACCTTTCCAAATATGTATACATTTCGTTAAAGGCTTTTGAAGGGAAAAAATTGTGTTGGTCCAATATCAGACTTTTGTTTAAAAAGGATATTTTTTACAATATTCATTACAACCAAACTATATTTGCCATAAAAATAAAGCCAAGAAACAACAATTTCAAATAAAAAACAGTTGCGTGCAAAATCTCTTAAAATGTGTAAGAAACAGTTCGACAAAGTCAAAAAAGAAATTAGTTTTTTTCAATTTTCAAAACGTGAAAATCTGTAATAAAAAATTAAAATTTTTTCCTCGCATTATGAACAAATACTTAAAAATGTGTTAAAAACCATAAAAATAAAAAATAAAAATTTTAATTTTCGATTTGAACTGGGATATTGTCCTGGCTCAAGACCATTTTGCATCTATATTTAATAAAATGCAAATTTATACAAAACTTTAGTAGGTGACATTTTTATTTATTTACATATCAAATTTCACGATTCTAGCTGCAATACTTTAGTTGGTACCATTTTTATCCCTTTTTGTGACGCTCACCTCTGAAAAGTATAAAAATGCATTTATATTGCGTTTCTATGTGGTGGGTGGAATTTACGATTCTAGCTGTAATACTTTAGTTGGTACCATTTTTATCCCCTTTTGTGTCCCGATCGCCTCTTAAAAGTACAAATTTCGAAAAATGCATATATATTGCAAGTTTACGTTGTCAGAGAAATGTAAATACCTATTTTCGCAAATATAACATAGCTGCGTTACTTAAATTGGTACCATTTTTATCCCCTCCTCCCTTAAAAGTACAAAATTCGAAAAATCCCTTGTTGTAGCTCGTCTACGTGGTAAGTGCAAGGCACACATCGAATCATGTTTCTAGCTACTGACGGTTAGTCAGGACGAAGGTTCGATGTTTATCCCTTTTTGTCCCATTTAAAAGTACGAATTTCGTAAAACCCTTTCTTATTCCTCGTCTGCGTCATATTTGGGAACTACCCTGTCATTATCATGTCCCTGACTTTAGCCATTTGGTCTGGGCGCTGATCAAGGATAAGTCAGTAGTCAGTCAGTATATACATATAAGGCCAATGAAATTGCCCACTGATTTCGGATGTTTCCGACTATCTGTGCAAAACTTTAATGTTTAGTCGATCATGTCCGATTTTCAGCATTCTTTCAAAAACGTTTGAATTTATTAAAACACTTCAATTCAATGAATACAAGGTCAATTTCTTGTTGAATTCAGTAATGCGAACGTAGTAATTTGTTTATTGGTCTCCTCAAGATAATCCTACGCACTGTCACTCAATTAATCCGAATTTTAAATAGAACAAGTGTTCGTGATATCTAACAGCAGCTTGGTAAACACTTCCGTTTTCGGGTTCCATATCATTAAGTTTGAAGTCGTCTGTATAGAATTTCGAATAACAATTTTCACCAGGAATGCGGTCCAACCAAACATTTCTAGAAAACTATGCCTATTTACATCTCAGTCACTATGACATATCTCTTGTCCTATTCAATTCTACTACAATTGCTCTAGTTTCTCTAGTCACTCCTGTCCCATTCACCAATTTGCCATTCAAAAACATCTCGTTTGAGTTGCTACCAATTTCGAAACTTGTTTAGAGATTTCAAATTAAATTTTTATGTTTTGATGTTCGCATTCCTTTTGGAGATATTCCTTAAACAATCTGTCAAAACCACTTGTTCTGTGGAAATACAAAACAAACCCAGAGAAAAAGTGACAAAAAATAAAATCATCATTGCGAGGAAGGAAAAGAAGGAGAAAAACACAACGGAGAGGAAACGGAAAACTAAAGGAACCCGTATACAAAATAAAATTTCACTTCCTACAGCAAACCATTTGAGAAAATCAAAAAAAAAAACTGGAAAAAAGAAAACTTTTGACACCAAAAGTGTCAAACAATATCAAGCCAACCAAGCCAAAAAAAGGACTACGAAAAACCAAATCAAAGCATAAAATCAATAAGCCACAATTTAAAGCAGCGAAGCAGGAGTGTAAAAAACGAAGTTTGATCAACGAGGAGGAGGAGGAGGATGAGCAGGCCAACAAGAAAAATAAGCCAACAAAAACTTGGCAAAGAAATCAAAAACATTCGAAGCGTATTTTTCCACAACGAAATGAGAAGTTGAAAATGTAAACATTGGCAGATGAGTTGGGCAGGGATGAATGGGTGGATGGGTGGGTGGGTTGTACCCAAAACAAAAAAAATTTTAACATCACATTTAAAGCACAAAACAACAACAACAAGGACAAGAAGAAGGAAAACGATAACGGCAATGACACCAAAAACGTTTAGAAAGATAACTCACAGGACATGACAAAAGCTATAAAGCATTTACAAATGGTGTCTGCTGTTATAGCCGACTTGTTTCCTTCTTCTTTTATTGTTTAACATAGACAGCAACAAGTTAAAACAGTTTAGAAGCAATCGCCGGCTTGCAGATTTTGAAAAATGAAGTCGAATTAGATTAACCCTACTCAGCTGTCGCTATAAAGGACACCAATTTGTAAATTTGATATTGACTACTTTATAGAAATGCAAGAGGGTAATTATTAGACATAATTAATACATAATGAATAAATTCTGTGGTCACAACCCTTAACAGCCTACCTCGAGTTAGGACACAATTGAGTTATTAGCACCATCGTATTCAGCGTATCTAAATTTATTTGCTCTAATGCTTTTATGTTTGTATCTCTTCTAGGAAGGCAATTAATCCTAAAAAACCTAATAGCTTAAGTTATTTTTCTAAATTACTGTTTTGGCATAACTGCCTAAGTCAATTTAGGATTACAACAAATATAAACATTATTTTTTCATCATTGCCTAAATCAACTTAAGTCGTTAATCCAAAAAAACAAAGAAACAATTTTATTTTCCTAACTTGAGTTAAGCTCTTATTCCGAATTACAATTTCGTTTTTTGATAAACATAAATTGAGTTAAGGTCTTTCTCCAAACAAAAAAAAAGTTTTAAAATATCATGTCAAGTTGAACTTTTTGACTTTCTTTCGTTCAACAATTCATAAGAGCCTAAGTGTCTTTTTCGATAATATCTTTTGACTGCGAGAATAAACAACTATTTTTTGTTAATAACTAAGTAAAGAAATTCGTTTCCTTGGAATCTGTAGCAAAGTTTTCCAAAAAACACCTTCTCCTGATTTTCAGTGAAGATTCAAAACTTTAAACTCCTGTACTGAAAATTAGTTATGTCGATTATTAGTTATGTCGATTATTAAAATATGTTTGCCATGAAAATCATTTGTGTGAAGTCGGATTTCACTTGTATGGGGGCCGCCTTAAGGGTTGCAGATGGAGGGTAGGTGTGTTGTGAAAAAATATAGGGGGTGGGTCTTACATTTGATCCCACTAGCGGTCTCCTGGGGCCAGTAAAAGCGGTGTGGACAAAGTATATAAAAAAATATTTTTTGTATTGGAGCCTCCTTAACGAGGGGGATAGAGGGTATGTGTGTTCGAAATAAATGTTGGGGAGGGAAAATCAATGGGGGTCGGCCTTACATTTAACCCCTCTGGGGGCGACTCCGAGGCAGTTTTGCGACTTTTGCTGTATTTTTACCACTTACCTTTGAATCCGATGAGCGTCCACTTACACTCGCCACACCACCCCCATTTTTTGGCTCATGAATTTTATTTCCGAACCTCACAAAATAGGGGGTTCTAGAATATCAAAATCCAAAAGTCGTGCACTATCCCACCCCTACTGAACAATAACTAAATTAACCCTTAATGGCCAATCTTGAATTTGATTGATTTTTGCCGTTTGGGTTTTGGTGTGTTCTGACATATTTAGTAAAATTTTATGACCAACATTTTTGTAGAACATTTCATCTCCGCCCTTCCCCCTTTTCGGGGTGTTTTTTACAATTTGTTAAAATAAAGCCAAAAAATGCAGTTATGAGGGGTAGTTAGAGGGTTAATATGTTCTACAAAAATATTCGCCATATCATTATCTAAATTGTTGAACATACCCTCTGCCTCAGATGTAAAGAAAACATAGTTTTATACACCGATATGCAGCAAGAAGAGGCCAGAGTTGGGAAACTTTAATCGTCTATAAAATGAAATTCCAATGTGATCTGTCAAAACACCGACATATGTATATTTTTTTAGTCTCCTCTTTCAGATTTTCTTGTCAGAACCCCGTAATTTTTGGAAAAAGTTTGAAATTGTTGTACAGTGTAATAAATACCAAAATTTTGTCGAAGGCCTATGCATAATATTTTCTTGTGTATTTTGGCTTTATAAATTAAAAAAATATGGAAATATATAATTTTAATTTTTTACTAAAATTCTAAATTTCAGAGAAGGTACCTTTAAGATTTGCACTCTCATTTTGGAAATAAAGGCCCGATCATACCCGTTTATATTTTCAATTGAAGGTAATTATGATGGCTAAAATCTTGCAAATTTTCACTTTTACATAAAACCTGTGGTTTAGTCTAAAAATGATTTTTTTAAACCATCTTATTTTTGATGGCAAGAAAGAAAATCATAAAAAATAAAAAAATCAGATCATACTTTTGTTATATTTTGTTAATAGCAAACATTCGAAGGCAGAAAGCAATGCAGCAGCAAGCAGAAACATCTAAAAAGGGCGTTAATTTCGGCCGGGCCGAACCTTATATACCCTCCACCATGGATTACATACCACAGAGGCTGTCGATTTTACATAGAAGTGCATTAACATTACCGGGAAATGTTACATTTTCTTCATACAGCCAAACAAATAAAAATATTGATAAAAAATTATAAATAAATATAAAAATTTAAATATTTGAATCCACGATTATATGGCAAGACTATCAATATGTTTATAAACGGTGGTTAAATTGTAAGGGCCGATGTTGAATGCAAACCACACCTAAACGTCAAGTGTTTTTCTGCATTTCATTTGACAGACTAACTCAATTTTAATCATGGCAAGATACACAATCGAGCAACGCGTTAAAGTTATTTTTATTATTATGAAAATGAGCGTTGAAATCAAAATGCATATCGTGCACTTCGAAGAAAATCATCTTCAGATTCGTCAAAAAGCTGAATTGCCCCTTTTTTGCGAATGATAATCCAAGAGTGATTGTCGAAAAACCAATGCGCCCACAAAGAGTGACTATTTGGTGCGGTTTATGGGCTGGCGGCATCATTGGGCCGTATTTTTTCTAAAATGAGGCCGGTCAGGCAGTTACTGTGAATGGACTTCGCTATCGTGAGATGATAACGAACTTTTTATGGCCCGAATTGGAAGATATGGATGTGGACGATATGTGGTTTCAACAGGACGGCGCCACTAAGGAAACAATGGCTCTTTTGCGCGACAAATTCAAAGGCCGTATTATCACACATGATGGCGATGTCAATTGGCCGCCAAGATCATGTGATTTGACACCGTTGGGCTTCTTTCTTTGGGGTTATTTGAAAGAAAAGGTGTACGTCGGTAAGCCAGCAACAATTCACGAGCGATATTTTGCTCCATACATAATTGAACCATCATAATAAAGAGAAATGCCAATAATCTCCTAAATAATTTGTGTTTTATTCAAAATCAACAACGGCCCTTAAAATTTAACCACCCTCTACTATATATTATAGAAATAATACTTCAAGTCAATTAAGAAAGTAATATATGGCAGCAATCTTCAAAAAAAACCAAAATTCCCTAACTATTGCGGAATAGTGTGCGTTTTTGTGCCTCTGTTCCCATTGTATCCCTTAAAAGTACGAATTTGGAAAAACCCTTTCAATATTTTACGTGTCTACGCAGTCAGAGGAATGTATACTCCGTATTTCATGACTCTAACTGCATATATTTGGTTGGTACAATTTTTATCCCCATTTTCCATTTTACGAAAGGCACGAATTTCGAAAAATCGCTTTGTTTTACGTGTCTACGGAATCAGAGGAATGTATACACTATTTCTATCTAAATTTTTTTATACGAATTTTGTAAACATATTTTTATAATATGTATCCACTCAAATAGAGGAATGTACACACCGAATATTGTGCTTCTAGCTGATGTCGTTCGATAAGTACCATTTTTATCCCTTTTTGCCCCATTTCACCCCCTACGAATAAGAATCACTTTATGGTGCATGTTTTTGTTATAAGCAGATATATATACAAAAAATTTGATATACTAAATCATTTCGTTTAGATACTTGCTTTCGGCATGATATTATCTATAATATTTATAAGAAGAATCCAGGACTTCTCCTTCTTTTTAAACCTTGTGTTTATAAACTACGGAAAAACTAACCATTCTGCAGATTTTTTAATTAAATTTTTTGAAGCCATCACTTCACCACTTCCAGACTCACACAGTCACTAAAACAGACATCTATGAACACTACTTTAAAGTTTCAAAAAAAAATGGATTTATGTAATCATTTCGAAAATCAAAATAAAATATATATAATTGAAAAAACTTTAAAAAATATAAAGCAGCTATACTAAAAGTAATTGAAATTGTCTTCAAAACAAGGCATAGTACATTAAAATCGGTTAAGTTGTTCAGTAGTTAAAGGCAATTGAATGAACACACCTTTTTGAAAAAATGTCTTTTTTCACTCTTAAATTGGTCATGATTCGTTAATTTTTTTCTATTTTTGTTTCCAAAAATATGTATACAATATTTTTATGAGAAGAATACGAACAAAAACTTTCAAAACAATCGCAGCTATCGAGGTCAAAACCCGTACCGCATGACGTGGAATAACTCATATATTTTATAGGGTCTCAGGTCGGCATTTCAAGGTGTTACCAATGGAATGGCAAAGTTAGTATACCCTCAGTCTGGAAGTGGAGGATATAACAATATCTACGAATAAATGTATATGTTGTGACACCCTTTGTATTCTTTGTCTTATTTTCATATAGACATTAATACAAATTGATCCCAATGATTTAATATCCACTGCCACTCACTACGGCCATAGGTAAATTTTTATTTTTGTTTTTTTGATTTCGAAATCCTAGAAAAATCTCCTTGTATCTTGCAATCGATGATAACCAGGTCTTGGAACTTAATAAATAACTAAGCCTTGATATGTCAGCTCAACAATTGCAAAACATCAGGGGATTATGGCTTATCGTCGTCTGTGAATTAATAAAACATTGCAAGTATCCTGACAAGCCATTCCTATAAAATTATCGACTGATTGGTGCATTTGTATTTTATATTGCATACCTTTAGGACAACAATGAGTTTATTTTTCTGTTG
Organism: Polietes domitor; assembly: GCA_947397865.1. Taxonomy (NCBI): domain Eukaryota; kingdom Metazoa; phylum Arthropoda; class Insecta; order Diptera; family Muscidae; genus Polietes; species Polietes domitor. The sequence goes on along the minus strand of OX377619.1, from coordinate 166,227,395 downwards.
GTCCTACATGTACAAATTAATAGATATATTTGAAAGCCGAAAAAAGAGATATAGGACAATAAAATAATGAACTTTCCAAAAACTTGGTTTATATTGCATTGTCTTGCTAGTGAATTTCTTAATTTATCGGAATAATTGTGGCAAACAAATGACTGGACATTTTACGTCCTAGTTGTCTAGTTATTAGTTCACCAGAAAAAAATCACCTGTTAATGCCATTTTTGCTAACACATAACTTTTAAGTAATTTAGGAAAGAAAACAAAACACCCTTGAAAAAGTTTTTGCTCAAAAATATCAAACTACTCCCGGAAAATATCAGCTGCAAACCAATATCACGAATTCTTGCCTAGACTTACAATATCAATAGTAATACTCCTGATGCTAGGCAAATGACCATCAATATCAGCCGAAATGTATTTAAACACAAAATAACAATAATATGTTATTTGCTGTGTTACACAAAACAGGACAAACTAATCATACCGCCCATACCTCTAGTTGGAGTTGGTGGTTGGGGGGTTAGAACAATAAAAACCAAATTTACATAGAAATTGGTTTCGCTTTTTTTTTTGCTCACTTAAAACAGCAACAAGAAAAAACTCAAGAACAACAACAACAGCAAGAACTTCTTAAACGTCATAAAGTATGTGGAAAAAGAGGGTAGTCATTTTGGGACTCCCTTCCATGTTAAAGGAAGGAGAAAAAAAAACAGAAAAACACATCGAGTATAGCAAAAAGGATTTGAGGTTGCGAGGAAAAACAAGTGCTGTTTTTTCCAACCGAAATATATCAAAATTAATTTTTATTTTATGATACTGTTTTCCGTTTCCTTTTCTGGGTTTTGTCTATAAATTTTGAGACCTATTTAAGAGGAGACTGGTGCGTTGGGTTTATGGGTCATTTTAAGTTGTTGCGGGTTTTTTTTTTGTTTTACGAGCTACTACAGATTAAAGAGTTGTGGTTGATTTTGTGTTTTAGTGGCATAGAAGACCATTCAAATCATTAGAAGAAAATCCGAATGTGATTTACAACTTGTTTTCTGTGGACCGACATGACCGACAAGAGTCATAAGTCAATAAAAACAATAAAAATAAACTACGGGAAATACATCAAAAAGGAAAATGGTTATGAACTGCAATAAACGTATAAGTGGCCATAAAAATTATTATACTAATTTCTAAATCAAAATAGAAATATATGGGTAAATATTACTCTTAATTCCGAAGAGAGAAAACAAGTACTAATATTTATTGATGATTAGTGGCGACAGGGGGCAATTCATTGGAATGGTTAGTATAATCTACAGCAAATTTAATGGATGAATTCTTAACAAGCACAAGACCACTGAAGAGTTTCTAACATTAATGTATGAATAAATCTTCAGTTGTCAATCATGGGAATGAAAACAATTTAGGATCAAGGAATTCTATATAGTTTTGAGAGTGGACAGTTGCCATGACAGAACACTGTACTCAGTTTTTGATTACGGTGATGGCTTCTAAAATGAGTTGACTTTTCTAAAGCATATAATTGCTAACTATATTTGCTGAAGAAGGTCGTCATTGGTAGGAAATCATTACAGTGGTAGTGTGCAGCCATGTTTGCATTCTATAAAATATAGATGCAAAATTGTTTCGAGCCAGGACAATATCCCAGTTCAAATCTATATATGCTGGTGTTTTTTTAAAGGACTTATGGAGATGAGGATTTCTCAATGGGAAAACGACAACTAATTATCAAAGATTTTCCGATTTTTATGAAAATCGGTAAGCTTGTTTGGTATTGTAAATTATTATGTGAGACGAAATTAAATTATTAAATTATTTCAGCTGCAATAACGGTTTCACTTTGCCTTGAAGACTTTAGCACAACCTATGGTCTTAAACCAAAAGAAAACAAACAAAAAGATTCTTTTTCGTTTTACGTTTTTTAGAGAAGCTAAATTCGAACGATATGCAGAAGGTCACCGATGATTATCTTACGTATGGTAGATGTGTGCATAGTTGAGTGTGGTTCCCCTCCTTCCCATTACCAAAAACGAAAATATCATCCTAATTTATTACATTCAAAAAAATAAAAACAAGTAAGGAAAGGCTAAAGTCGGGCGGGACCGACTATATAATACCCTACACCACTCCCTGCGTATATACCTCGCTTTTATTACTAAACCCAGATGTTTCATGGGAGCAAGTTTATGTAGTTCATATAAATTAGTTATATTTAACAAAGTCATATTTAACAAATATGGTAAATAATTGATCCAATTTTCCGGCAGACAAATACAAATTATACAGAAGTAATAGGATGAATCGAACCGACATTTGAAAGGAGGCCTATAACAACACTTGGGGCCTCGTCCAAAACATGGGCCTATATATTTCCCATTCACGGTAGGTATTCATAATTGAAATATATCATGGTCCAATGTAAGACGTAGTTTCTAGAGCTGTATTAGAGTAGAATGGGGGTTATTCCAAAGTATGGACACAAAAAAATCCGATGTAAAATTTGCGTTCTTGAGGGTTAAAAATTAAAATGGGGCCATTTGTAATGGCTCTGCATTAAAAAGTGGTTCCATATAGATCACTTTCAAAGAAGGTATTCTTAGTTGAAATATAAAATGATCTGCAAAATTATATCGAGATATAATGCACGATGTGGGTTCTAGAGATGTAATAGAGTAGAATGGGGGTCCAATGTGTATGGGGGTTATACCAAAATATGGACCCATATATTTGACTTTCATAATATGTCTTCTTAGTTGAAATATAATACAAAATGCAAAATTTGATCAACTTCCGATGTAAATTGTGGGACGTAGAGGGTAATAATAAAAATGGGGGCCATTTGTAAGGGCGCTAAATTAAAAAGTGGGCCCATATAGATCACTTTCAAAGTAGGTATTCTTAGTGTGAAATATTAATATAATATAATCTGCAAAATTTTAAACACTTCCGATGTAAAATGGGGGTCATAGAGAGGTAATAATTCAAATGGGGCTCACTTGTAAGGGCGCTACATTAAAAAGTGGGCCATTATAGATCACATTCAAAGTAGGTATTCTTTATTGAAATATAACATGGTCTGCAACATTTTATCAAGATCCAATGTAAGATGTGGGTTCTAGAGCGATAATAGTGTAAACTGGGCGCCCATTTGTGTGGGGGCTATACCAAAACTTCGACCTATATAGCTGGCTTTCAAAATAGGTGGTTCTTGTCTAAATATAACATTGTGTGGAAAATTTGATCAAGATCCGATGTATAATGTGCATTTTAGAGCAATAATATTGTAAATCGGAGGTACATTTGTATGGTGGCTATATCAAAACATAGCCCCATGTGATCCACTTTACCGTGAGCTTTTTCTAGTTAAAATATAATACGATCCTGAAAAATTAGTCATGATCCCATGTAAAATGTGTATTCTAGAGCATTAATAGGGTAAATTATATGGATATTTGTATGGAGGCTATATCTAAATCTGAATCGATTTTACCCACTTTCAGCATAAGTGTTTCTAGTTCGATTATAAAATGTTGTGCCCATTTTAAAGAAAATCGGGAACAATATGCGGTTTCTAGAGTGGAAAAAGTCAAATCGGGAGCGACATTTGTATGGGGGCTATATCTAAATCTGAACCGATCTTACCCACTTTCAGCATAAGTGTTTCTAGTCCGATTATAAGATGTTGTGCCAATTTTAAAGAAAATCTGGAACAATATGCCGTTTCTAAAGCGGAAAAAGTGAAATCGGGAGCGACATTTGTATGGGGACTATATCTAAATCTGAACCGATCTAACCCGCTTTCGTCACAGGTTTGAAGAAAATCGGGTACTATATGTGCTTTAAAGGGCTATATCTAAATCTGAACCGATTTTTTCCAAATTCAATACCAATCGTCCTTGGCCACAAAAGTAACTTCGATTCAGCTGGTGATCCTAAGCCGATCCGTATACTTAAAGGTGGGTCTAGCTCAATTATTTCTTGGTGTTACAAACATTTGGCGCGAAACTAACTTATAATACCCTAGTCCACGAAGTGGTGTAGGGTATAACAAATCTGAGACTTCTTTGAACAAAATTTCTCGCGGTAGGACACCTAAATTTGAAAATATGGGAATTTTATATTTCCTTCATTTGAAATTTCGCATTGGACGTTTTGTCCGTTTCACATTAATATCAACCTAGTAGTAACATTTTTGTATACCCTCACCTCCTACCAACTTTGTCATTCCGTTTGTAACACCTTGAAATATCGACCTGAGACCCTATAAAGTATATATATTCTTGATCGTCATAATATTCTACGACGATCTAGCCATGGCCGTCCGTCCGTCTGTTGAAAGCACGCTAGGAAAGGAAAGGAGCTAGGAGGTTGGAATTGAAACTGGGCGAAATCGGCCCAAAGGGATAAATTTTTCCCTCACAAGGACTGAAAAAACCCATAATAAGCACTTATATATGTCTGTTTGGACTTACTTGATATTGGGTATGCGTATTCCCCCGATAACAAAAACGTGCACCATAAAAAAGGGATCAAAATGGTACTTATTAAACGACAGCAGCTAGAAACACAAAATTCGGTGTGTACATTCTTCTAATTGAGTAGATACATAATATGAAATTATTTTTTTCCAAATTCGTACTTTTAATGGATAAAATGCGAATAGAGGGATAAAAATGGTACCAACCAAACGGCTGCACCTAGAATAATGAAATTCGGTGTATATATTCATCTGATTGCGTAGACATGTAAAATAGAAGGATTTTTCGAAATTCGTACTTTTGGGGGTTCAAATTAAAAAAACGGGATAAAAATAGTACCAACCAAATGACCACAGCTAGAGTCATAAAATTCGTAGTATACATTCCTCTGACTGCGTAAACACGAAAAATAAAAAGTTTGTTTTCCTAATTCGAACTCTTTTACTTTTATCTCAAAAATTGGTTGAATCATAAAATAAATCATACGTGAGATAATGGATTTTCAAAATTTTTACTTTTGAAATTAAAATAGAATGGAAATACAACCAAATGTAGCCCCCGCTATATACCAATATTAATTGTATTTAACCTTATTGAATATTGCTGTCTTTATATACTCCACGAGAGTATTATGTCTTTGTGCATTTGTTTGTAACACCCAAAAAAAGAGACATAGATCCATTGTTAATTATACCGATCGACTTAGAATCACTTTTTGAATCGATTTAGCAATGTCCGTCTGTCTGTCTGTCCGTAAATCTATTCTTGTAATCACGATACTGGTCGCAATTGTAGACTGAACCAAATGAAACTTTGCACAACGAAGTTTTTCGGGATAAGAACGAACGCTATTTAATTTGAAGAAAATCGGTTCAGATTTATATATAGCCCCCATAAGAATTTCACTTCCGATTTGATTCTTTTCACTCTAGATACCACATATATCAACAGATTTTCTTCAAAATTGGCAAAACATCTTATATTACAATTAGAGACACCTGTGTTAAAAATGGGTCAGATCGGTTCAGATTTATAAATATATATCCAATACAAATTTCGCTCCCAGATAGACTTTTTCCTCCCCAGAAACCACGAATTTCTTTGAAGTGAGCATAACACATTATATTTGAACTGGAAGAACTTATTGTGAAAGATGTTCACTTTATTCCATGTTTGGATATAACCCCGATACAAATATTCTTTTCGATTTGACAAATTGAACCAGGTCATATTAGCCTATGATTATATTTTCACTTTTTACCTAGTTGAATTGTATTCGGATAGAAAGTGTGGACTATATGATAAGTCGGCCCCGCTCGACTTTAGCCTTTCCTTACTTGTTTTGAATTGTATTGTATTATTTCGATATATATAGTACAAACGTATTGGTAGTCTTACAAAATTTTATATTTATTTATAAAATTATTTTCAATGTCTTTATTTGTTTTGTTTTGTCTATATTAAAAAAATAAATGTTCTGTAATGTTGCTGCACTTCTACGAAAATCGACAGCCTCTGTGGATTGCAATCCATGGTTCGGCCCGGCAGAACTTTATGCAGTTTTTTATTAATAAGTAATATTGACTGCTTAAATAAGTAAAGTAATTGATTATCAAATAAACAAACACCTGAATAAGCTGGAAACAAACCACAGATGCGTTGCTAATTCAATGAAAATATTTAGTTTCGTTCGGATATTAACATTGGACAATTTTTATAATAATTTGCATACACTGCAATTATTACTTGTTATATTATTAATCGTCATCCAATAGCTGCATGATATTCGTCTTCGTTTACAGTTTACCATTTTTACTTTTATTATTTTTTCGAAAACAAACGACCTAGTTGTGACTAATAATTCGAAAAGTATCGATATCGCACTGAAAATATACGTCAATATTTACATACAGATCGGTGGTAACTTTTTTAGTAATGAATTTGTAATTCTGACAATCTCCATCACTATATGTATCTGTATTAGTGATGTAAGTATTTCCGGTTCCAGTTAGCCAATGAATGCATTTGAACGTTATCTTATAATTTACGAGAAGTAATAAAACTTCTTAGAATATTTTCTCAATTCTCAACCGCAAGCAGTTATTACTTGGCTGGTGTATTTACGTCTTTAAAGACAGTTTTAATTCATTGTATTTAATTTAAAGTGACTGACCACTTTTCATCAATTTCTGGTTTGTTTTATGACCAACAATATCTGCTACACAATACGAGATATATATTTTTAAGTATTTTTGTCAACAGTTCAAATCCAAAAATACCTTCAAAATTCGGTGCCAAATTGCAATTAACAAGAAAATTAAAAAAAACAAGCTTTTCTAAAGCCTACTTGCAGGCACTTAAACACATACCAAGGGCATAGTCTACCCTAAAGGCGACACCAGAAAATCAATTATCAGGATTTAAAAATTTCTTCAGACAACACCACCCTCTCTCACTCCCCGACCATTCAAAGCCATGACGACATTTTCCTCGAATGAAAACACGAATAAATTTCATTTTCTGTGAATATAATAGAGCGAGTGTTTATCTGAATCTGGTCTAATATCCTAAAGCCACGAGAAAATATCTGTTAACAACCTTACGCAGGTATGTTGACTTTTATGTTGTTTTCCATGTTTATATGTCTGCATGTATATGTTGCCAAAAGATTATTATGGAAATCTGTGCGTATTCATGGAAAATAAACCCAACACAAAAACGCACACTCGCAACGTGTCTGGCATTTAAATCCACCCCCAACTCCTCGTACCTGCTGATGCCATGGTTATGGGTAAACCAGTAACAAAATAAAACAAATTTGTTTAATAGTCAGCCCATTGAAACAGCCAACAACTTTTGCCCAAAAAGTTTTATGAACAGCGCAAGTTTTAATAGAGATCCACCAAGCAAAAGGTGTTGATTTTAAATTAAATAAAATTCAAGTATTCCCGGAAAGGCTGGTTGTCTATTTGCTCAAGAGCTAAACGAAATTGAAAAAAGGGTTGCCCGCTCTGTGATTTAATATTAAAGTTGTTGATAAGCAACCCAAAGTGGATTTTCTGTTTTTTTCTCTGAATTTTCATAGTCATCCTTTTAATATGTGTTCTGTATATTTACACAATTCCCCTTTTTTCTTGGCCACCTAAATGTATGGCATATGTTTGTAAAGGTGCGTCGTCGTTGAAATTAGAAATACATTTTCAATGAAGAGATGAAAAAATCACGACAAATTGTAAACATCCTTAGGTTATACTGTGCTAACCTACAACGAAATTTAATTTAATTTCCAATCCCAGCAAAGCTTTTAAATATGCATGAGTCTAGGGAAGTAATGGCCAATCTGTAAAGAATTATGTTTTATTTACTGCTGAATTTAAAGACCGAACCGAACCGAAATAATATTAAAAATAAAAATAAATTATATAAAAACCTCTATTTATTCAGGGTATTTTCAATCTTTGTGCAGGACAAATGTTGCCTCTAGACCGATCGAAGTACAACTATCATTTGGGCAATTTTAAACTCATAGCTCATTTAGTTTAGATGCTAAAGTACTTTGGAAGGACGGACATCGATTAAATTAAACAAATTGTTTAGATCCGGCAACAATATTATCACTTGCATTTAATTTCATTTTGTCATATGAAAGATATTGTGTTCCATTATTAAATGACAAAGTTCAACCTTTCCAATAAAACCAGAAATTTGAAAAAATAATCAGTACTTTTTTAAAGCCGATTCTAATTTTAAATGACCTACTCATTATTCTATATTTATTTTATTCTACGGAGCTCCAGTTTTTAACGATTTCTCAGACCTTCATATAAAAACAAGCAAGGAGAGGCTAAAGTCGGGCGGGCCCACTATATGATACCCTCCACTTATTACCCAATTACAAATGAATTCAGGGAAGAAAGTGAAATCGGGAACGATTTTTGTACGGATACTATATCATTAACCAATGTGACCTACTTTCACAAAATATGTTTCCAGTAGAAATATAAATAGCAAAATCTGTAAAGGTATGTGTCTGAGAGAAAAAATTTAAATCGGGGAGGAAATTTTTATGATTATGATTATGAGACGAAGTGACACACGTTCACCATAGGAATTCCTATTTGAAATATGGTGTGTTTTGCCAAATTTGAATAACATCGGTTAAAGTAACGAGTTTCTAGAGCGGAAAAAGTCAAATCGGAGCGGCGTTTTTATAGCGCCTATATCTAAATCTGAACCGATCTGACACAATTTTACCATAAATGTTTCTAGACGAAATATAAGGTGCTACGGCAATTTGAAGAAGATAAGTTAAAATATGTGGTTTCTAGAGCGGAACCAGTCAAATTGTGATCGAATTTTGCATGGCGGCTATATCTAAATCTGAACCAATTTTACCAGCTTTTACTACTTAGATTGTAAGGTATTTTGCTAAATTAAAAACCCGGATACAATATGTGGTTTCTAGAGCGGAAAAAGTTAAATCGGCTCAGAAAATGATTCTAAGTCGATATGTTTAATAAATACATGTTTTTATAACTTACATTTTACAGAACTTTACTAGCGACTACAGTTTATTTTTCCCAGACTTTTGGAACTCCTGGGAATTTAAGGAATATTTTATTATTTCCCGGGATTTTTTGATGTACATAAAAATTAGTATAAATAAATCTGTAGCAATTATTTCTGCCAGAATTCTAAAAATTGACAAAACCACAGCGCAGAGTTCCAAACACTCTAAATATTTATTTTTACTAAGACTAAAAAAACTACAGATACGAATAGTGATTTTTTGGACAATGGATTAGACAATTGCGGTAAATTATATTTGTCTAATAAATTTAAACTACTGCATTTGAATACGAATATTTTTAAACATGAATTGGCGTATTTTTTTAAACTATTTTGAAAAGTTTTAAAAATTCCCAAACATCTTTTCAATCAATCAATCTTATTGTTAGTAGAAATTTCCACAAAACTCTACGATGTCATAGGGATATCGAGATACATTAACATAGAGTAATTTTCATGAACGATAACACAATGGATAGGATATAAAATATTTTGTCATAAGGTAATTTTAAAAAATTTTTAACTTTTTTATGGTATGAGATACCAATATATATATTTTTTTAATTTCAATAAAATTTTACAGAACTAATTGACTTTTTCTAATTAATTTTACAAACAGAAAATATACCTTCGATTTTTGTCAAAAAATTTTATTAATAAATAATAAAAAATAATAAAATGTTATTGCTGTCGAAAAATAATTAATATGAGTTATTAAAATTACTTACTTTAAGCAGGCTTCAAAAAAAAGTTGTGGATGGTCCTGACTAAAATAAATCTTTGGTCCGTTTGGCGCTTTGTATCAAAATATATCGGCATTATAGCTGTCCAATCGTGTCAATTTATGCATTTATCTTGAATATTTTTAATTTCGACAGCAATAACGTTTATAATTGTTTTAGAGTAAGTACCAGGAACACCATAAAAAAAAAAAAAACAAAAATATTTTTTTTCGTTTATAAAATATATAACAAACAATTAAAAAATACTTTTTTAAGTTTTCAAAATTGTCTGTAAAACTTTAGAAAATTAGCTGGAAATTAGAAAAATATATTAGTATCCCACAAAAAATTGCAATTTTTTTAAATGAAAAATCTTTACATTCGGCCCACCCTAGTGTCTACAATTTCTTATCTTTTTGCATTCGGCAAATGCATCCTTATTCGTCATATATAAATTTAAATTTCTTATTTTTTAAAAATCGCGAAATATTAAAAAAATCGGATAGAAGAAAAAAACTTTGAAATTACAAACATGAAATTACTCTATAAAAATTGTTCACTGTAATAATTGTCTATATCGTTCATTCCATATCAAACCGAACGATTTTCGTAAAAAAAAGACGACAATGACTCCGATTTTAACGATTTTTCGCAGACATATTTAACCCGAAAAAATTATTTTCTGAGCGATTGTTCATAACACACACACTTAGTTTGTGTATGTTTACGGGTGTACACTAGATACACGCAAAAATAGTGTTTGGTATTGGTAAAATAGCGAAAATTAAAAGTTTTATTGATGTCTTGAAGAAATAAAAACCCTGGTGTGAACAAAAATTGTGTGATAAATTTATTCGGGGAGATACAATTATTTCTTTGTGGATAAAACAGGAAAAATATAATAAATACTTCAATATACATACATGCATGTAACAAAATTTTATGTTAATTAAGTCGTTGCATCCAGGGCACACTACATTAAAAAAGTTGTTTTTTTTTAATACAACCCGTTATTTCTCCAAGCTGAAATTTTCGGGGTTTGTTTAGAATCGATCAGGGAATATGCCTATATTTTTTCTGAATTTTTAGGTAGGTGTTTTCATAGTGAAAAATACAAAAGATGAAGAAAAATCAGAAATACACAAATTTGTTGTCAGTAGCAGTCAATAGCCAAGAACGCCGGCGAAAAGTACTTGTAATTACAGTTAAAATAAGCCATCATTCTTTGAATTGTGCCTACGCTTTTTCTCACTACACCATTATCAATGTTCATACCTCGGCAAGATCTTCTTGATTTTCGCAATTTTTTAAATTCTCATAAATTTTGTTTTAGTTTTTTCGTTTGCATTTTTTTGGTCTGTAATCAATATTTGATTTGAACTGGGATATTGTCCTGGCTCTAGACCATTTTGCTTCTATATTTAATAGAATGCAAATTTATTTACAAATGGCATGGTGACATTTATTACTTGGCTGCAGACTACCACGATCATGATTTCGACCATGTCAAAAGTCTTTTCAAGTGGCTTCGCAGCGACTTTTCAACATCAGACCCGGCCTCTATAAGGAGATGATTTACACAAACGAACGAGAATCACAACTCACTTGCCGAATTTGCGTTTAAAAAATCGCACCAAGTAATAAAGCACACATGCCATCTTACAAGCATCTCATTGAGTTGCATATTGTAGTATGTGTATATGCAGGTATAGTTACCCAGCAATACTTCTGCCGTGCCAACGCTCATTTGTTTTAGTTTTTTCGTTTGCATTTTTTTTTTTGGTCTGTAATCAATATTTGATTTGAACTGGGATATTGTCCTGGCTCAAGACCATTTTGCTTCTATATTTAATAGAATGCAAATTTATTTACAAATGGCATGGTGACATTTATTACTTGGCTGCAGACTACCACGATCATGATTTCGACCATGTCAAAAGTCTTTTCAAGTGGCTTCGCAGCGACTTTTCAACATCAAACCCGGCCTCTATAAGGAGATGATTTACACAAACGAACGAGAATCACAACTCACTTGCCGAATTTGCGTTTAAAAAATCGCACCAAGTAATAAAGCACACATAAATTTTGAAAAAATGTCGGGTTTTTTCGACTTCATCGTACACAGTTTCAACGAAATATGAATTGGTGATGTAAAAAAGGTGTTCGGTTTGACATGGAATCATCGATATGGACTATGAGCAGTATTACTTGTAGGTAAATATTTGCAATGTATAAAGAAATAATTGCGCTCACATATCGCTCAAAATCCCCCTATACAACGCACTGTGGTTCAGAATCAAAATCCATTGACAAAATTCAATAACTTTTGTTCTTGTAGACATTTTTGAGTTCTGTAAAAACCAAATTAGACAATGACCCAAGGATTGTTTTGAGATATTAACATTAAAAATCACAGTTGGCTATATTTCGTATTTTTCGTTTTTTTTTTAATTTTTATTTTTATCTTTTTTAACATATTTTTACGTATTTGTTCATAATGCAATGAAAAAAATTTAAGTTTTTTTGTATTACAGATTTTAATTTTCTTTAAATTTCTTTGTTTGACTTATTAATGTTAATATATAATCCTTTGGTCATTGTGTAATTTTGGTTTTTTACAGAATTCCAAAATGTCTAATAGAACAAAAGTTATTGAATTTTGGCCGATGGATTTCGATTCTGAAGCACTGTGCGCCGTCTGAATTCATTTAGCGGCTTTATCACCTTAATATTTTTACTGTTATTGTCGGTAGAAAACCTATTAAAACTTCCCTTACATATTATATTAGCAGTTATGACAAGACTTTAAGCAGTATGACCCTTTCGATGGTCATAAAATTATGTCATTCATATTTCTTGGAATGAGAAAACCTTCCTCTGCCTCCAAAATGTTTCTACATATCTTTAATGGTCTGCACTGATTGGCCGCGTTAAAAATCGGTTTTCCTACACTGTCCACCACAAAAGGAATACCACCTTTTTTTGGTGGCCCAAAAGTATGCTTTAACTTACGGCATACCTTTAAAGTATGCTTTTGAAAAAAGAGCATACCCACATTATATTTATTTACATAATTTTCGTGTACAACAGCTATAATAACAACTGTGAAAACAGTTTTGTTGTTGTTGCTGCTACTGCTAAAACCAACTTTTCCACTTTACTTAACCTATTTGCTTTAAGACAAAATGGTTGGGAAATGAAACTGCAGCCGAAGAGATGTTGTTAAAGAACAAGAAAATAGCAATTTTAGTTAACAACCCCAAGACCTCTTAATTTTCTTGATTTTTGTTTACCAGCAAACTTTAATGTTATTGTTGAACTCGTTGTTGTTGCCGTCTTATAGCATTTTGCCTGCAAAGAAGTCAACACACAGTTGGCTTAAACCATCGCTTTGGCAAAATGAGCGAGAAAACAGCATGAAAGACAGTCTGAAATCTCACATGGCAAAAGTAAGACATGCACATATGTATGTATGTATATATGTCTGTACAGACATAAAACTGTCTCATAAACAAAGCCATGCACAGGCCACAACACAGCCAGACGGAAAGTCACATAGACAGAGAGCCGAAAACACCCTCCTCATCAGACATGCCTGCCGCCTTGGCAATTACACGCTCTCTCTCTCACACACACACTCTGAGTGTGTAGGTTGTAACACACACATTTGAATTGGCCCACTTGTGGCATTTCTTGGCCACACGCAGGCAAACACTTCCTTGGAACTAATACACTCACTCACTCACTAACGCATACATATGTACTACTACCAATTTACACATACTCATGCATATTCATACATTCCATTCGCCCAGACAGACTCTGCTCTACTCTTCTCATATTATCACAAAGTTTCCTCTGGCTGCTGTCGTTGTTATGGTAAACAAGTATAAGTTCAACTAATTTATGCACTTAGCACAAAAGTATGAATGGGGCGGGGGAATGGGGAGGGTGAGGGGGCGAAAAGCTAGTAAAGAATACTGCTCGTTTTTTCTCCAACCAAGATAACACAGTTGCAAAAGTCACAGTTTCCACCACAGAAACCAGAATTCCGAAGGACAGCCCAGAAGCAGAACGAAGAGTTATTTGAGATCATTGGACAGGGTAGGTATGATAATGAGGGTAGTATTATGGAAGTAGAGAACGCAAATCATTAAATGTAGATAAATCTTAGTCGGTATTGGAAAAAACTCTGATTTCACTTCTAACGTTTTTAAATACTCATACTGGAGATGAACACTAGTTCGTATCGAAAAAATATAACTGCGAAAGTATTATAGAAGGAAAAAAGTATTCTGTTACATCTCACAAGAATATTTTATGATGCGCTTGATTAAGGTGTCTCATTTTAGTCAAAAGAAAAATTAATAAAAAATCAACAAAATTCGAAATTTAGAGAATATAAGATTTGACTTTAAATTATATTTTAAACGATACACAATTTGCGATTGTGGTGTATTAACCCCCCAGGGATTCAGTAACACATTAAATCAAGTATGTAAGATTCAGTCGTTTAAACAGACGCACTGTGGGGCATCTGTCAGGAATCAGTGGCAAAAGTCGAAAATTTGATAAAAGCTTTGGTAAAACTGATAATACCAATTGCTAGATTCAAAATCGAACAAATTGGTGTCTATATAGCCGCTCAAAGTTGATTCATTTCTTCAGAACTCAAGAAAAAAAGCAAAAAGTGAAAAAATTGTAAGATTAATAATTGCCTTACAGACAAACTATCTACCCAATTTTTACGTCTTTGATCTCGTTTGAAAGGTACGTTAAATGAAATGGAATAAAATAAAAATTGGTGGTTTCCGAGGCTTAGTAACCCAAAAATCGCGTTAGTAAAAAAACACTATATTTTGATCGTTTTTCAACTTTGGTGGAATAGAACTAAAGAAGTTTTGATACGTTTTGGAAGACATTACTTTTAGGTGATTTAGTACATATTACTCTGCCGTATTCAATTAAAGTTGGCTGCCGATACTTGCCTATTCGCATGTTATTACAATAAAAGTGTGGCACCTCCAACACAAATTTATCTTAAAATGCAACATATTTGGAGTACTATGACCATCAGAGTTTTGAAAATTTTGTGAGAGTTCATTGGGTATTAATTTGGACAGTTGTGCAAAAAATTCGCGAAATTGGAAAGGGGTTGTGGTACCTCCTGTACGATCAATTATTAAATATATTCATTTCTATTACACTGAGAGTTCTGAAATGTTAAGTAAATCCATTAGTCTGGGTAGTTGGGTGAAAATGGGCGGTATTTTTTAAGAGGGCGTGGCACATTCCATAATAAATTAAAACCAGTTATAGAGTATTTTCTTTTACATGACACCGAGTTTCCTGAAATTCTGTGAGTTCATTAAGTTTTCAATTACGTGGGCAAGATACAAATGGGCGGGATTTGAAATATGGGCGTGCAATATTTTCTAAAAATTATATATATATATTCCGTTATATATATTCCGTCATATGGCAACAAGAATCTTGAAATCTTGTGTGAGTTCATTGAATAATAATGTACAAATTTGGGGAAAAAGTGGGTGTGGCACATTCCACATAAAGTAAATATGTATCCCTATTAATATTATAAAAACTTTTATCTCGTTTTGGAACTTCATACAGATAGGATCTTTAGGATATATATTAAAAAAATAGTACTGGAAGCGGAGGGGCAAAACTGTTTTTAAGAATAACTTTATAAAAATTAGTACATATACGATTAGTACAAAGCACGAAAAAAAATTAAAACCCCGAATTTTGATTTTTCGGTACATGTTTTTGTCTGGAGAAGCAGGCGGGTTTCAGTTAGTTAACTATAACTATATTACTAAATATGTGAATATATGTCATGTTAGATCAAAAAATAAATGGAAATATGGTAGTTTAGTAACAAAAAAGTAAATGAAAAATAACACGAAATATAAGGTTTTAGAAAATAAAGAAAATCCATATTCAACGTATGATTTTAAAGCTCCCAATAAGTATAGTATGAAATTCGTGGTCTCATTTATGATGTCTTCTTTACAATAAAATTTTACTTTTGTAATTACGATCCCTATTTCCGAAGTTATGATTTTTGCAAGGAAAAAGGTCAAAAGGCCCCAGTGTGCGATATATACATATATCGTCCATATTCCATGCGAATATAACTTCTATGAACGCATTGCCAAATATCAAACTTCACATTATTCCGATCATCTGTATGACAGTTATAACAGGTTTAATTTTATGTAGTTTAGGGTTATTTGTGTGGGAGGTACTGGAAAGGGCGTGGCAAAACCCGCCATATTTGGTACACTAAAAGTGATTATAAAACAAATAAGGAAAGGCTAAAGTCGGTCGGGCCGACTATATGGTACACTCCACTTTCCATCCGAATACAATTCAATTCGGTAAAAAAGTGAGGATTTATGTATATTTCCTAATCATAGGCTAATATGACCTGACCCAATTTGCCAAATCGAAAAGAGTATTTGTATCGGGGCTGTATCCAATCATGGAATGAAGTGACCCACTTACGCAATAGTATAAATACAATGTGCTATGCTCAATTTGAAGAAATTCGATGAAAATACTTGGTTTCCGGGCGGAAAAAATCACGCCAGGAGCGAAATTTGTGCGTGAGCTATATATAAATCTGAACCGATCTGACCCATTTTTACCACAAGTGTTCATAGTTTTACCGAATTGTATTGCAATAGGATAGAAAGTGGAGTGTATCATACAGTCGGCTCCGTCCGACTTTAGCTTTTCCTTACTTGTAAGATATTTAAAGTTTTCCTTATCGTGCGAAATTTCTCGAACTACTTATCGAAACTAATAAACCCCCACTTGGGTTTTGCTAGTTACGCTGCTGTTTCGGTTTTATGGCCTCATGTAAATTTTGACCAAAACTGGATTTTTCCGAATAATGACATTTTGCTCTAAATGTATCCTATCTTCCAAGGGTGCAATTTTGTGGATGCAAAGCTTACCCAGCGAAAACGGAGACCACTTCTGCCTTTCTAGAAATGTATTGCTTTCTTCAAAGGCTTTTAAGAGAAAAAGATATGTTGAAATAATAAAAACCGTTTTTTCTGACCTCTAAAAATTAAATAATTTATACAGTTGAGTTATTCTACAAAGTTTCAATGGCATAGAATATGGTAGTGTTAAACATGTGTTCGGATATAGCCACTCTTAGAGTTATCCCCACACAGGATATGAAATGCGCTTATTTCTAAAACAAAATTTCCTTCCTTAGAAGAAACAAGTAAAAACGGAGTTAAGTTCGGCCGGCCCGAACTTTATATGCCCTCCACCATGGAGGCTGTCGATTTTCGTAGAAGTACAGAAACATTACAGAAAAATTGTAGTTATACCCTCCACCTCCAGGATGTGGGTATACTAGCTTTGTCAGTCCGTTTGTAACACCTTGAAATGTCGATCACTTTCAATCTTAACCGATTTACAACTATTAGATTCTAGGAAAATGTGAATCTAATATCGATAGAAAAATGTGAATCGATAGTACGGTCCTTATAATTTAATGTTTGAAGATTATTTCATGCAAATGTTGACCTTGACTGCGCCTCAAATGGTCCATCCGCTTAGTCCAATATTGGCATTTCCACGTTTTTGAGTAGCAGATTCCCAATTGCTGCGAACGGCGACGAATCGATAATTGATGGTCATCATTAACACTGGCCGATACAGCTGCGATATTTTCTTCAGTTCGCACTCTACGTAAGCGTGTTGGTGGTTTAATGTCCAACAATGTAAATTTGGTGCGAAATTTAGTCACAATAGCCCGAAAAGCCGCTTCAGTGTGTCGATTAAACTGACCATAAAATGGAAGCGCGCGATGAACTTTCTTAACAGAGCACGCATTTGATAATAAAATTCAGTAATAATAAGACGACTCATGATTAAATTATAGACCAAACTGAAGATGTTTGACAGTGAAACAAACCACGAAACGTGCGTCAGCAGTTTAAACCAGTGTTGCCAAAAAGATAATAGCTAAAAAATCACCCTTTATATAATTTATAGGGTATCAGGTCGATATTTCAAGGTGTTACAAACGGAATGACAAACTTAGTAAACCCCCATCCTGGAGGTGGACGGTATACAAATTTGAAATAGCTATAATCCGATTGTATTATATTAATAAACACTTAACTACATATCAATTCACACAATTATATTGAATATAATGATTTTAAGAAGAAGAAATTAAATGAAAAAATTGGTCACATTTAGATAGAATCAAACAGAAAGTGATTTCTATTCATACCATCCTACATTATATTTCACACCACCCTTTTCACGAGATTGTATATCGGTGTTTGGAAAAAAGTTAATTAAATTAATAGAGCAGTCTAATTTTCAATTCTTCATGCGAAATTCAGCCAGAGCAGACGAAAAGTCATTTGTTTCTTTAGATATTGTATCTGTCTCTTTCGATTCACAGACAGATCGTGTGAATCGACCTTAAATGACATAATTTAAAAAAGGTCGTATGATTTTTCGTTAAGTATACGCTACCCTGAGCTCATTGAATCTATATTAATTATACGTCACAGTGGACAAAGATTTAAGTATTGTCATTTCTCGAAACTAATGTCTTCTAAATATTCATATAACTAAACATGAAGAAGATTTTTCTAACTCTTGTATTTGTCTTTTGATAATATAATTGAACTAATAATGCCAAGATCATGACAAAATAACTTAGAAATCCACTCATGGCTCACTTATTTGTCCCTCCTTCGTTAAAAGTTATTTCGATTTTTATTCTAAAAATCCCATACATACAAACTTTCCAACTATTTGGTTTGAACTATTTTACAAAAAACACACACACAAACAAAAACTGAGTGCGTGCAGGACTATGCCGGGAAAATGTCGTCGAGTCACCAGGACAATGGGAAATTCAACACACATGCTGTTCAAATTGTTCAAATGCAAGGAAGTATAATCGTTAATTTCTCAAGTGCTTTTCGCACAAAAAACCAGCATGAAACGTAAACAAGGCAACGTAAAGAAGGAAGGACCAGTAACACAACAGTGAATGGGGATGCTCCAGCGATATAACGTATACGTTCAGGAGCAACGGAGACATTCTAAATTTTGTTGATTTATTGTGTTTACATGCAGCTTTGAAACGTAAACAAAGCGATAAGAAAGGAAAAAAGCGAAGAAAAAGAGGATTTGTGCAAAATCAAAAGAGTATCAGGTATGCATACAAGGAATTATTGACTGTGGAGGGAGGGGAGGGTGTGGAAATGGCTAAAAGCAGGCAACACAAAGTTTCAACACGTAAAGTGATATACACAGGAGGTAAACAAAAATTTAAAGCGCTCAGGAGAGTTGCTTAAAACATACAAAAATAATATAACAATAAGTCGGAGGACTAAGCTCAGATTCAATCGCTATAACGCTCAAATATACGCTTTTCTACATGTTCGAGTAATACTAAGTTTATCATATTTATAAAAAAAAACTGTTGCATTTCTTTCTCATTCGTTCTCGCATTTAAAGCATACCTTAAGGCTTACAACAAAGTTCATGCAGTACCATATAGTTTTAGGTTTATTTAAGATATATACAAGAATTTTGCAACATTTCAAAAACAAAACTCAAACCCAAATCAAATACAACGAATGTTAGGCGAAATAAACAAGCCACAGGCATATTTTCTTTAGGAATTCTTAGCATAACCTAAAGTAGTAGAAATGGTCGTACATGAAGAATTGCACAAGATAAAATGAAAACTAAAGCAAATAGTTTATGAATATAGTACGAGAACAAAATAAATAAAATGTCAGGTTCAGAGAAAAAGCTGACGACTGCACAGACACACACACACAGACTGGACATGAAACCAAACTATATATGTACCCTTAGGCTGTTATGACAATTTAAAGAGTTTAACATATTTTGAGGAGTTTACTTTGTTAAATTTTTACAAAAACTCTGTTAAATTGAAATGAAATAAATTGAACTATGAAAGTCTTTCGCTAAATGTTTCAGAAAACCAACATGAGAAGACCTAATGAATTTTGCTTGAAGAAGCTAATGGTCAGAAATAAACAATAAAGCTGTGTTTTTATAACAAAGAAATATTAATAATATTATTTTTGAATCAGTTTTATGCATTTTGGTGATATACATCTGAAATAATATCTATCATAAGTGATTATTTTATTTTTCCTTAATAGCAGGATTACACTGTGAAACACAAAAAACAAAAAAAAAAGAATATACGAGTATCGGCGTTTGGAAAGTTTTCGTTTTTAGAACATATTTTCAATATTTCAATATTTTCCCTTTTGCTCTAATGATGAATAGGATCCGATCCTAACATTTTAAGTATTGGCTGTAATATTACTTAAAACACTCTGAGAAACAATAAAAACCTAAAACGATTGCAAATTCTTTTTTTTTTTTTTCAAAAATAGTTTTTATGAGAAGTACGAAAAAGCGTCCAATAAATATGAAAAATTACCCAAAAAATACCATGCAAAATTTGGTGATTTTTCATACAAAAATAAATAAAAAATAAAAAAATAAAGCAAATTTGAAAAATCGCCCATTGGCGAAAAACCTGTGATATATTCTTGGATTATTTTTCATATTACAAATTACTCAAATTCTTGGTTCATATGAAAAGTTACCAAATCTTCGGACGATTTATTATTTCTGATTTGAGTGATTTTGCATTTATTTTTGGGCGTCATTTCATTTTCATTTTACTTGGACATTTGGACATACCCCACTTGATACGTTTTGGGGTAATTTTTCATATGAAAAGGACCCAATTTTTGTGCGAATTTTTCCTTACTCATTTTTTTGGTGATTTTCATATTCTGGGCGATTATTTATTTTTGATTTGGGTGATTTTCATTTCGTTTGGAGACACCTCCAGAGGTGACCATCTCTATTTTTCCAAAAAAAAAGCGGGATATATGAAATCTATTTTTTTGGAATAAAAGCGGGATCGTGAAAAAGTAAAAATCGGCTACTTTAAAGTTTTATACATTTATTTTTATACACTCCACGAGAGTATTATGTTTTTGTGCATTTGTTTGTAACACCCAAAAGGAAGCGAGATAGACCCATTGTTAAGTATACCGATCGAGTTAGAATCACTTTCTGAGTCGATTTAGCAATGTCCGCCTGTCCGTCTGTCTGTCCACCTATTGTTGTAATCAAATTACAGGTCGCAATTATGGTCCGATCTTAACAAAAATTGGCAAAAAATAAGTTTTGTGGATCAAGGACGAACGCTATTTAATTTGAGGCAAATCGGTTCAGATTTAGATAGAGCCCCCATACTAATTTCACTCCCGATTTGACATTTTCCGCTCTGGAATCCACATATTGAACCCGATTTTCTTTAAATTTGGCACAACATCTTATAATCCAAATAGAAACACTTATGCGGAAATTGTGTAAGATCGGTTCAGATTTAGATATAGCCCCCATACAAATCTCGCTCCCGATTTGACATTTTCCGCTCTAGAAACCCCATATTGTACCCGATTTTCTTTAAATTTGGCACAACAGCTTATAAACCAACTAGAAATACATTTGCAGAAATACGGTAAGATCGGTTCAGATTTATATATAACCCCCATACAAATGTCGCTCCCGATTTCACATTTTCCGCTCTAGAAACGACATATTGTTCCCGACTTTCTTTAAATTTGGCACAACATCTTATAATCCAAATAGAAACACCTGTGCAGAAATTGGGTAAGATCGGTTCAGATTTAGTTATAGCCCCCATACAAATCTCGCTCCCGATTTGACATTTGCAGCTCTATAAATCACATATTGTACCCGATTTTCTTTAAATTTGGCACAAAATCTTATAATCCAACGAAAACACCTATGGCGAAAGTAGGTAAGATCGGTTCAGATTTAGATATAGCCCCAATACAAATGTTGCTCCCAAATATTAAACCGATTTTGGCCAAACTATACATATTATATTTTACCTATTTCGTTGCAGATTTCAATATACCCCCATACAAATGTCCTTTCCGATTTATAATTTTACAGGATACAAAAAACCTTCGTGTTTTCTCTTTTTTACGGAATTGAACTGTTTTCGTAGAGGAGTGTATCATATAACTTTAACTTTAACCTTTCCTTACTAGTTTGCATTTCACTTGGACATACCCCAGATTATATATTTTTGGGCGATTTTTCATATGAAAAAGTCATTCTGACGACATTTGGAATGGTCAAGAGGCCTTAGTTCTTGGGTCAATTGCACCTTGTAAGCGTGTAAATGCAAGTCTTTATGCATAATGTTCATCAACGACGAGCGTGAGAGGTGCAGTTGTTGGCGACGAGTTGGGGTGGACGGCTCTTCAGCCACACTATCCCGAACAGCAGCAATATTTTCTGCAGTACGAGCTGTACGAGCATGCACTGGTGTTTTCACAGCTCCTACAGACCCAGTTTGCTGAAATTTTTGCACGATTTGTCCGATTGTACGCACATTTGGACGATTAGATCAACCGAAAAAATCACGAAATGCACGAATGCACTTATAACACTTTTTTCGGTTAACATAATGTTCCCTTCGACCAAAAAATAAAAAAAAACTCAGACCAGCTGGACTATAAGTTTATTCTACAGAATTGATCTACTCAACAGACCCTTTCAGAATTATTGGGTCGATACTCTGTTCCAAAAATGCTGTTGGACAGTGTTATGTATACGAAAATATAGTAATAAAAGTTTTTTGAAATTTTCTCCAACGAAATACCCAAATTCCAAAAGTGTGGAGAATATGTTCCAAAAACGTTGGGATTCTTTTACTAAAATGGTCGCCATTTCTTTAGTTACCTCAGGGGTGACGTAATATTTATTGAGAAAGAAGTTAACATATGAGACTATAAAATATATTGATTTTTTTTTGTAATTGATGATTGTGATTTGGGAAATTTTGATATTAACGTTTTTTTTTTTGCATTGAAAAATTTAAATTTTTTGAGTGGACCTAAGGTGAAGGTCTGGTGACTAAATTAATTCAAAAAGTGTATTGAACGTTTCAACATTAAGTCTTCTTTACGATAAATAAAAGAAATTTAACCCTATAAGAAGAAAGAAAAAAGTTACAAGCAAAATAAAGTTATCGGCTTTTCGGAAAAAAGTCTTTGAATGTTTTGTCTTTAGAAGTGTTTAACTTCTGATTGAAGTAACACCAGTCTTCTTTTCATTTAGAATTCTATAAGAAATTCTATTGTGAAAACGATTTTAAATTCAAGCAAATGCGATCACAATGTTTAAAATACGAAACCAACCTCGCCAAATAATATGAATTTTTTCTTGTCAGTCAAATATGAAACATTCCCTGTCAAGCGGTGCGATTTTGACCTCGATAGCTTCGAATGTTTTGAAAGTTTGTGTATGTATTCTTCTCATAAAAATGTTGTGGGCGTATTTTCGGAAAAAAATTAGAAAACATTTTTTTATGAGTAATGACCAATATAACTGTGAAAAAAATATTTTTTTTTTAAGAAAAGTGTGTTCATTCTTCTGAAGTACTTGGAATTAGTGAATGGTAAATCGATTCCGATTCTAATCGAGAATCGATTCTGAGGGCTCAAAAACGATTCTTTTGGAATCGATTACATGTGTCCAACTTTATACTGGAATCGATTATCGATGCTTGTGGATCGAAATTTAATTCAATGAAAAACACCCAAAAAGTATGTACTAACTTTGTACGTACTCTTGGTGGTAACAAGCTGTGAAATTTAAAAGCTGCAATTTTATTAATTAAACAAAAGGAAATGACACTAAGTGTGGAATTGATATCAGAAATTGACAGTGGTATAAAGGTTAGGAGCTTAATACGTACCAAACACTGGGGCAGTCCAAGCGTTTGGAAAAATTAAATTATTGCGTAAAATACATCCCAATGCTAGATAGATCGCTTGTAATGGAAATATCGGATAAAGTAGTAGACGATAATGATTTAACATATTATACAAAATATGCATAAATAAAACTGCCGATGGAAAAGTATTTTGAAGTGCTTATGGAAATATTATTTATAAAGAATTGATCCATGTAGAAAGTTTTATTCAAAATGGTGAGGGCGGCCACATAACCAAGATAGTTTTCTATTATAATATTATTTATATTTCGTGAAATAAAGTATTAAATGTTATATAAACACGAATTGTTAGTAACACCAATAAAAAATCTAACATATACTGAAAGTACGGTGAATTAGTTCAGTCGAATTTTTCTTTATCATTGCTCACTACCAACAATACAATTTCCTGAACTTTTGGATATCATTTACATTTCAATATCAAGATCTTCGAGAAAATCTGATATATTCATACCATTCATCGTCGTCGCTAAAATCGCATTTGACTAATGAAACTATCATTAGAACAACTTTTTATAGTTGTTTTCATGTTAATGTTAATTAGAAAGTGTTAGTTTTGATGAAATATTACACAAAACTTGATCGAATTCATCAGTACTTAAAAGACCTAAAAATAAATGACAAATGTCAAAACATAGTCTAGGCGAAAAAAATGAGAAACTAACTTTAAAATTCAATATCTCAAAAACGAAGAAAAGCAATAGTTTGAAATTTGATAAACTTGTAGACAACTTTCTTCTAAAAATATTAAAAAACAAGTAAAGAAAGGCTAAAGTCGGGCGGGGCCACTCCACTACACTCCACTTTCTATCCGAATACAATTCAATTCGTTAAAAAAATGAAAACGGAAAGGATTTTCGTATGCTTACTACTCATAGCTAATATGACCTGACCCAATTTGTCAAATCGAGAAGAATCTTTGTATCTGGGCTATATCCAAACATGGAATGATAGGTTCTTCCAGTTAAAGTATAACGTGTTATGCTCAATATGAAGAAATTCTCTGAAAATACGTGGTTTATGCTGGAAAAGTCAAGCTGGGAGCGAATATAAATATAAAGCTATATATAAATCTGAACCGATCTGACCCATTTTCACCACAGGTGTTTCTAGTGGAAGCATAAGACAGCTTGCCAATTTTGAAGAAAATCTGTTAAAATATGTGGTATCTAGAGCAGAAAAGGTCAAATCGAGAGCGAAATTTGTATGGGAGCTATATATAAATCTGAACCGATCTAACACATTTTTACAACAGACGTTTTCAGTTGAAATATAAGGTGTTTTGCCAATTTTGGAGCAAATCTGTTAAAATATGTGGATTCTAGAGCGAAAAAATTCAAATTGGGAACGAAATTTATATGGGAGCTATATATAAATTTGAACCGATCTAACACATTTTTACCACAGGTGTTTCTAGTTGAACTATAAGAGGTTTTGCCAATTTTGAAGAAAATCTGTTGAAATATGTGGTATCTAGAGTCAAAAGGGTCAAATCGGGAGTGAAATTCGTATGGGGGCTATATCTAAATCTGAACCGATTTTCTTCAAAAAACTTCGTTGTGCATAGTTTCGTTTGGTTCTGGCTACAATTGCGACCTGTATCGTGATTACAACAATTAATGAACAGACGGACATTGCTAAATCGACTCAGAAAGTGATTCTAAGCCGATTGGTATAACTAACAGTGGGTCTATCTCCCTTCCTTTTGGGTGTTACAAACAAATGCACAAAGACATAATACTCTCGTGGAGTGTATAATAAAAGTGTCCGCAGATTTCGAAATGTTAAATTTATTTTTAATTCCTAAAAGTAAAGGTGAACATTCAATAGATCGGAAAAAATCTATAAGAAAAACGTTTTCCAAAAACTATATGTATTATATATTATTTAGAGTAGTCGATTAAGGAAGAGCACCTTAGTGTAAAACAATTAAAAAGGCGTAAAGTTCGGCAATGGCGATTCTTATATACTCTCCTCCATGGATTGGAGATATTTTTATGCAAATTTAAAGTCCACTCTCGCTTGAAGGGAGAGCCTATCAAAACATCGGGACAGCGTGTATATCGTTCTTAAGTACCCTAACTTTGTTATTGTGGGCATTTTCTGTACTAGTTAGTTAAAATTATATCTCTCAAGTTTTATGGTTAAACATTTCTACCGATTCCGATTAAGAATCGATTCTCAGGTCCGATTCTTCGATTCTAAGAATCGGACTCAAAAATAGTTGATCGGGAATCGAGAATCGGTTCTTGTCCTAGATTACCATTCACTACTTGGAATATTTTAATGTACTATACACTGTTTTGAAGAGAATTTCTATTACTTTTAAGGTAGCGCATTAAATTTTATAAAGTTTTTACTACTTTATTTCTTTTATTTTGATTTTCGAAATGATTACATTAATTATTTTTTTTAACTTTAAAATATTTATTCTTAGATGTCTTTTTTAGTAACTGTGTGAGTTTGAAATTGGTGAAATGATTTTTTACGATTTTTTTTTCAAAATTAACCAGAATTTCAGTAAAAAATCTTCAGTATGATAATTTATAAGTAGTCTATTAACGCTACGTTTAAAACAACAAATGGTCCATTCATAGACATCTGATATTCGAGTGCTTGACTTATCTCTACTTAAAATGTTTCTCGCATGACCCTGATGCCTTTGTATACTCCAGGTACATGGATTGTGCCGAACTTTTTCTCATTTATATTTTCACTATTGTGTTGTCTTGTGTACAATCACATTTTATTTGCATCTAACATCAATGTCAATACCAATTTTTGTTGTGAATTAATTTTGTCCTCCCCCATAAATTACCAGTATTTATATCGCTAGTTTGTTGTTTTTATAGCATAATCGTTATAAATTATTTATTAATTATACGGCATTCGTTATAAATAAAAATGTTATTTTAAACAAGCGTATAAGTATATGTACATGTCGCCATATGCAAACACTTCATATGTTAGTGCGGTAATGTTCGTCCGTCCGGCCATCCATCTGCCTGCTTCTCTGGCCGTATGAGTAAATATATCTGGTGTATCTTGCACATCATAAATATTAAAATAATTTTTATTTATTCCAACTTTTAATATTCATATAATTTATTATTATTGTTTAATACATGCACGTACATATACAACCATTTATACATAAATGTGGCTTTTTTCATTGTTAATCATAATAATATGAGTGGAGAATATCATCAGAGCATCGTGAATCCACAACATTGTTTGCATCATGGCGCACTCATGATGTATAATTAAATGAATTGAAAAAAAAAACATAAAACAGATAAAACATTTCTGTAATATTTCTGTTTCATTTGTACGAAACAATAAACGAGGCATGCAACAATTGCCTGCAATTAAAATGATATCAATATACTATAACATGGAAATATGTATATTTTGAAATGGTCGTAAAATCAGTTTGGAGCAAGTTCTAAGCGAATTAAAAATAAAACAAGTAAAAATGGCGTTAAGTTCGGCGGGCCGAACTTTATATACCCTCCACCATGGATTGCATTCCACAGAAGTTGTAGGTTTTCGTAGAAGTGCAGTAATATTACAGGAAAATATAAATTTTTTAATATAGCCAAACCAAAACAAATACAAATATTGAAAGAATAATTTGATAAATAAATATAATATTTTAATTATTTCAAACCATTATTTATTTCAAATTAAAAAATAAATATTCTTATATTTATATTTTCAAAAAGCTTACCATAGCAGCATTACCATAAATATTGGTAGATAGTGGGTGCTACAGTTGGTTGTATTTCCATTCCATTTTAGTTCCAAAAGTACAAATTTTGAAAATACATTATCAGACGTACATAGTGCAAAATAACCTAACTTCATAATTCAACCAATTTTTGCCGTAAAAAAAGGTACGAATTTGGAAAAAAAAAACTTTTTATTTTGCGTGTCTATGCAGTCAGAGGAATGCATACTCCTAATTCCATGATTCCAGCTGAGCCCATTTGGTTGGTACCATTTTTACCACCTTGACGTTTCTACCCAATTAGAATTTTATCATTCTAGCTGTAGTCATTTAGTTGGTACTATTTTTATCCCTCTCTACCATTGTATCCCTTGAAAGTACGAATTTCGAAAAATCCGTATATTTTCCGTGTCTACGCAGTCAGAGGAATGTATACTCCGAATTTCATGACTCTAGCTGCGGTCATTTGATTGTTACTATTTTTATCCCCTTTTTTCATTTAAACCCAAAAAGTACGAATTTCGAAAAATCTGTTTTTTTTAAGTGTCTACGCAATCAGAGAAATGTATATCCCGAATTTCATTATTCCAGGTGTAGCCATTTGGTTGGTACCATTTTTATCCCTCCGTACCCATTGTATCCCTTGGAAGTACGAATTTGGAAAAAAACCTTTTATTTTTCATGTCTACGTAGTCAAAGTAATGTATACTCCGAATTTCATGACTGCGGTCATTTGGTTGGTACTATTTTTATCCCCTTTTTCTATTTTGACACCAAAAAAATTTCGAAAAATCAGTTTATTTTCCGTGTCTACACAGTCAGAGGAAGAATGTACACACCGAATTTCGTGTTTCTAGCTGTTGTCGTTTAATATGTACCATTTTTATCCCTTTTTTGCCCCATTTCACCCCCTACAAATAAGAATCACTTTATGGTGCACGTTTCTGTGTATAAACAGACATATTCAAAAAACATGCTTAAATACGCTAAAATATTAGGGATTATTATGGGTATTTTTAGTCCTTGTGAGGAAAAAAATTTAGCCCCGTTTCAATCCCAACCGATCTACGACTATAAGACCCATTTATGGAAAATTTTAACGTTCTAGCTCCTTTCGTTTAGATGTCAATTCACTTCTCATTTATTAGGTATATTTGAATAAGAATATTTTAATTTTTATATGATCACATGATGAAACAGATTTGGCCACTCCTTAGTTTTTAAAAGGTCACATTCTTCCATTCAAATATGTATATCAAATATCTGAATACAAGTGATTTTGTGGCTCAACCCATCATCACTCCGCCATCGAAAGGAAACCAGCAAATGGACTTACATATTCTTCAAATATTTGTCGTCCTTGTGAATTTTGACATAGGACAAAATCAGGGCAAACAAAAACACTTTTTTCGGAAAACCCCTCATATGTGTTTGTATTTATGCTTAACATTTGCAAACAAATTGAATATTTATAGCTTTGTTTTCACCAAAAGTCACTCCCCCACCCCCCGTGCCAATCTACTCCACTCAACATTTAACTTAATGTCGGACGAGGGGGTAGATGATATTAACAACCGCCACCACCAGCACGATTGTTAGCAAGATGAAATCTCATATACATATTCCGTTAACAATATTATTATTTGCTAATGATATTTAACACTTGTTATAAAAATCCATTTACATATATCTGTGAGCTTGTATGTGAGAGAGAGTACAAATAAATGTATAAACATAACAAGAACAATATGTACGTTAGGCTGGGTCACGACACAAATCTAGAGCCCGAGACCTAAAAAATAATTTTAATAATAAATTTTAGTATGAAGAAATCCCAGAAAAACAAGAGATATTTTCACATTCTCTTCTTTATCTTGGATTTCTTCGTACTAAAATTTATTATTAATTTTTTTTAGGTCTCGGGCTCTAAAAATTTTTATTTATTTTATTATTTTTATTTATTTTTTTTATGGTGCAAAATTAAAATTTTTCATTTGTGTTAATAAACTAAAAATATCATTCTGAAGATTATTTTACTGAAATTTTGGTTCATTTTGCAAAAAAAAAAAAACAAATAAAATTCGAAAAATAGAAGCCATAATTAGTTAACCACTTCCAAACTCACACAGGCACTAAAAAGGACAACAAAGGACACTACTTTAAAGATTCTCAAAATAAAAGAAAATAAATTATAAAAACTTCTTGCTAATTTTGGTTTCTGCTGAAGACTTCAGCACAACCTTTGGTCTTAAACCGAAATAAATGACAACACATACAACATAACAGACCAACAATACATACAAACAACAACAATACACCCGAGGTTCACTGTACTGACGGGACATGCCGTACAACAACAACCTTTGCATTGTTGCGAACAATGCGAGCACATGCATAACATTGAATTGGCAAAGTGAGATTTTTAGTGTGTCGACTTAGTTCGGTGATTTTTTTTTTTATCAGCGCTTCTCATTTGTCATATGTGACCGCTGGTACTAATATGAACCCTGATTTAAGTCAAAGACACACATTCGTTGCGAAAGTTCTGACGAGATGGGGTAGCGCCCATCGAAACTGTGCAGTGAACTTTTAGCTGCAACAATAAAGGTTTCACTTTGCCTTTTTGCTAATTTTGGGTTCTGCTGAAGACTTCAGCACAACCTCTGGTCTTAAACCAAAATAAATGACAACATATACAATTATAATTACTTTAAACAATATAAGGCGGCTATACCATTCCACTTCAATATTTTGAAACTAATTGAAATTGTCTTCAAATCAAGGTATAGTACATTAAAATCGGTCAAGTATTTCAGGAGTTACATGCGATTGAATGAGCACAACTTTTTGAAAAATTTTATTTTTTTTACTGTTAAATTGATTATAACTTGTGAATACAAATTTTCTATTTTTTCCAAAAAATACGTATACATTATTTTCATGAGAAGAATGCGTACACAATTTTCCTTAGTCACACAGTCACTAAAAAAGGACAACTAAGGACACCACCTTAAAGTTTCTAAAAAAATAATTAATGTAATGATTTCGAAAATCAAAATAAAAGAAGTAAAATTCTAGAAACTTCACAAAATATAATGCGACTATAACATAAGTAATGAGAACTGCCTTCGAAATAAGGTAGGCGATTGAATGAACAGACCTTTTTGAAAATATCTCTTTTTTTATTGATCATAACTCGCGAAAAAATATGAAATTTTTATGAGAAAAATGCATACACAACTTTCAAGTTCACAAATTCACTAAAAATACATCTAAAGACACTACTTTTAAGGTTTGAAAAAAATAAATAATTTAATCATTTGATAAATATAACCCATTTCAATATTTTAAAATTAATTGAACTTGCCTTCAAAACAAGGTACATTACATTAAAATCTGTGAAGTATTTCAGGAATTACAAGCGCTTGAATGAGCAAACCTTTTTAAGAAAATTGCATATTTTCATTTTTAAATTGGTCTTTATTCGGGAATAAAAACTTTCCATTCACTAAAAAAGACACTACTTTAAAGTTTCAAAACAATTAATTAATGTAATCATTTCGAAAATCAGAATAAAAGAAATAAAATTCTAAAAAAATATTTTTCAATGTTATATTAGTCATAACTCGTGAATAAAAATGTTCTATTTTTTCCAAAAAATACGTATACATTTTTTCATGAGAAGAAGGACACTAAGGACACCACTTTAAAGTTTCTCATAAAAATTAATTAATGTAATCATTTCGAAAATCAAAATAAAAGAAATAAAATTGTAAAAACTTTAAAAAGTATAACGCGGCTAAACCTTTCCACATCAATACTTTAAAATTAATTAACATTTCCTTCAAAACAAGGTATATTACATTAAAATCTGTGAAGTATTACAAACGATTGAATGAACAACGATTGAATGAAGAGTTACAAACGATTGAATGAACACACTTTTTTGAAAAAAAAAAATATTTTTTCAGTGTTAAATTGGGCATAAATCGTGAAAAAAATCTATTTCTCATTTTCATTTCTATTTCTCATGTCAAAGTAAAGATAATTATGTTGGCTATAAATGTTGTAAACTGCACACAAAAAGAGTGGTCCTAGAGCAGTATTCAATAATTAAGAAAAAATTGATTTGTCTTAAGAAATATTGTTTTCTTTCAGGACAAATAGAAAAAATTTAAAAAAAATATACAAATTTTGTTTCATTTTTTTACCCTCCACCTCCATGATGGGAGTATACTAAGTTTGTCATTCCATTTGTAACAACTTGACATATCGACTTCAGACCCTATAAAGTATATATATTCTTGATCGTCATAAAATTATAAGACGATCTGGCCATGTCCGTCCGTCGGTTGAAAGCACGCTAGCATCTCAATGATTCCAAAATTTTCATGAATACATCTTAAAGTGTAGATCGGTTGTGATTGCAAATATGCGAAATCAGTCCAAAGGGAACATTTTTTCCTCAAAAGCACTGAAAATATTTAGAGTACTTCAACCTGTTTTTATACCCTACACCGTGGACTAGGGTATTATAAGTTAGATTGGCGCCAAATGTTTGTAACACCAAGAAATAATTGAGCTAGACCCACCTTTAAGTATACCGATCGGCTTAAAATCACCAGCTGAATTGATTTAACGATGTCTGTCTTTCCGTCCGTCCGTCTAAGCTTGTTCGCACTCTACAGGGCGCAATTGTTGACCGATTGTCATGAAATTTGGCAGCAGTTACCAAGGACGATTGGTATTGAATTTGGAGAAAATCGGTTCAGATTTAGATATAGCCTCCATACAAATATCCCTATATAACAAATTTTCAGGAACGTGTTATATTCGAACCAGAAACAGCTCACGGGAAAGTGGACCACATGGATCTATGTTTTGATATAGCCCACATATAAATGTACA
Organism: Polietes domitor; assembly: GCA_947397865.1. Taxonomy (NCBI): domain Eukaryota; kingdom Metazoa; phylum Arthropoda; class Insecta; order Diptera; family Muscidae; genus Polietes; species Polietes domitor. The sequence continues at coordinate 166,195,070 of OX377619.1, read as the reverse complement.
TCCGATTTACAATATTACTGCTCTAAAATGCACATTTTACATCGGATCTTCATCAAATTTTCCACACAATGTTACATTTATACTAGAAATACGTATTTTGAAAGCCAGCTATATAGGTCAATGTTTTGGAATAGCCCCCATACAAATGGGCCCCCAGTTTACACTATTATCGCTCTAGAACCCACATCTTACATTGGAGCTTGATAAAATTTTGCAGATCATGTTATATTAAGAATACCTACTTTGAAAGCTATCTAAAGGGTGTTTTTTATTGAGGTATAGAACTTCGAATTGAAATAAAACACAAGAAAATCGTTTTAATGTCCATAAATTTGGCTTTATTGGAAGGATAATTTTATGCCATTAATGTTTAAATATGATTTCGGGCATGTGGCCGCCGCGGCTGGCTCGAATATAGCCAATTCTACAGGTCCAATTTTCAACCACTTTTTCGAGCATATGGGGCCGTATGTTGGCAATAACGCCACGAATGTTGGCTTCCAAGTCCCCTAACGGCAATTGTTTCTTCGGTGCGCACTGTTCGACGTCTCTGCGGATGCGTATTATCACATAGAGTAAACGTAGTGCGAAAACGATCCATGGTTAACCGAATTAATTGCTCTGATGGACGATTATGTCGACCATAAAATGGACGGAGCTTGCGAACTGAACCATTACTTTCGAAATAAATTTGTGAACTTCGGGAACTGAACCATTACTTTCGAAATAAATTTGCACGATTTGCAAGCGTTGTTCTTTTGTCAACCTGTTCATGATGAAATGTCAAACCAAACTAAATATTAATCACTTGACAGCTGACAAAATGGCCGCCAGTTAAAAAAGTGATGCCAACTTAAAGTTATATACCCCAATAAAAAACACCCTTTATAAAGGCCCTATTTCTAATGTAGCGCCCCTTATAAATGGCCCCCATTTTTATTTTTACCCTCTAGGAACCACAATTTAGCCTTTAAGCGTGGTTTGAAATAATAGAAATATTATATTTATTTATAAAATATTTTTTTTTTTTCAATATTTATATTTGGTTTTGCTATATTAAAAAAATGACATTTTGCTGTACCGTTACTGCACTTCCACAAAAAACGACAGCCTCTGTGGAATGCAATCATTGGTTGAGGGTATATAAAGTTCGGCCGGCCGAACATTTCGCCGTTTTTACTTGTTTTTATTTTTTTGAAATAAAATGTTTTGTGTTTTCTTTAATTTTTGGTAAGGAAATATTACTTTTGCTAATAAAATTATTTTTTTTGTTTAATTTGTGTATAATCGGACTTACATTTCCAAAATTAGAGTAAAATACCAACTTTCGACAAAAATTTGAAATTAAGAATTTTTTTGAAATTATCGATTTTATTTACAGGTACTACGACCCAGCCTAATATTCGTATGTATTAGTGGGTGTGTGTTCGTGTGTCGACATTCACATATGTATGCGTATTTATGAAGGTACAGCAAATATAACCCCGCAAAGAAATAAACAAAACCATAAAAATGTAGCCAAAACCAAATACTCGTAATATCCGAACCAAACCAAACCCCAACACATTCACATTCATGCTACTCTTTCACAAACACTCACACACACACACATACACACTCAACAAATACACACCAGGACAATGAATAACAACTTCCGCTGGTGGAAATGCTAAGTGTTTGTTGGACTGTTAAGGATGTGCCTTCACTCGCACACCCAAACACATGTTTGCATACAATTCATAAACAACAACGAAAACAACGACACTAACGACAGACACAAAACATTACCACAAATACTCACACATTCGAACAGACACACAAAGCCATGTAAACCAGCAGTAAGTTAGACAGGCCATCCCTTACCCACGCAGAGATGGTGGGGCAAGGATGAGTGTTTGGTATGTAGGCGAGTGTGTGTATGTGTTTGCAAAGGAACACTTATGTGCCAAATTAAGTGTAATTTTTATGATATTTATAACCCTCCCGTCCTCCACTCAGTCCTTTTGTGTTCGCTGTAATGCTAAACAAATTTTTGATAAATGTCGACAAGTTCTTATAAGGATTCTTATTGGACTATATGGCAAAAGGGACAGTTCGTGTATTAGAAGGGATTTCAAACACACAATCTCACAAGGAAAAAAGGTGTCGATGTCTATAGATTTGACTTTCGTTCAGCCTTTGTAAGGATCCCAAACAAATAAAAGTTAATCTTGTTGCGTTTTTTTTCTATTTTCTTCTTCCTACCTCCGGCAAGGGCATCAAATGGAAATTAAGGATGTTATTTTATTTGTGGCATAAATTTGACTTTAATGAGGAAATATTACATTTATTTGAGGGGGTAAATTATTGATGATCACTGATAAACAAGTTAACGATGATTATGTTGGAGTGGCATTAATGTGAGCAATTTATTCCGAAATACTTCACAACCTCCTGGATACTGGGGAAACCTTTTTGGCTTATAGCTAATAGAGATGACCATCATTAAAGAAAAAACAAGAAAATATAATGAACAAATATATATTCATATGTATATAAAAAGGAAGCTTAGTTTCCGTTGTCGTCTATGGCATCGAAAGCTATTGCATTCAAATCCAAGCTACTGATTGGGTTAATTACACTGTGGAACACAAACAAAAAAATAACATGGTTCCGACAACGGATTATAAAACTTAATATATGTGTATGGGAGTTTTGAAAGTTTAGCTATGGAGGTCATTTTAGAAAGGGATCAATATTTCCCCCTTCTGCCGGTTTTTAAGATGATTCGACATAGGAAACCTTGTGATCTTCACATTTTAAGTATAGAATGTGTTCAAAAATATAATGTAAAACACTATGAGGAATTTTTTTGTAGAACATGTTAACCATCTAACTCCTCTATACAGGGGTCTTTTTGGGCCCTTTCGAGAAAAAGGTAAAATTCTATTATAAGTCTATGAATACAGCAAAACTCAACTTAAATGTCAGAAATAAGTCAAAACTTTAAATTAATTTTAGGGTTAGTTTTGAACTTTTCAGAATCGTTGCTAAACTGTCCCACTGGTGTGAATTGAAAAAACATTCTACGTCAAATTTCACTGTAAGGGCTACCGCAGTAATAAAATAAAAACAAGTAAGAAGGCGTTAAGTTCGGCCGGGCCGAATCTTATATACCCTCCACCACGGAGTGCATTCCACAGTATTACCAGCAGATTAAAGGATGTCGACTTTACATAGAAGCACAGTACCATATTACGAAAATTGTGATATTTTATGCACATTAATATATATGTTTACTATTTCAAACTATAATGTATACTTATGCGCACTGTTTAAAATCGACAATAAGTTGCCATTAGAAAGAAGCATTTTCAGATACAAAGTGATAAGAAAAGTATAAATTTTAAAGATATCCCCATTCGCCCCTTTCTCCACCCAAATGTACAAATTTCGAAAAAACCCTTTTTCGAGTATTCATAGTCAGAACGTATACACCGAATTTCATGATTTCCACTTCAGCGGTTTGGTAGGTCCCATTTTTATCCCTCTTTTTAATTATATCCCTTAAAAGTACGAATTTTGAAAAATCCCTCTATTTTACGTGTTTATGCAATTAGAGGGATGTACACACCGATTTCATGATTCTAGCTATTGTCGTATCATTGGTACCATATTTTATCCCTTTTTGTCCCATTTCGCCCGCTAAAACTTTTTTTGTGGTGCTTCCAAGCTACAAGAGGAACAACAAATTTTAACTGTATGAACATAAGAAATTTAATTAACAAGTCAAGGCTACCAATATTTGTATACTATATATATAATGGATATAATACTTTAATTCATAAAGTAAATACAAGGGAGCAATCATAAATACCCTAAATATTGGGGGATAGAGAGTGTATTTTCAGCTACAGTCGTTTGGTTGGTCGTATTTCCATCCTATTTTAAATTCAAAAGTATAGATTTTGAAAATACCTTATCTTTCACGTACGTAGTACAAGACAACTTCATGTTTTTTGTCGTAAAAGCAACAAAATAAAGTATGAATTTGGAAAAAAAATTTTTTACGTGGCTATGCACTCAGAGGAATGTATATACCCAATTCCATGATACTATCTGCGATCATTTTGTTGGTACCATTTTTATCCCCTTTTTCCAATTTTGCCCCCCTCAAGAGTACGATAATCTAAAATCTCTTTATTTTACGTATCTACACAATTGTATCCCTTGAAAGTACGAATTTGAAAAAAACGTTTTATTTTCGTGTCTGCGCAGTCAGAGCTGCTGTCATTTGGCAGGTACTATTTTCATCCCCTTTTTCCATTTGAACCCCAAAAAGTACGAATTTTGGAAAGTTATTTTATTTTACGTGTCTACGCAATCAGAGGAATGTATATATTAAATTTCATTATTCTAGATGCAGCCGTTAGGTTGGTACTATTTTTATCCCTCTATCCCCATTTAACCCCTTAAAAGTACGAATTTAGAAAAAATACTTTTATATTATGTATCTACTCTATTAGAGGAATGTACACGCCAAATTTCGTGTCTCTATCTGTTGTCGTTTGATAGGTACCATTTTTATCCCTTTTTGTCCCATTTCGCCCCCTACAAATAAAAATCACTCTATGGTGCCCTTTTATGCTATAAAGGGAATGCGCATTGCAAATATCAAGTAAATACAAGCTAATATGTTCAAAAAACATGCTGAAATACTCTAAATATTAGGGGTATTTTCAGTCCTTGTGTATCGTGCTTTCAACAGACAGACAGACAGACAGACGGACAGACGGACATGGCTATATCGTCTTAGAATTTTACCACGACCCAGAATATATATATTTTATGTGGTCTCCGATGAATATTTCAAGGTGTTACAAACGGAATGACAAAGTGAATATACCCCCATCCTGGAGGTGGAGGGTATAATAAGTTCAATGCAAATTTATTTTTTATTTTTATAATTATAGACAATTTGAAAACACTGATTAAATACAACAGACAAACTAGACAAAACAGTTACTTCTGAAGCTTACTTACTGTCACTCCCTACAAAACGTCCTCTTTAAATAATTTTACATGATTTTATATGAACTACAAAAAATCGCCCACGTAAAACATCTAGGTTTAGTAATCAAAACCAGGCACCTACGCAGGGATTGGTGTAGGCTATGATTTAGTCAGGCTATGATATAGGCTTTAGCCTTTCCTTACTTGTTTCATTTTGAGTATGAAAAAAGTAACTATTTATTTAATAATGTTTTTGTAATAGTAGCTTGTTATCAGACATAAAGAATAACAGTTCTATTATTATTCTCGTTTATTTTGCTATAAATAATAACACCGTCCAACAGCATTGCATTGTTGGAACAGACTCGCGACCATATAATTCTGAAAGGGCATGTTCAGAAGAGAGTAAGTGTTGTTAGTTAATTTTGGATTTTTGCTAAAATTGCAGCTTCATTCGCGACTTACAGCATATACGTTACAAGCGACATTGGTTCTTAATACACATAAAAAATCCGTCGCATCCCTTGGATGGATCACGCGAAAATTACAAAACAAATATTGCGCGCATACAAAATCATTTTAGCCATATTTCATGCGAAAATAAAATTTTTTCAAAAAATATTGAATTTGTTTTTTTTTTGTTTACCATGCTCTACCGAAATATCCAAATTTTTTGTCGAAGATCGATCGATCTTCAAAAACCTAGTAACACTCTAGTAATTTTGTTGTATAAGTTGGCGTTCAATTGTGCTATTTAAGCATGAAGAGCTTTATTTACAACTTTGGTATCTTTTTCGTAGGAAATTTTAATCCTTAAATGTCCTTTTGAAAGGACTTTTGTTGATTTTCCCGAAAAAGGGTCTAATTGACCCATGAAGAGAGAAACTAGAGGGTTAAGATCTTCCACATAAATTATCCTCATAAAATTCCACAATATAGTTGTGACTATAGGAATTTTCTCAGACATTAACTTAGTATAATGCTCCCTCCATTAAAACTAAACAAGAAACTCAGGCAAGCTAGACTATAAGTTAATTATAATAAAATTATATAATTTTATATAAAAATATCTACTCAACAGGATCGCTATTCTGTTCCAATCAAAAAGTCTTAATTTGTTGGACAGTGTAATTTAGCGAATGTTCCAAGTTTTCAAATTAAGAATTTATTGGTAGAATTTCCACATATTAAAAATATCCGGAAACCTAGCAATGCATCAATGCACACAAAAAATATATTATTGAAAATTCAATATTTAAAAAAATAGGACGGCGAAATGCAAAAAAGCTAGCATCCCAGCGGTGGATTTTAAAACAGATTTGACTGAAAATATAATGCATTTATGTGGATTTGATTTGGACTGGAATATTGTCCTGGCTCAACACCATCTATATTTATAGAATCTATATTTTATAGAATGCAATGTAGATGTTGTACACTGTCCGACAGTCCACATTACACTTGAGCCACATTACATACTTCTGAAACCATTGGTGGATGGATAACCATTATAGCAACCATTTCCTGTTTAAAAAGTAATCTATGAATAAACCACATAAACTATGTGGTAAACTTGAAATGGTAGTTAATGCTGAACTAATACATATATAAGCTTGATATTTGAAGTATTTTTAAAATATATTATCATATTTAATTTGGCAATAATGCCGTTATTATAGAGTGTGAATAAGTATTTAAAATAATTTCTGAAAAATTGTATTCTTTGGAATTTTATAGTCCAGCAATCAACAGGATGAGGAAATGAAAGATAAAAAATAACTAGGACTAAGACATAAATCCTTATGAATTCTATTAAACGTTCAAGATTTTAATCAATTTGAGACGTTTTTATATGTTTTTTTAGAAACAATGAAAATAATGTAATGCCTTGTTAAAATGTGTTCGATTTGAAATAGATTTTACAGCAACATTTCTAAAAAATGCTCTGTCGCATGACTAAACTCCCAGTAAGTTCGATGGCTTCGTAATCCCTGTCTGTTTTAAGTTCAGAGGTGATTTGAATCGAAAGTATATTCCCAACATGCACCATTCTTCATTTTTATACAAATTACAGAATTGATGTAAGACATTGCCTTGGTAAAGTTTTTCAAACTTCGTACAATAATATACAAATAAAGTAATTGTCATTTATGCAGATAAGAGTATTGTATAGGAAATTTAATTAGCGTTCGATTGATCGTTGCAAAACTATTAGCAAGAATTTTGGCAGAATCGAAACGGTCTACATTGGCATGGCTTCATACATTTGAGTGGAAAAATATAAAGAGTGCGATGAAACTTGGCACCGAACATCTGCTAGATGCAATTAAGAAAAATAGGAAGTTTCGTTAAAATCGACCGCGCCCAAATGACTCAAAATTTCCATACTATTTGTTTTTTTTTTTCCAGTCCAAAATTTTGCACAAAATTTAAAATAAACAAAATGTTTTCAGAACATTTCATCAAAATCTACCACGCCCATCACATTCCGCCCATATACACAAAATTTAGTTTTCATACAAAATTGCTTGTCTTGAAATTTTTCGCAGAGTTTGTTCAGCGATTGGTGGAAGTTTATATTTATATTTGGATCAATTTAAAGAATAAACGCTCGCGTTTCTTTTTGTTGCGTTGATAAGACGGAGGAAGATATCTTTTTTGAAGGAAAGCTGCAAACGTTGAATTTTATAAAGTCATTTTAATTCGCTCATATCTACTGAACTACATATGAGTCATTCCATTGTCAAGCGGTACAATTTATGACCTCGATAGCTGTGATTGTTTTGGAGGGTTGTATATGTATTCTTCTCATAAAAATGTTGCATAAATAGCCCTGGAAAAAAATTGGAAATTTTTTTCCCGATTTAAAGCCAATTTAACAGTGAAAAATATAATTTTTTTAAATGCGTGTTCATTCAATCGCCTGTAAATCCTGAAATACTAAACCGATTTTCATGTACTAGACCCTGTTTTGAATCCATTATCAATAACTTTTAATATTTTGAAGTGAAATGGTATAGCCCCGTTAAATTTTATAAAGTTTTTACCAATTTATTTCTTTTATTTTAATTTTCTAAATGATTATATTAATTATTTTTTTGAAACTTTAAAGTAGAGCTCTTAGATCTCTTTTTTAGCGATTGTGTGAGTTAATAAACTACTGTAAAATATCATTCTGAAGATTTTTCATTGAAATTATGGTTGATTTGCAAAAAAAATGAAAAAAATTTAAAAATAGAAGCCATCATTTCACAACTTCCAAACTCACATAGTCGCTAAAAAAGACATCTAAGTTCACTACATAAAATTTGAAAACAAAAATCATTTCGACAATCAAAATAAAAGAAATAAAATTATAAAAAAAACTTTAAAAATTTACTCGGCTAAACCATTCCAATCCAATATTTTAAAAGTAATTAAAATTGCCTTCAAAACAAGGTATATTACATTAAAATCAGGTTAGTATTTCAGGAGTTACAGGCGTTTGCGTGAACACACCTTATTGAAAAATCTTATCTTTTCACTCTTAAATTGGTCATAAATTGTACAAAAAAAACAAATTTTCTAATTTTTTTCCATACATACATACACAATCCTTTTATGAGAAGTATACACAAACTTTCAAAATCGCAGCTATCGAGATCAAAAATCGTACCGCTTGACATGGAATAACTCATATACTTTCTATAAACAAATTTATGTTTTTATGAAAATGTTCTGTTCGTAGACCATTTGCTTTCAGTCACATTCTGGAATTGCATATTTGTCAATATTTCGAGGTGCACGCAACTCTGAAGAATAAAATCTTATTTTCGATGTCCACGGGGTTTTGTTCAGACTCTCTCTCCCCCTTCTCTAGGGGAAATATTAATCTTTTTGGATGTAATTTAATTTCTTATTGCGATGACATGTTGTTTTCTTGTTTCATTTAATCTCTATGACTCAGCCACGATGACTAATGTGATATCGCCTACATACAAACAAACACAGACACACGCACACACAAATCCTGTTTTGTTTTGTTTGTTATTCCCATGTTGTTTATTTATTTATAAATCTCCGTTTTAGCGTTACAACATTTAATTGTTTTGGCCTTAAGTGTTATTATTTGTATTAACATTAACAATTACCATAACAATATACATAAACACACAAATACACAAGTCACAAGTACACAAATACATGTGTATACAAATGCGTAGGCAAATACTAAAGCACACATACACCCTTGAAAGCACTTGAGAGTGAAGAGATTGAACTGCGGAGCACAACAATAAAAACAACAGGCAAATATACAGAGCAACACAACACAGCACAACACAAATTTAATTGCCTACATTTAGGAGTGATTAGCAAACAAATATGCTATCACTCAGTGTGCACTGTGTGCGGTGTATACAAACACTCCCACACGCACACCTATCCACACATTGTGCTGAGGCATTTATGAAGAAATATGTCTGATTGTTGCATGTCTGTAAGTGAGAGATTAGTATGAGAGAGAGCCGCTTTACAATGGGCTGTGATTTAATTGTGGGGAAATTTATGTTGTAGTGAAAATTTCTTAACTATTTTAATGTTCCAAGCGGGAACATCATGAACAGCCCTCAATTAGGAAAACTGTTAACAATTTCGATTAGGGAAATTGGGATAGACATTTTTACCGTACTATATCATTACATAAACCGCTATGGTCCACTCTCATGGTATGTGTTCCCTATATCGGCTGTAATTGCCCAGCTTCAACGGATCAAAGAAAAAACTCTACTTAAGTCCAGGATGGGGGTATACTAAGCTTGTTATTCTGTTTGTAACGTCATGAAATATCCACCTGAGACCCTATAAAGTATATAAATTCTTGATCGTCATAAAATTCCAAGACGATCTAGTCATGTCCGTCCCACTCTCTGTAGAAAGCACGCTAGCATCTAAACGAAAGGAGATAGAACGTTCAAATTTTCCATAAATGCGTCTTATAGCCGCAGATCGGTTGGGATTGAAACGGGACGAAATCGGCCCAAAGGGACCTCACAATGACTAAAAATACCCATAATAATCACTAATATTTTAGCGTATTTAAGCATGTTTTTTGAATATGTCTGCTTATATTTGCTTGATATTTGGTATGCGTATTGCCCTTATAACGGGTGATTTTTTAAGAGCTTGATAACTTTTTTTTAAAAAAAAACGCATAAAATTTGCAAAATCTCATCGGTTCTTTATTTGAAACGTTAGATTGGTCCATGACATTTACTTTTTGAAGATAATTTCATTTAAATGTTGACCGCGGCTGCGTCTTAGGTGGTCCATTCGGAAAGTCCAATTTTGGGCAACTTTTTCGAGCATTTCGGCCGGAATAGCCCGAATTTCTTCGGAAATGTTGTCTTCCAAAGCTGGAATAGTTGCTGGCTTATTTCTGTAGACTTTAGACTTGACGTAGCCCCACAAAAAATAGTCTAAAGGCGTCAAATTGCATGATCTTGGTGGCCAACTTACCGGTCCATTTCTTGAGATGAATTGTTCTCCGAAGTTTTCCCTCAAAATGGCCATAGAATCGCGAGCTGTGTGGCATGTAGCGCCATCTTGTTGAAACCACATGTCAACCAAGTTCAGTTCTTCCATTTTGGGCAAAAAAAAGTTGGATATCATCTCACGGTAGCGCTCACCATTCACAGTTACGTTACGATTCGCATCATCTTTGAAGAAGTACGGTCCAATGATGCCACCAGCCCATAAACCGCACCAAACTGTGACTTTTTCTGGATGCATTGGTAGCTCTTGCAATGCTTCTGGCTGATATTCACTCCAAAATCGACAATTCTGCCTATTTACGTACCCATTGAGCCAAAAATGAGCTTCGTCGCTGAACACAATTTCTTTCTTTCTGAACTTTCTTAACAGAGCACGCATTTTGATAATAAAATTCAATGATTTGCAAGCGTTGCTCGTTAGTAAGTCTATTCAAGATGAAATGTCAAAGCATACTGAGCATCTTTCTCTTTGACACCATGTCTGAAATCCCACGTGATCTGTCAAATACTAATGCATGAAAATCCTAACCTCAAAAAAATCACTCTTTAGCAAAAACGTGCACCATAAAGTGATTCTAATTTGTAGGGGGTGAGATGGGACAAAAAAGGGATAAATATGGTACATATTAAACGACAAAAGCTAGAAACATGAAATTCGGGGTGTACATTCCTCTGATTGAGTAGATACATAATATAAAAGTATTTTTTTCAAATTCGTACTTTTAAGGGGTAAAATAGGAATAGAGGGATAAAAATGGTACCAACCAAACGACTGTACCTAGAATAATGAAATTCGGTGTATACATTCGTCTGATTGCATTGATAAGTAAAATACACGGATTTTTTAAAATTTGTACATTTTGGGCTTAAAATTAAAAAAGGGGATAAAAATAGTACCAATCAAATGACCGCAGATAGAGTCATGAAATTCGGAGTATACTTTCCTCTGACTGTGTAGACACGGAAAATAAACTGATTTTTCGAAATTCGTACTTTTTGGGGTTAAAATGAAATAAGGGGATACAAATAGTACCAATCAAGTGACCGCAGCTAGAGTCATGAAATTCAGAGTATACATTCCTCTGACTGCGTCGACACGGAAAATAGACGAATTTGTCGAAATTAATACTTTCAAGGGATACAATGGTACAGGGGGATAAAAATAGTACCAACTAAACGACTACAGCTAGAATGATAAAATTCTAATAGCGTAGAAACGTCAAGGGGGTAAAAATTGTACCAACCAAATGGGCTCAGCTCGAATCATAGAATTCGGTGTATACATTCCTCTGACTGCATATATACGCAAAATAAAAAGTTTTTTTCCAAATTCGTACTTTTTCTTTTACGGCAAAAATTGGTTGAATCGTGAAGTTAGGTTATTTTGCACTATGTACGTCTGATAATGGATTTTCAAAATTTGTACTTTTGGAATTCAAATAGAATGGAGATTCAACCAACTGTAGCACCCACTTTCTACCAATATTTATGGCTTAGAAAATATTTTTGATAATATAAATATAAGAATATTTATTTTTTGAATTGACGTATTGGTAGCATTACCTTATAGGCGTGGTTTGAAATAATTAAAATATTATATTTATTTATAAAATTAATTTTTCAATATTTGTATTTGTTTTGGTTTGGCTATATGAAAAAAAAATTATATTTTCCTGTAATATTACTGCACTTCTACGAAAAGCGACAACCTCTGTGGAATACAATCATATAAAGTTCGGCCCGGCCGAACTTAACGCCGTTTTTACTTGTTTTTATTTAAATTCGCCCAAAACAATTTATGAATGATTGATTCATCAACAATATGGGAATATTTTGATCATCCTGAGCACGCATCTTATTTAAAATTGAATTATTTCCGATCTAGACAATGGATTTCTAAATTATATACCAAATTTTAGTCTAAAAATGTTAGTCAAAAATAAATAAAAAGTTTTATTTCAAAAAAATCGACCAAATCAAATTATGAATGAATATGATTATGAATTATACGATTTGTTGATGGAATATTTTCATCATCTTTGTTCCCAAAATAGACATGAAAAGTCTCCATTATAAAAAAAAGTTTTTTTTTCATTTAGAAGAATTTGGCCAAAACAAAACAAAATATGTATGATTTGTTGATTCATCAACAATGTGGAAATATTTTGATCATCCTGTAACCTTATTTAAAATTAAATTATTTTCGTTCTAGACAATGAATTTCTAAATTTGATACAAAATTTTAGTCTAAAAATTCGACTCACTTTGTAGTTTAAATTAGTAAATAAAATTAATTTTGAGTAAATTTTATTTGATTTGAGCAAGTACGTTAATTTTTGTAAACAATTTTTGGGTATGTGTGAATACTGAAATTTTTATACACAATATTTTTGAATTATTGGAAATAGGAACAATACCTATAGAACAAAATAAAAATACAAAATATTTCGTGTAAAAAAACAATATGTATATCACGATTTGTCGTATGATATCTTGTTAGATGGAAGCGAATGTTTATGGCAGCTAATTAATAAACTTGTTGGTATTTGTAGAATTATTTGCATTCCTAGTTAAAATTAAATACTAAATATATTTAAAAGTCATTCGAAAATCCCCATAAAGTCCCCGAAATATTTTATGAAGTCCCCGCCAAAATCCCCTGTCCCCATTTCATGTTTTTTGTCTATTTGGCCATCATAAAATCCCCATGGTTGGGGACAAAGCCCCACATCTGCCGAGCCTGACATGGATATTGGTAGGTCCATGGACCATGGAATAAGTTCTGATGATTTGTATATAAAACCAGTAAGGAAAGGCTAAAGTCGGGCGGGGCCGACTCTATGATACACTCCACTTTCAATCCGAATACAATTCAATTTGGTGAAAAAGTGAAAACGAGAAGGGTTTTTGTATCCTGTAAATGTATGTGTTTGACAAAAAATTTTATATCGGAAAGGACATTTGTATGAGGATATATTGAAACCTGGAACGAAATAGGTGAAATATAAAATGTATAGATTGGCCAAAATCGGTTAAACTTATGGGAGCAACATTTGAAAATGGGCTATATTTAAATCTGAACCGATCTTACCCACTTTCACCATAGTTTTGTTTAGTTAGATTATAAGATGCTGTGCGAAATTTAAAGAAAATCGAGCACAATATGTGGCTTTTAAAGCGGCAAAAGTCAAATCGGGAGCGACATTTGTATGGGGGCTATATCTAAATCTGAACCGATCTTACCCAATTTCTGCATAGTGTTTCTAGTTGGATTATAAGATGTTGTCCCAAATTTAAAGAAAATCGATTAGAATATGTGGCATTTAAAGCGGAAAATGTCAAATCGGGAGCGACATATATATGGGGGCTATATCTAAATCTGAACCGATCTTACCCAATTTTTGCATAGGTGTTTCTAGTAAGATTATAAGATGCTGTGCCAAATTTAAAGAAAATCGGGTACAATATGTGGTTTCTACCGAGGAAAATGTCAAATCGGGAACGACATTTGTATGGGGGCTATATCTAAATCTGAACCGATTTGACCTATTTTCACCATAGATGTTCTTAGTTTAAATATAAGATGTTTTGCTAAATCTGAAGACAATCTGATACATTATGTAGTTTCTAGAGCGGAAAAAGTCAAATCGGGAGCGAAATTTGTATGGGAGCTATATATAAATCTGAACCGATCTGACCGATATTCACCATGGGTGTTTCTAGTGGAAATATAAGATGTTTTACCAAATCTGAAGACAATCTGATACATTATGTGGTTTCTAGAGCGGAAAAAGTCAAATCGGGAGCGAAATTTGTATGGGAGCTATATATAAATCTGAACCGATCTGTCCGATATTCACCATGAGAGTTTCTAATGGGAATATAAGATGTTTTACCAAATCTGAAGACAATCTGATACAATATGTGGTTTCTAGAGCGGAAAAAGTCAAATCGGGAGAGAAATTTGTATGGGAGCTATATATAAATCTGAACCGATCTAACACATTTTTACCACAGGTGTTTCTAGTTACAATATAAGATGTTTTGCCAATTTTAAAGAAAATCTGTTGTAATATGTGGTATCTAGAGTGAAAAGAGTCAAATCGGGAGTGAAATTCGTATGGGGGCTATATCTAAATCTGAACCGATTTTCTTCAAATTAAATAGCGTTCGTCCTTATCCCGAAAAACTTCGTTCTGCAAAGTTTCATTTGGTTCTGTCTACAATTGCGACCTGTATCGTGATTACAAGAATAGATGGACGGACGGACGGACGGACGGACGGACAGACAGACGGACATTGCTAAATCGACTCAGAAAGTGATTCTAAGACGATCGGTATAATTAACAATGGGTCTATCTCGTTTCCTTTTGGGTGTTACAAACAAATGCACAAAGACATAATACTCTCGTGGAGTGTATAAAAATGGACAACATAAAATAGCTAATTTCGTTCACGATATTTTCTAGACCCACTGTGGTTGCTCTTTAAATAAAACCCTTCGCCTTAATAGGACCTGCAATAGATAAATTTGTTGTTGTTGTCGCTTTAAATTCAAATGCTCAAATAATGAGCTAAATGGCATAATTTTTTTAAGGATTTTAAAGCGAACAAACACACACAGAGTCTCGAAACACTAAAAATCTGGATGTGAAATGTGCATCATTACATCCACCATATGGCTGTTGTTGGCTTTGTGTCAGTGTTACAATGTGTGTTTGTCTGGTCTGGTTGGCTGTCGGCTGTGTCGAGGAAATTAAAATAATGTTGGTGATGATAATGACGATAATGCGGATGATAATGATTGCTTTACGATGGTATGTAATAAAACGAGCGAACAAAGAAATCTAGGAAAAATATTAAAAACAATAATGGCTCTTGGTGCGTTTTGCACCAAGTCAATACGATGAAGGTATGATAACGAGAGCATAGATACATTTTGAAGGAACGAAGAAAAATTAAAAGAAAAAGTTCGAACTTTTCAGCATTTATTGGGTGCAGCACACGACCTACTTAGTCCGAAGTCTTGCTCTAGGATAAATCGACTTTATATAGCGCAATAATCCCAAATACATGGCAAACCATCATTAAAAAATCCACTTTTTATTTCTGGTTGGTGATAACATAAATTTTTGCCAAGGTGGGTCATTTAAAATTTTAAATATGAACTACCGGTTCAGAATCACAATCCATCGGCCAAAATTGAATAACTTTTATTCTAGTAGAAATTTTTGAGTTCAGTAAAAAAAAACAAAATTATACAAGGACCCAATGATTATTTTGAGATATTAACATTAAAAATCGGGCTGTCGTCGCATTTATTTTAGAAATCGGAGCAAGGTTGAGAAATTAATGATAAGAAAGTGAGCAAATTGCGTTTTTGAACTAAAAAATCTGACTTTTACTGGTTACTTTTCTACAGTATAAAACAATATTCGCGCGACCGACCGATGCCACGACATTTAAAAATATCATTAAACCATTGTCTTATTTATTAATTTTAAAAACAATATTCTGCTTATGGCAGCAAACATCCTTTTATTTAGTGAATTAATTTAATTTTAATTTTATTGAGGCTTTCAAAACAAACAATTAAATAGATATATAGTAAACGTAACAAAAGAAAACTTAAGACTATAGTGTATTATATTAAATTAAAGAATAAGTATGAAAACAGCATCAAGCTTCATCAATATTAATGTTAAATTTATAGTACATATAAATTTATTTCTTATATTTATATTTTCAATAAGCTTAAATACCATAAATATTGGTAGATAGTGTGTGCTGCAGTTGGTTGTATTTCCATTCTATTTTAATTCCAAAAGTACAAATATTGAAAATCCATTATCAGACGTACATAGTGCAAAACAACCAAACTTCATGATTCAACCAATTCTTGCCGTAAAAGAAAAATTACGAATTTTGAAAAAAACTTTTTATTTTGCGTGTCTATGTAGTCAGAGGAATGTATACACCGAATTTCATGATTCCAGCTGCGTCCATTTGGTTTGTACTATTTTCATCCCCTTTACGTTTCAACGCAATTAGAATTTCATCATTCTAGCTGTAGTCGTTTAGTTGATACTATTTTTATCCCTCCGTACCCATTTTATCCCGTGAAAGTATGAATTTGAAAAAAAAAACCTTTTATGTTTCATGTCTACGTAGTCCAAGGAATGTATACTCCGAATTTCACGACTCTAGCTGCGGCCATTTCGTTGGTACTATTTTTATCCCCTTTTTTCATTTTAACCCCAAAAAGTACGAATTTCGAAAAATCAGTTTATTTTCCGTGTCTACAGAATCAGAGGAATGTATACTCCGAATTTCATGACTCTAGCTGCGGTCATTTCATTGGTACTATTTTTATCCCCTTTTTTCATTTTGACCCCAAAAAGTACCAATTTCGAAAAATCCCTTTTTTTCGTGAATACACAGTCAGAGGAATGTATACTCCAAATTTCATGACTCTAGCTGCGGTCATTTAATTGGTACTATTTTTATCCCTTTTTTCATTTTAACACCAAAAAGTACGAATTTTGAAAAATCCGTGTATTTTACTTGTCTGTGCAATCAGAGGAATGTATACACCAAATTTCATTATTCTAGGTACATCCGTTTGGTTGGTACTTATAAAATATTTTTATATTACCTTAAAAATAATTTTATATTATGTAGCTACTCAATTTCGTGTTTCTAGCTTTTGTCGTTTAATATGTACCATTTTTAACCCTTTTTTGCCCCATTTCACCCCCTACAAATAAGAATCACTTTATGGTGCATGTTTTTGCTATAAGGGGAATGCGCATACCAAATATCAAGCCAATATAAACAGACATATTCAAAAAACATGCTTAAATACGCAAAAATATTAGGGATTATTATGTGTATTTTTAGTCCTTGTGAGGGAAAAATGTTTCCCTTTGGGTCGATTTCGCCCCGTTTCAATCCCAACCGATCTACAACTATAAGACGCATTTGTGGAAAATTTGAACGTTCTAGCTCCTTTCGTTTAGATGCTAGCGTGCTTTCAACAGACGGACGGACGGACATGGCTAGATCGTCTTAGAATTTTATGACGATCAAGAATATATATACTTTATAGGGTCTCAGGTCGATATTTCAAGGTGTTACAAGCGGTATGACAAAGTTAGTATACCCCCATCTTGGAGGTGGAAAGTATAAAAATAAAAATTTGTATGTGGACGTTGGCCGTGGCACTTGCAATTTTCATTTAATTGTGGAAACAAATGAAATCACTGGTAATGATTTATATTAATATATATTATACGTTTTTTTTTTTTCATTTTATGTTAAATGGGAGGTAAGCGTGGTTGTGGCCGGATTTGAACAAAAAATTGTTTTTGATCTAATTTGACAATGTAAGGGATGTGTACACGAAATTTCAATGTCCCACCTCTATTTCTTCTAATTTTTACCGCACATTGTATGAAAATATTCCACTGTGAGTTGTGGTAGCCACATAAATAATATTGTGTTCCATTACACAGTGCAACACGAAGAATATAACCATATACGGACACATCTACGTGATAAAAAACAAAAAAAAAATACCCGTGTCTCCCAGTTTTGCCAAAAGGCAAGCACTTTTTTGTGGGACCCAAAGATTTGGACCCTCGGTGTTATTTTTGCAAAAGTGATCATTTTCTCAGACTCATAGCTTGCAAACCTTTTGTAATTTTGATTTACTCTCTGAGGCAATGTTGTAGCTCTTGCCATAAAGAACAAGAATAATATAAAAATAAAAATAAATAAATAATAATAAAAAGAATATCGCAAAAAAAACTTAAAAAAATCGATTTTTTAACCTTTTTCCCCTGTTCAGGTCCATAGGTAGCAAACCGTTTAAAATTCAAGGAGACAATCATCTGCAAAATATACCTAAGATCTCAATAAACAACTTTCTAGAACATATGAACTTCCTACGAATGATTCTTAATACCGTTTAGGTAGGACTGTTTCTGCTAATGGTCAGTCCGACTACAGTACGTATGAGTGATATTATAGTTAATCAAGAGCATGTATACGCTACCTACACACACTACAGCCTATAAAATTTGTTCGGCTGCGTTTTTTGTTTGATTTGATATGTTCTTTATGACAAGAGCTATAACTTTGCCTCAGAGAGTAAATCAAAATTACAAAAGGTTTGCATGTTATGAACCTGAGAAAATGATCATTTTTTTGCAAAAATGACACCGAGGCCCCAAACTTTTGGAGGTCCATAAAAAAGTGAATTACTGTGGGCAAAACTGGGAGAAACGGTTTTTTTGGTCTTTTATCATTATATTTTTCCATGACTTAAAAAATTACACACAGTGTTATTAAAAGACAAATTTCAACTTTTCCAATATCAGTATTTTTCCAAATAATCAGTTTTTTAACAGCTGATTATAGTTTGAAGTTTTAAGTGCCCTCACCATTATTTGCCTTATAATTATTTAAAGTTGTAAGTGTCCTCAGCATTATTTGCCTTATCATCCCCTCCCTCGTAATGCCGCGTTGACTTCGTCATAGACCGTCCAATGAAATATCCTTTGGGCTTGGGCTTTTTGGTCCAAACAAAAGAGTAAGGCTTACCCTACTTAATGATAATATTAAAATTTATGACATTTTAATTGTAAACAATTATCATGGACGTATCGAAATAAAATCTCTCACACACACACAAAGGGTAGTTAAGGCAAAGCTTGGAGCGGCCAGCCAATTCACATGAACTGGAAATGATTAAAATGAAATGAAAAGCCGGAATTGTTCAACGAAATAAAAAGTAAACAAACGGCAACAGCAACACAATAAATCGTTATGGTTGCGGTAATTTCATTAAAGAATATATCCGACAATTTTTATTTTTTTCCTGAGGACAATTAAATATGATTTATTGCGAAATAACGATGACGAAAAACAGAAAAAATATATATTGTCAAAGGCCAAGTGTTTCTTTCTCTTTATGTTGCTACCCGCCAACTTCTTTAAGTGTTTAATTATAAAATAAATTAAAATAAAGAAATTGAAGAAAATCCACTTACCATTATTTGCCAAGCTAGCCGATGATGAACTGGTCGAACCGCCCGCTGCCACTCCTCGTATGTGCACGGATTGCATGACAATCATCGCTGTCACACCGATGACGATGATGATGTGTTGCAGCACCACCAACATGTTGGACAGCGGTGCTGTGCTCCTTTTCAGGTTTCTGTACACTTTTATATACATTTGTTTGTGCTACAAATAGAAACTTTTTGGTTTTGGTTTTGTTGTATTTTTCTGATTTGTTAGGATTTCCGGCTATTTTCCGTTTGAATAATAAACTCGTTCTTAAATGTAATCATTAATTAACACTTAAGAATTAATGATTCTTTTTTAATTGTTGTGGAGAGCGACATTTTTTAAATGTTTATATTATTTTGATATTTTTTAATTGGTGGTGGTCTGCCTCACCCATAGAAAGAAGACGGAAAAAAAGAATTAATTAATATTTTTTATTTTTTGCCTTTGTTTTTATTTATGCCTATTCGGGGATACCCTACACGCAGAAAAACAACTATCTCAGAGTCCAACATTTTGTCAACAAGTGCCAAAAATGTGGATGTTATAGGGGATTTTATAAAATATACATTAAAACTAGATCACGAATGAACCGCAATAAAGCCGAAATATTTTGGGACATTAAAGAAACCGAATATTTATTTTAGTCCATATGTTTCTTGAAGTCAGCTTTAAGTATGTTTTTATATTTTTAATTTCCACTGCAATCACGTTTATAATTTTTGTAGAGTAAGTATATATATAGAGCGTCTCACATACACTATTATCTGTTAATACAAATTATTTTATTTTATTTTTTGATTATTAAAAAATATATTGGAGCTAAGATTTCTTTTAATATTTGATCATTTTATATTAAACTTAAAGCAATTTGCTTCAAAAAAATATTTATATCTGCTACCGATTTTATTTAAATTGCTTTATGACAAAGTTCCTGATTCTCGATCCACCCTAGTGTCTATAATTTTATATATTTTAAAAATATGGAAATTTCCACTACAATCACGTTTATAATTGTTGTAGAGTAAGTACCAGGAACTCTATCATGAAACCTATCGAGCGTTTTACTGACACTATTTTATGCTAATAAAAAATTACTTGAAAAAATTGAAGATATCCTTTCTGTTTATTAAAGGGAATTAATTATTTGATAATTTTATATTAAACTTAAAACTTGAACTGGAAAAAAGTTACGAATTTTTAAAACAATTGTCTTATGACAAAATTCAAGATTTCGGATCCAGTCTACTGTCTTCAAATTCATATTTGTATACCCTCCAACTAAAGATGGGGGGTTCATTCACTTTGTCATTCCATTTGTAACACATTAAAATATTCATCGGAGAACCCATAAAGTATGTATATTCTGAGTCGTGGTAAAAGTCTAAGACGATCTAGCCATGTCCGTCTGTTTGTTGAAAGCGCGCTAGCTCCCGAAAGAAATGAGCTAGGAGGTTCAAATTTTCCCTAAATGTGCCTTATGGTTGCAGATCGGATGGGATTAGGGCGAAATCGGCGCAGAGGGACAAAATTTTCCCTAACAATGACTGAAAACACCCCCTAAAAAGGGTGGTTAAATTGTAAGGGCCGATTTTGAATGTGAACCACACCTCAATTTCAGACGAACTCAATTTGAGCCATGGAAAGATACACAATCGATCAATGCGTTAAAGTTATTCAGGCTTATTATTAAAATGGGCATTCAAATCAAAATGCATATGGTGCACTTCGAAGAAAATCATCTTCATCTTCATGAGGCACATTTTCACCTCAGTGGATTCGTCAATAAGGAACGAACTTTTTATGGCCCGAATTGGAAGATATGTATGCGGACGATATGTGGTTTCAACAGGACGGTGCCACTTGCCACACAGCTAACGAAACAATGGCTCTTTTGCGCGACAAATTCAATGTCCGTGTTATCTCATGTGGTGGCGATGTCAATTGGCCGCCAAGATCATGTGACATGTTGACACCGTTGGACTTCTTTCTTTGGGGTTATTTGAAAGAAAAGTTGTACGTCGATAAGCCAGCAACGATTCAAGAGCTAAAGGATGAGATAATTCGGCACATTAACGGCATAGAACCTCAATTATGCCTCAGCCTCATCGAAAATTTGGACCAAAGGATGGAGGTCGCGGCGGCCGTTTGACCAATATTTTGTTCCATACATAATTGAACCATACCAATATTATCATAATAAAAAGAAATGACAATAATTTCCCAAATAATCTGTGCTTTATTCAAAATCAACAACGGTCCTTAAAATGTAAACACCCTTTATTTAGATTATTTACACAATTTTATTGAAAATTTCTGCTTACATGCACATGAAATTTGTTGCGGACATTCCTCTTGTACCTTCATTGCTCCAAAAAGTAAACAAATTGGTATAAAAATAGTACCAATGACAGGACAACAGCTAGAATCATGAAATTCGGAGGCTATGAAGATTCGAAATAAAAAGGATTATTTCCATATTTGTACATTTAGGCGGAAAATTGTGCGAATGGGGATAAAAAAGGTGAAGCTAATAATCCTGCTAACAACCGGCCGATTGCGATTTGCTCTGCGCTCTCGAAAGTTAGAGAGTATGGTTAACCACCACCTTGTGAGATATGGTGTGGAAGCTAATGACTTACTTAATGATCGATAGTATGGCTTCCGTAGGGACGATCCATCCACCAGTTTGGTGATAGTAAGGTCGTTGCTCTGGATATCTCCAAGGCCTTTGATAGAGTCTGGCACGGCGCAGTCATATCAAAGTCCATCGCTTTTCCCTCGATTTATTAATTTCAATAGTCTATGGAAACATATCCTTACAGACTTGCTTAAAAACTAAAAGTAATATAAATCTAAAATTTCAATAAATTTATTGATAGGAAGCGATAAATCTAAAGCAAATTTCTTATTAATTAAATTGAATTCTTTCAATGATCTCAAAATAGGTTCATTACAAGAATAATTATTTCTATGCACAGGAATATTAAAAAATTCAAAGAATCGCAGACACTTAGCAGGAAGCCAATTCTACTAAGGAGTAAAGGACAATCAATAAGTCCGCAAATCAACTTGGGAAAAGGATTGGAAAAACTTAAAGAAAATACGACAAATTTAATAAATTTTCTTTGTAATATTTCAACACGATCACAATTTACATCATAAAATGGATTCCATACAATGGAAGCATATTCAAGTTTTGATCTAACAAAAGAAGTATAGAAAATTTTTCGAGTATATGGGTCATTAATATCGAGCTTCCTCAGTAATTGCACTACACGTGTTTTTGTAGCGGCGATCTCATCCAACGAGCATAGGTCAACCACAGGAGTACAACAGGGCACTGTTCTTTCCCCTCCCTTTTTCTTATTTTCATTGACGACCTCTTGCATCAGACTTTGAATCCAATCCATTCATTCGCAGACGATAGTACCCTTTGTCATTCGTACTCATTTTGTCATAGACCAGTTCGTCAATAAATTGAGGACAAAAGGCAATTGATGGATGAGTCACTCAGCCAGGATTTACTGGCCATTTACGAATTTCCGAAGTAGATTTTAATGCCAGTGCTCCTTGTTATCTCACAAGCGATACACTGATACAGCGGTGTCGTCGGTTTCAATGAACTGTGTGGCAATCAGATACTTTTAATGTTCTGGACATGAAACTAAAATACGATGTTCTTTGGACAAAATATACATATGTTTGAAGTGTCATTGATTTTATGAAAAAGTTTTATAAACAAAAAAATAGAAAATAGGTATAAATTGGTTCACTGACCAGTCGATACTCCGTATCATTTTGAGAACATTTGCAATGAATATGTCTTTGCCCGAAATCAGGTTACATACTGATGGCATAGCTAACATAGAAGAAATGACAATTGTTAGTATTCAAAAGAAAGTCGACACACTAAAAACCTTTTTGAATGTTACGAAACGTTTCATAAAAACACCGAAATCCTTCATTATAATTATGAAGACATTTCATAACACATTTTTTTGGCTATGAAATATTTCATAATCTTTAAGAATTTTTTATTTAATACAATAAAATTTTTCTTTGAACTTAGAAACTAAGTTTAACTAATTTAACAATTTTATTTTATGAAATTTGAAATCTTTATGAAAAAAATTTATGAATCATTTCATTTTATTTATGAATTTTTTATACATATTAAAAAAACATGCACTAAATTTATGAAAAACATTTTATGAATTCGCTTCATCAATATTATCAAGGAAAATTCTTTCAGTGTAGTATTGTTTCCACTATTCAGAAGTACAAAGGAAATAAATTTCTTTTCGGTTTCACATTATCAGAGGTATAAGAAACTGGGATACAGACTTTATTGCCACATGTTGCAACAATTTTGTTTAATGCAGCTTGTAGGACAATAATTTTGGGACATGAAAGGTGCCTACGAAATTCTGAAAGCCGAATCCAAGCAAAGCAAAACTGTTTACTCAGATTTTTCATCATTACACTGTGTGTAATTTTTCAGTCATGGAAATATAAGCATAAACGGACACCACTACGTGATAAAAGATCGAAAAAATTACCCATGTCTCCCAATTTTGCCTAAAGTCTGCACTTTTTTTAAGGTCCCCCAAAGATTTGGTGCCTCGGTGTCATTTTTGCAAAAAAGTGATCATTTTCTCAGGCTCATATCTGGCAAACCGTTTATAATTTTAATTTTCTCTCTGAGGCAATGCTGTAGCTCTTGTCCTAAAGAACAATATCTGTACACATATAAAATCAAAAAAACGTCATCTTCAAAGTAAAAATCGCCAATGTCATCGAACAAATCTTATAGGCTGCAGTGTGTGTAGGTAGCGTATACGTGCTATTGATTAAGGATAATATCACTCATACATTACAGAAGCAATCCTGCAATTTCATTCTTTTTTTGTAACACAGTGTAATTATTTTACTGCCATAGCACTACAGGGTGGGCCATTTACAATTTTAAATTAGAATCGGCTATAAAAGAAGTACCGATTATTTTTTCAAATTTCTGGTTTTATTGGAAATTTTGAACTATGTCATTTAATACTGGAACACAATATCATGCCATTCATATGACTACCACGACTGGCTCAGTAGTACCTCAAGCGATCAAGCCAATTTTTCAGTACATGACCCAATAATGCCACCAGCCCAAAATCCACACCAAACAGTTGTGGATGCATTGGCTTCTCAGCAGTCAAGTGTGGGTTCCCTGAAACCCATATGCGGCAATTTAGATTATTGACATAGCCAACGAGATGAAAACGAGCATCATGAAGGCTGAACTGAAGGCCGATCTCTTCTCTTCCAAAAAAATTGCCACGTATATTTCTTACAGTTTGTGTTAAAGACTCGCTACGTTGGAAGTAAATAATATTTCCCAATTATATTCGAGCGTTCCATTTTGCAAATGCCAAACATAAAGCTGAAAATAAAAATTAATTTTATTCTTCCCTTCAAAGGCCAAGTAATCGGTAATTTAAATTTTAAATGGCAATAATATTTCTATTACAATTTCTGAAGAATTTCTGCATCAATTTCCTGGGATTGAAAAATTTAAAAATTGTTTGAAAAACTCTAATGGCGATCCACTAATACTGATGTATTAAAATGATTGGATCAATTAACCCCATTTAATAAGATCACCAACTGTTAGTTTGTACTAGTGCGATGTAGGGTATTTTCCCTACATACATGTTTGTGTGTTTTTATGTTTTAAAATTAATATTATTTTTACAGGTTGTTGCTGTTGGTATTTTGCGTACATGTACTATATTATGCCCTCGCAAATGGTTTTATTAATATTATTTAATGTTTTGTTGTTGTTGTTTTTTTCTGCTTAAAAATTTGTTTTTAATTAATTTGAATTTTTTTTTATTATTTGATTATAGTTGACCGCATTTTTATTTCGTTTGTTAATAAAACAAAAAACAATTAAACGATTTTTTCACGCGCCGTATTTGCGGCCAGCTCTGATGACGACAGTGACAACGCTGTTAGCCCTGAGGATGATGATCTGTGTCTGACCGTTGGGGTTTCAATGGCTAGCCATGTTATAATATTTTACGCCTGCATTGTCCGTATTACAATGCGATACATTTAAAATATTTTTTATCAATTAATTAACACTTTTCTCTCGCATACTTTGTCCTTTTCGCGCCGAAACTATTCATGCGTCACCATCAACATCCACAAACCTGGAGAGTTGTTGGTATTATTTAAACATTAATGCCTGCCGCATGTTGCATGTCGCACATCACAAATTAATGCACTTTCCCGCACTGTGCAGCCGTTTTGAGTTCGATCGTGTCCATTGTTTGTCAGTTTTGTGTTTGAGGTTCTACCTTTTTTTGCTGTTTAATTTGTGTTCATTCCCCCTCCGCAATTGTTTAATCTGTAATGAAACAATAACAAGAAATGAAAAAGTTAATATTTTTGTATATTTCCATTTTATCATTATTGTTTAATAATAATAATAATAAAGCGGAGAATGTGGAAAAAACCCTTGAAATTATAATATCACATCATATCGAAATGAAACGAAACGACAAAAAGTGGCATAAATAACATTCATCACAGAGAGAAGGGCATAAAAAGCCAACGAACAACCAGTGACTTTGTGATTTGTGACAAGAGCATAAATAAATAATTTCGTTTTTTGTCTTGATTTCTTTCAGCGGACAATGAGGTGTCAGAAATCACCAACAATTGTAATTAGTAAAAACACTCATAAATATAATAAATTCGGGGAAATTTTGGTGTGAATTTGAAATTGGCTTAAAATCTTCAAACACAAAAAACGCTTAATTGTGTAATATGAAAACCGTTCGGAAAAAAACCGACTCGGAAATCCACTCTCTTAGCACTTGAACGCACAGATTTATCGAGAATGTGTTTTTTTAAATAGATAAGTAATAAAAACAACAAGTAAAAAGGCCAGGCCACAGAGGGTGTCGATTTTCGTAGAAAAGCTGTAAAAATAACAGGAAAATTTAATTTTCTTATCGATTAATTCAGCTTGAGGCCAGGGAAAAAACTGGTGGTTTTGTTTTATTATTTATTTTTATTTTATTTTCCCAATATTTCGGTTGCGTTCGTCAACCATCATCAGGGGATAAACACTAAACAAAAATATATACAATTTACAACAAATATTCACTATCAATATCACAAAATTTTTTTTAATAATAATTACATTAAAAATTAATAGGCGTCGTCCTGTTGTCTGCACATATTATTGCCAACTAAAAGTCTCTCTTTGTCGGCTGTATTTTTGTATTATATGTCGATAAGCTTTCGCGCAATTCTCTGTGTCTGTTTTGTAATTCATCCTCTTCTCCGTGGGAACGTCAATAATGTTCAATACTTCAAGAGTAAATCTTCGCTTATAATTTCTCTCCTCTGCTAATATTTGTACGTCTTTGAAGTTTGGCGTATGGCCTGTCAGAGTACAGTGGGCCGAAAGAGCTGTTTTTTGCTCTATTGGTTTGTCAGTTGCTTCTTGGTCCGATTTATGTGAAGAAAGTCTAGTTTTTAGTTTCGTCTTGGTAGTACCAATATATACCTTTTGGCATATGTTGGACTTGTCACCATTACAAGGAATCCTATATACTACATTAGACTTGTCCTCTTTTGTTTATCTTGGATTTAGTTTTGCTGAATAAATTATTTACTGTACTATTTGTTTTGAGTGCCAATTGAAAATTGTCTTTGTTATAAATGTCAGCATTTTTGAACCTTTCAGAAAATCCTTGAACACACGTCAGCGGTTTATAGATTTTCTCCTCCTTCTCTTTGTCATTTATATATTTTTTCATCTTAGTATGGTTTATCAGATCGTCGATGGTTTGTTTAGGGAAGTCATTTGATCGTAGAATTTTCTTGATTTTGCGTTCATTGTCTTTGTGAAATGATGAGTCACTTATATTGAATACCCTATTTATAAAATTCGTCGCTGTGTTGAATATTGTTCGTCCATGGTGTTTGGAATGAAAATTTATAAGTCTTCCTGATGACGTTGGCTTCTGGTACCCGTTCAATTTTAGCAGGCTTCCTTGTCTATGAATTATAGACTCAAGATATGGGAGTTTATTGTCTTCTTCTTTTTCCATAGTGAATTGTATTTGTCGATCAAATGAGTTCAGTGTTTTTAGGGTATTGTCAACTTCTTCCTTCCATTTCCCTGATGATGGTTGACGAAGGCAACCGAAATATTGGGAAAATAAAATAAAAATAAATAATAAAACAACACCACCAGTTTTTTCCATGGCCTCAAGCTGATTTAATCGATAAGAAAATTAAATAAATAAAATGGCCAACGATACATAAAGAAAAGATAACAGGAAAATTTTAATTTGTATATACTCTACGAGAGTATTATGTCTTTGTGCATTTGTTTGTAACACCCAAAAGGAAGAGAGATACACCCATTGTTAATTATACTGATCGTCTTAGAATCACTTTTTAGATCGATTTAGCAATGTCCGCCTGTCTGTCCATCTATTCTTGTAATCACGATTCAGGTCGCAATTGTAGCCAGAACCAAATGAAACTTTGCACAACGAAGTTTTTCGGGACAAGGACAAACGCTATTTATTTGAAGAAAATCGGTTCAGATTTAGATACATCCCCCATACGAATTTCCTTATATAGCTCCCATACAAATTTCACTCCCAATTTGACTCTTTTCACTCTAGATACCACATATTACAACCGATTTTCTTTAAAATTGGCAAAACATCTTATATTTCAACTAAAAACACCTGTGGTCAAAATGTGTTAGATCGGTTCAGATTTATATATAGCTCCCATACAAATTTCGCTCCAGATTTGATTTTTTCCGCTCTAGAAACCACAAATTGTATCAGAGTGTCTTCTGATTTGGCAAAACATCTTATATTTCGACTAGAAACACCTGTGGTAAAAATGTCTTAGATCGGTTCAGATTTATATATAGCTCCCATACAAATTTCGCTCCCGACTTGATTTTTTCCGCTCTAGAAATGGTCTGATTAATTTACATATCAAATTTCACGAGTTGCAATACTTTAGTTGGCACCATTTTGTATCCCTTTTTGTGCGGTTCAGTCCTTAAAAGTACAGGGTTGCCCATATTCGACGGACCCATCTGGCAACGCCATAACTTTTGACAGAGATGTCAGATCGCTTAATGACATACCGCGTTTGAAGCGTCAGTCCAAGCAGATTTTTACCATGCAACAATACACGCCACGGGAGCGCTCTGAAACAGTTGAAATTTACATTCAACAGAACAAGTCAATTGTGAAAACTCAACGTGCTTTTAAAATATTAAAAAATGTGAGAAGTGCGCCTTCTAAGAACACCATTAAGCGTTTATAGGAAAAATTTTCGACTGGTGAGGCTCTTTCTAATCCGAAGAGGCCAAATAAAAGTCGACCAAGGCGATCGGCCGAGAATATGGCTGCCGTACGAGCCAGTGTTGAGAGGTCCCCAAGAACATCCCAAAAACGCCGTTCTCAGCAGTTGGGCAGCAATACTTTAGTTGGTAAAATTGTTATCCCTTTTTGTCCCGCGCACCCCTTAAAAGTACAAAATTTGAAAAATCCAATTTTACCGCTTATACGTGGTCAGAGGAATTTACATTTTTTCCGGAAACTTTCCCCGTAAAAGACCAATGGTTTCGTTGCTTATGTGGCACGTAGTGCCGTCTTGTTGAAAGTAAACGTTGTCCAGATCAATACCAACCAACTGCGACCATAAAAAATCATTAATCATCTCTCGATAGGGCAATCCATTCACCGTAACTGTTGATCCAACCCCATTTTCGAAAATGTAAGGTCCAATAACCACGCCGGATCATAAACCGCACCATAAACAGTCACACGATGAGGATGGAGAGGCTTCTCAACAATAACTCTTGGGTTTTCCGAGCCCCAGATGCGACAATTTTTCGATGAAATTCCGGATCATTTTCATTCATGAATTTTAATAATTTCACTGCATTGGTGAAGCGTGTATCGTTCCATTTTTTTAGTAATGGCGTAGTTTCTACTTGTCAAATGTCAAAGAATGAAAGCTTCAAAAGTAACAGCTACCGAAGTAAATACCGGCTAATTCAAAATAACACCTCTTGTCGGAAAACCCTGTAAGAGTTCTTAATTTAGAGATCTGGTCAAAGTAGAGAGAAAAATTGACATAACTAAAATATTTTTATATTATGTATCTACTCAATTAGAGGAATGTACACGGCGAATTTCGTGTTTTTAGCTGCTGCCGTTTGATATGTACCATTTTTATCCCTTTTTGCCACATTCCACCCCCATCGGACATGGCTAGATCGTCTTAGATTTTTACAACGATCAAGAATATATATATACTATATTGAGTCTCCCATGAATATTTCAAAGTGCTACAAACCGAGTGGCAAAGTGAATATACCCTCATCATTAGATGGAGCGTATAAAAATTGCACGAGAATACCATTGTTTTTAGAGGTGGCTTGACCCAGCGACGAAATATTTTGCAGATCTTCAATAAATAATCCAATCTTCATTTCTGGTGGGGTAACTGCTGCAATTTATTTTCGTGACCCCTCCTAATATACATATGTATCTATGTATGCACCAG
The DNA here is from genome assembly GCA_947397865.1 of Polietes domitor. Taxonomy (NCBI): domain Eukaryota; kingdom Metazoa; phylum Arthropoda; class Insecta; order Diptera; family Muscidae; genus Polietes; species Polietes domitor. The sequence continues at coordinate 166,164,858 of OX377619.1, read as the reverse complement.
CTACTATAGTTGCTTTGATTTTGATAGGCGAGCATTTTCATCACTCAATTTTCATTCGAACAAAAATTGATAGAATGTTAATATTTTATGGCATTTTTATTTGTTTAATCTGTAGTTTTTTATAGTTTTATTTTTCATGACAATTAATTCATTCATTTTGACATATGGCAAAGTCAGGATGATGCTGATTGACCCTTTTTTGAGCAAGTAGTTTTAGTTTAAATGGTTTTTATGATCGGTTTTGCTTTTGTGTTTTTTTCGGTTGATTTTCCTTCCGTTTGTCGGATGGCATTTTTTATTTCAATTAATATTTTTGGTACATGCACCCGCATAAATAAATTTATGATTCTGGCAAAGTGATGTGGAGAAAATTATACTTTTTTAGGTTTATGCCATTTTTATTGGAGAATTTTTAATGCTTTGAATGCGGATTCTGGAAATAATGCGAGAAAATTAAAGAAACTACAACAAATGTTGAAAATCGAAATCATTTTGCTATCAGAATATAATCGATGTTTTTGCGGTCTGAATTTCAGCTTGTTTTTTGTTGCGACATACAGGGTCGTATCAGCGGCAAAAACTCCCAAATTTCATGCCCCCAAATCTCGACTTGACTGATTGAATTTTGCAAAGAACATTCCTATTAAGCATGTTTTAAAAGATTTTGCTAATAACGCGGCTAAATTTAGCTGTGGGTGTATTTAAAGTCCATAAATGTTAAAATAGTTGCAAATTTCATCATAAGAGAGGTTATTTTATTGAAAATTCGTTTAGTTCGTAGAAAATAGAAGCTCTTGAGGTGTCATTTTGCATTTAAAAAAGTGTAATTAGGTTTTTGCTTTACTTTTCAGACAGTGAGAGCAGTACCTGAAGGTTGTATTTATTAATTTTATACAGTATAAAACTATATTTGCGAGTCCGACCGATGCCTCGGCATTTACAAATATTGTTAAACTATTGTCTTATTTATTCATTTTAAAAAGAATATTCTGCTTATTGCTGCCAGAATCGATTTAATTACTGAAATGGTAAAACCTTCTAAGCCAAAAATGAAGCAATACTTTCTTTGTTGTTCAATGCATTTTGGAAAAATTATTTAAAGCATACTTTTGGGATGTAAGTTTTCTTGTGGCATGCGAGCGCATGTAAATATTGGGCCGATATTAATCTTAAGTTATTTATAAAGTTACAATTGCCGTTTGTTAACGCTTCAAAAAATAAAATAATTTTTACCAACAATTTCGAGAATCGTAAAAAAACTAAAATTTTTATTTGGGCAATGACAATTTTCATTTTCAATTGTGGACTCTAATGAAATCAATAGTAATGATTTGTATTGATATGTGTATAAGAATTGATATGTGTATAAAAAATAAGAAATGTATAATGTTTTTTCATTTGAACTTACATGGGAGGTAGGCGTGGTTATGGGCGGATTTAAACGCAAACTTGATATAAGGGACGTGTGTGAAATTTCAAGGTCCTAGCTCTATTGCTTCTAACTTTTGCTGCTGCTTGTATGAAAGTATTCCACTGTGCGACATATTTCGTATTAGTAGAAGACTTCAATTTTTCACAAAATGTTAGAAAGATTTTCTAAAGCAAATTTCATTTCATTCATTTTAAATCGAACACAATTTTTTTATTTTGAATATTATTAGAATAATGTGTTTGCCATTTATTTTGGTTCAAGACCAAAGGTTGTGCTGAAGTCTTCAGCAGAACCCAAAATTAGCAAAAAGGCAAAGTGAGACCTTTATTGTTGCAGCTAAAAGTTGACTGCGCAGTTTCGATGAGCGCTACCCCATCTCGTCAGAACTTTCGCAAAGAATGTATGTCTTTGACCTAAATCAGGGTTCATATTAGTACCAGCGGTCACATACGACAAATGAGAAGCGCTGATAAACAAAATATTCCACCGAACTAAGTCGACACACTAAAAATCTCACTTTGCCAATTCAATGTTATGCATGTGCTCGTTGTTGTTGTACGGTATGTCCCGTCTTCACTGTACCTCGTGTGTATTGTTGTTGTTTGTATGTATTGTTGGTCTGTTATGTTGTATGTGTTTGTCATTTATTTTGGTTCAAGACCAAAGAAATATTATATATAAAATTAGAATATTTTTGTAATATAATTTGAACTGTGATATATATATATATATATATTATAGAATACAAATTTATTTATAGGTTGAGCCCAAATTTAAAATAAGCATCGGCTATAAGAAAGCACTGATTTCCGGTTTTATTGGAAAGTTCGAACTTTGTCAGTTAAAACGAATCACAGTGGAATATTTTCATACAATGTGCGCTAAAAATTAGAAGGAATAGAGCTAGGGCATAGACATTTTCCACACATCCCCTATATATTGTCAAATTAGATCAAATATAATTTTTTGTTCAAATTTGCCCACAACCACGTTTCCTCCCATGTAATATAAAATGAAAAAACGTCATAAATTTCTTATTTCAATATAAATATATATTAATACAAATCATTACAAGTGATAACTACTCTTTAAAAGGAGAAGGCTTCGTAGCGTATTTTCAACAACATACCCGGCCTAAATCATTCTCACAAATATTTATTTTAACAATTAAACTTATTTATTTTTAAAGAAACCATGTCTTGCTTATAGCTAACTTTACTACGGAATGAAAAAAAATCTCAGTTTTATTATAAACTCCACCTCCAGGATGCGGGTATACTAAGTTTGTCAATCCTTTTTGTAGCACCTAGAAATGTCGACCTGAGACCATAAAAGTATATATATTTTTGATCGTCATTAATGTCTAAGACGGTCTGGCCATGTCAGTCCGTCCGTCTGTTGAAAGCACGCTAGCATCTAAACGAAAGGAGCTAGTACGTCCAAATTATACATGAATACACCCTATAGTTATAGATAGATTTGGATTGCAAATGGACGATCGATCGATCGATCCCCCACAAGGACTGAAAATATCCCTAATATTTATAGTGTTTCAGCATGTTTTTGAATATGTCAGCTTATATTGCCTTGAAATTTGAATGTGTATTCACCTGTGACAAAAACGTGCACCACAAAATGATTCTCATTCGTAGGGTCACCCCCTACAATGGGACAAAAAGGGATAAAAATTGGTACCTATCAAACGACAACAGCTAGAAACCTCGGAGTGTACATTCCTCCAATTGAGTAGATACATAATATGTTTCCCAAATTCGTACTATTAAGGGGTACGATGGGAATAGAGGGATAAAAATGGTACCAATTAAACGGCTACAGCTAAAATGATAAAATTTGGTGTATACCTCCCTCTAATTAAGTAGACACGTAAAATAAAGAGATTTTCGAAAGTCATACTTTTAGGAGGTCAAATGGAAAAAGGGGATACAATTTGTACCAACTAAATGGTCGCAGGTAGAATCATGGAATTCGGTGTATATATTCCTCTGACTGCTTAGAAACGAAAAATAATAATATTTTTTACTTTTATGGCAAAAATGGAAGTTAGGTTATCTTGCACTGTTTACGTAAGAGATAATGTATTTTTAAAATTTTAATTTTGGAATTAAAATAGAATGGAAATACAACCAACCAAACGGCTGTAGCTGAAAATACTGCCACCATCCCCCATTTTTAGGATATTCAAGCTTTTTTAAAGATTGCTTGCCATTATTGTTTACTTTTTGAATTGACTTGAAGTATTATTTCGATGTATTTGTATATATATAAATTGGTAGCCTTGGCTTATAAGCGTGGTTTAAAATAATTAAAATTTTACATTTTTTATAAAATTATTTTTTTAATATTTTTATTTTTTGCTTTGAACAAATAACATTTTCCTGTAAAGTTACTGCATTTCTACGAAAATCTACAGCCTCTGCGGATTGCAATCCATGGTGGAGGGTATATATAGTTTATATATAGTTTCATATAAATAATGTCAAAGAAATCATATATATTATTTGTGGGTTGTTTTTGTTTTGAATGAAATCCTCTTAACTTTGTTGTAAATATATTTCTAAATATTTTGCTACGATGGCAACATTTCTTCGCTCCGATTAAATTTAGCAAATAAGATGATTCACGTTCGTCAGAATCGTCATTCAATTCGATTTCCCAAGGGGGGGGGGGTTGCGGACTGATAATCATCATTTGAAAAGTAAACAATTCAATTGTGTGATTCTTTTGTTTGTTGCTCGATTCGAAAACAAATTGATAAGCCTCTTAGTACATTAGCTTGTACATTGGACAAGAGCTGAGGGCTGGAGCTTCAATTGTTTTTGAATTTTTATTGATATTTTGCAGCACAAATCTTGGGTTTTATCGCAAAAATGGAAATTAAAAAAATTATATTTTTGGTAATATTTTTAAACCAAAAAATACTGAAATTTATTTCATTATTTTTATACCCTACACCACTTCGTGGGCTAGGGTATTATAAGTTAGTTTCGCCCCAAATGTTTGTACCACCAAGAAATAATCGAGCTAGACCCACCTTTAAGTATACCGATTGGCTTAGAATCACCAGCTGAGTCGATTTAACGATGTCTGTCCGTCTGTCCGTCTGCTGACCATCTAAGCTTGTTCGCACTCTACAGGTCGCAATTGTTGTCCGATTGTCATGAAACTTGGCAGAAGTTATTTTTTCTGGCCAATGACCATCGGTATTGAATTTGGAGGAAATCGGTTCAGATTTAGATATAGCCCCCATACAAATGTCGCTCCCGATTTGACTTTTTCCGCCCTATAAAGCACATATAGTACCCGATTTTCTTTAAATTTGGCACAACATCTTATAATCCAACTAGAAATACCTATGCAAAAATTGGGTAAGATCGGTTCAGATTTAGATATAGCCCCCATACAAATGTCGCTCCCTATTTCACTTTTTCTGCTTTAGAAACCACATATTGTACCAGATTTTCTTTAAAATTGGCACAGCATCTTATAATCCAACTAGAAACACCTGTGCAAAAATTGGGTAAGATCAGTTCAGATTTAGATATAGCCCCCATACAAATGTCGCTCCCGATTTGACATTTTCCGCTCTAGAAACGACATATTATACCCAATTTTCTTTAAATTTGGCAGAACATCTTATAATCCAACTAGAAACACGTACGCAAAAATTGGGTAAGATCGGTTCAGATTTAGATATAGACATATTGTACCCGATTTTCTTTAAATTTTGCAGAACATCTTATAATCTAACTAGAAACACGTATGCAAAAATTGGGTAAGATCAGTTCAGATTTATATATAGCCCCCATACAAATGTCGCTCCCGATTTGACATTTTCCGCTCTAGAAAAGACATATTGTACCCGACTTTCTTTAAATTTTGCAGAACATCTTATAATCCAACTAGAAACACGTATGCAAAAATTGGGTAAGGTCGGTTCAGATTTAGATATAGCCCCCATACAAATGTCGCTCCCGATTTCACTTTTTCCGCTCTAAAATCCACACATTGTACCCGATTTTATTTAAAATTGGCACAACATTTTATAATCGAACTAGAAACACATATCCTGAAAGTGCGTAAGATCGGTTCAGATTTAGATATAGTCCCCATACAAATGTCGCTCCCGAACATTTTACCGATTTTGGCCAAACTTTACATATTATATTTCACCAATAAACACACATGGTGAAAGCGGGTCACATCGTTCTAGGTTTCAATATACCCCAATACAAATGTCCTTTCCGATTTAACATTTTTTGTCAAACACATACATTTACAGGATGTATTTGTCATTGGATCTTGATAAATTTTTCCAGATCATGTTATATTTACTTTACTCGGAATATCTGCTGGAAAATTGGATCAATTACTTTATTATTTACCATATTCATTAAATTTGACTAAAGTTGAATTTATAGTAACTTTATAATTTATATGAACTACATAAAATTGCTCCCATGAAATACCTGGGTTTAGTAATCAAAGCGAGGTATGTACACTGGTAGTGGTGTAGGGTATTATATAGTCGGCCCCGCCCGACTTTAGCCTTTCCTTACTTGTTTAATCTCATTTTAGTTATTTTTACTTCTCAGCAAATAGCTGCAATTGTGATCAAAACACTCTGTACTATTCAGAGCGGACTTTTCGGTGGTTTCTCTGATTTTAGTTTTTATTTTTTCATTATTATACCCTCCACCTTAGGATGGGGGTATATTCATTTTGTCATTCCGTTTGTAACACCTTGAAATATTCGCCGGAGACCCCATAATGTATATATATTATGGGTCGTGGTAAAATTCTAAGACGATCTAGACATGTTCGTCTGTCGGTCTGTCTGTTGAAAGCACGATAGCGGTCAAACGAAATAAGCTAGGAGGTTCAAATATGTTACAGATCGCTTGGGATTGAAAGTGAGCGAAATCGGCCCAGAGGGAAAAATTATTCACTAACAAGGAATGAAAGTACCCCTTAATATTTAGATTATATAAGCTAATTTTTTTAAATTTCTGTTTTTTATACACTTGAAATTTGTTGCGTACATTCTTAGAAATTAAGAACAAATGTTTCCCACATATATAATTCAAAGTAAACTTCATCTTCATTATCCCCATCATAACTACTTATACAATATTTTCTGACATACAGTGTTAAAGCAACGGTTTAGGCATAAATGAGAATTTGCAGATAAACTACACAGTCCTACAAAAAAGAATGAAGTAGAAAACTCTGGGAAGTGATAGTAGTTTTCTGGTAGGTATTGTCGAGTAGAAGTTCAGTTCACATCTCTCATTATTTGACGAATTGAAGTCCAATGAAAATACTATCGAAAGCTCCAGTTTCCTTCTCTTCAAGTCCGGAGAGTAAGTTATAATCGGTTGATATCCAACTATGTTAGAGGTTGATAACTCATTATTTTGTGGCGTGTCTTGCAAATGGCATATACAATTTCCTGTTCTACTCGACAATACCCATCAGAAAATAATACTATCACTTCCCAGAGTTTTTTGACTGTTGCACGAAGACTTCATCATTGGTTGATGTCATTAAAACATTTAGTCCTAAGTCTTAATTTTTTTGAACAGATGTTGAAAATATCTATCTGTTGAAATTTTTTTTTCATAATGATATATTATTGTTGTTTCACTTCCTGGAATTTTAACTATTTTAATAAAAGCAATGTGTTTATAGTCTTCGACTTCCCCAACTGAGATGAAGGTCTGGATAGAATCCTCATATCAGTGTTTACAGACCGATGTAAAACGGATGTGTATTATAGCGAAATACGCACTGAAAAAAAATAATTTTTTTCCATAATGGAAAACTGGTTTACACGGGTTTTCCGAAAACCGCGATTTCTTAAAAACCCGACGGACGGTCTGTGATGCAAAACCCGTGAATCGTGAAGTTAGGTTATTTTGCGCTGTGTACGTAAGAGATAATGGATTTTGTACTTTTGGAATTAAAATACTATCAACCAAACGGCTTTAGTTGAAAATGCACATCCTATCCGCCAATATTTAGGGTATTTATTTTGTATACCCTCCACCTCCAGGATGGGGGTATACTAACTTTGTCATTCCGTTTGTAACACCTTGAAATATCGACCTGAGACCCTATAAAGTATATATATTCTAGATCGTCATAAAATTCTAAGACGATCTAGCCATGTCCGTCCGTCCGTCTGTCCGTCTGTTGAGAGCACGCTAGCATCTAAATGAAAGGAGCTAGAACGTTCAAATTTTCCATAAATGCGTCTTATAGTCGTAGATCGGTTGGGATTGAAACGGGGCGAAATCGGCTTAAAGGGAAAAATTTTTCCTTCACAAGGACTAAAAATACCCATAATAATTCCTAATATCTTAGCGTATTTAAGCATGTTTATACACTCCACGAGAGTATTATGGCTTTGTGCATTTGTTTGTAAAAACGAAAAGGAATCGAGATAGGCCCATTGTTAAGTATACCGATCGACTTAGAATCACTTTCTGAGTCGATTTAGCAATGTCCGTCTGTCTGTCTGTCCGTCTGTCTGTCCATCTATTGTTGTAATCAAATTACATGTCGCAATTATAGTCCGATCTTAACAAAAACAGGCACAAGTAAGTTTTGTGGATCAAGGACGAATGCTATATAATTTGAGGCAAATCAGTTCAGATTTAGATATAGCCCCCATACAAATGTCGCTCCCGATTTGACATTTTCCGCTCTAGACACCACATATTGTCCCCAATTTTCTTTAAATTCGGCACAACATCTTATAATCCAACTAGAAACACCTATGCAAAAATTGGATAAAATCGGTTCAGATTTACATATAGCCCCCATACAAATGTCGCTCCCGATTTGATATTTTCCGCTCTGGAAACCACATATTGTACCCGATTTTCTTTAAATTTGGCACAACATCTTACCGTCCAACTAGAAACACCTATGCAAAAATTGGATAAGATCGGTTCAGATTTTCCGCTTTAGAAACCACATATTGTACTCGATTTTCTTTAAATTTGGCACAACAGCTTATAATCCAAGTAAAAAACCTATGGTGAAAGTGGCTAAGATCGGTTCAGATTTACATATAGCGCAAATACAAATATTGCTCCCAAATGTTTAACCGATTTTGGCCAAACTATACATATTATATTTCACCTATTTCGTTCCAGATTTCAATATACCCCCATACAAATGTCCTTTCCGATGTAACATTTTTTTTCAAACACATACATTTACAGGATACAAAAATCCTTCCCGTTTTCACCTTTTCACCGAATTAAATTGTATTCGTATTGAAAGTGGAGTGTGTCATAGAGTCGGACCCGCCCGACTTTAGTCTTTCCTTACTTGTTTTTGAATATGTCTGTTAATATTTGCTTGATATTTGGTATACTCATTCCCCTTATAGCAAAAACGTGCACCATAAAGTGATTCTTATTTGTAGGGGGTGAAATGGGGCAAAAAAAGGGATAAAAATGGTACATATTAAACGACAACGGCTAGAAACACGAAATTCGATGTGTACATTCCTCTAATTGAGTAGATACATAATATAAAAGTATTTTTTCCAAATTCGTACTTTTAAGGGGTAAAATGGCAATAGAGGGATAAAATTTGTACCAACCAAACGGCTGTACCTAGAATAATGAAATTCGGTGTATACATTCCTCTGATTGCATAGATAAGTAAAATACACGGATTTTTCAAA